>CM031242.1:885528990-886011490 GCA_018340775.1 Taxus wallichiana var. yunnanensis
TCGTTGTTATATGGGAGTACCTTTTCGAGTGTGTCATCGTAATAGAATTCATGCACGTAGATTTTTGGACTGTCTTCTAGGAGTAGTAATCTTTCGCAAACTATCAAATTACATTTTAGTTCTACTATTGAGACACAAGGAAGTACATCTTTTGGTCTAACTCCAGCTACAAGTTTGGGATCAGGAGGCATAGGTGGCTCTAGTTCCAGGTGAATCTAGTGGTTATAGAGGTAGAGGAAACACATGAGGTTTTGGATTAGGTGGATAAGATCCGCATCAACCCCAGAATATTTATATGGATATGTATCTTCATCTTCCAGAGTATAGGGGGATAGAATATGCTACTGAACATATGCATGTGTGTGCAATATTGTGGCGCGCAAAAGGAATCATGGCTTCTAAGTGTAGGGCAAGCCAATTTGATACCACGTTACAAGGGTGCACACACAACTGGTATAGAAATTTTGACCCCGATCGACTTGTGACTATACAAACTTTAAAATATACATTCCTTAAAGAATTTTACAACCCTAAGTATGAGCAGAAGAGTATAAGTTTACTCAAGGATATTAAGCAAGGCACTACTAAAAGTGTTAGAGAGTATGATGCCCATTTTAAAACATTGTTATCTAGGCTTTCTTATGACATACACGTAAGCCAACATGCACAATGGTTCGTTGGGGGTCTGATTACCCCTTTAAGAAAGGCATTATCACATAAGGCATACACTAATCCACGTGAAACACTTGAGAAGCAGCCTTACATGTTGAGGCGGAATTGGAAGCATAAACACTGGGGTGAGCCCATTTTTAGAAGCATAGATCATAGCTATGACAAAGTAGTTGGAGAAACTATCAAAAATTCAACACAAGAGACGTCCACATGGATTTGGTGCATGATTGTGAAGTAAGTAGAAGGTCACACAAATGATATTTGTCCTGCAGATTAGTGTGCTCATTGTTATTGGATTGTGAGATATGCCATTTAAACCATTATGCTAGTTGTTGTCTATTACTACAACACGTGATAAGGAAGAGTGTTTCAAGCTACTAAAATCAGTAGGTCCACGACTATGACACGAAATACTATCGGCTGATTGGTCACATCCATGATGTTATAGATATTAGTGTATGACATACAGAAGTCTCAGATAAATCTAAAGGAAAGAAAGATCATCGGAGACAGGATCAAATCAAGCATGTTATGATAGGAATAAAGGGTGTTTTGAAGGTGGTCATGGCAGAGGTCGAGGATACCATGGTGGATTTAGAGGATGAGGTCATGGTGGTGGAAGAATTGAGTTCCCTCGTGGAACATGTTATACATGTGGATATCTTGACCACTACAGGTGTGAATGTCCTCAAAATATTACATGTTCTTTCTGTGGAAAGATTCATAGCTATGAGGAGTGCCTAGACTTGTATGAGCATCTTAGCAAGCAACATAAACAAGAAAACAAAGGCGCGGGATGGTTAGGATACAACGCGCTGTGGAAAATCAGTGGATGCCTAAGTTGGAAGTAGAGTCTGAGGCATTGCAAGTAAATATCATGACCCGCACTGAGGTGGCACGTGCCAGAGAAGCATTGCAGCAGAATCCTACCATCACTAAGGAGGAGGTTCTTCATGCACGGTACCCTACCCTACCCATCGAAGGAGGTTTATTAGGAAACCATGGAGGTATCCAGGAATATTCAAGGTCATATAAAATATTTAAAGGAGCAATCACATAATATGGAGCAAAAGAAAACATTAGATATGGTCCAGAACTGATGTAGATGACTTGAGAGAAGTGTGCAAATTATTGCACTAGGAGAATATCATTCCACTATTAGGGAAATGGTTAAAAGGAAACACTCCATGCATAAGTGTTGAGACACCCGACAAGATCCTCGCATGTAAATCTTCCCCCTCATAGCCTAGATTATGATAAGGAAATCACTCTAAATGTTATTGTGGATGGGTGGTTATTGAGTAATATATTGATTGATACAGTATCGAAGTCAATGTTTTTTACTTTAGATGTATGGGTACAAATGGGAAGACCCCCATTGCAGCCATCCTCTAATGTATTGTTCATGGCTAATCGGACTAAGGCCACTCCCATCGAGTCTTGAAAGATGCATCCATTACCATATAAGGAGCCAATTTCACTGGAGATTTTGAGGTTTTAGCGTTGGCAGAGTCAGATAGCTTCCCAAATCTATTGGGGCGTCCTTGGTGCTATGCAAATAATGTTGATCTTCAGTTCAACAAGGGTTATATCAATTTTTAAAACAAGGAGGAAAGAATTATTATCCCTTTAACATATGGAAAATTTGTGCCCTATGTTGAGCCCTTGAGTAAAGAAGACCTGAATAGGATTTATGTACATGCCATCTAGGATCCAAAAGTGCTTAAGCCATCTAAAGAAGGAATAATTCAATGGGAGGATACACAATCTATTAGTGATACTACAAGTGTTGCTTGTCATAATTGGGATCATAGAAATTATGAGTTGGTAGGGCGAGAATTAAAGAGCATATTTCCTAAAGGCAGAAACCACGTTATGTCAGGAGAATAGGTAGAAACTCGGTACCTTGTTACACCAAAGAAGGAGATCCTATGGTATTCTTATGCACCATGGAGGAACATTGGATAGACCCGTTGGAAAGTAAAAATATGCTAGCATATACACTACGTGGGACGGAAACACACACATTGGTATCCCACAAGGATAATCTTGTAGGATGGAATAAAATTAGGATTGCTCTTGCTACTAGGTTCTTCAAGAACAATGCACCTACTCAAATCTGCACTTATCATGGTAATCAACCTATTCAACACCACATTCAGAAGTGTGAGATATTCTAGACAAAGGGGCAGGAAGCTTTACCACCTTCTCTATGGGTGCACAAGTTTTATTCCACTTTACAAGGTTGTGTGTGTGCTTGGTATGTATATGCAGAGCTCCATAGAGAGACTGGAAATTGGCAGGATTTAATTGCAAGAATGGCCCAAACGTTTGACTTCTTCTCTACTAAACCTCCGGTGAAAGAAGCATTAATATCCATAAAGTGTTTAACTATGGGGATAGTGCAAGGCTGAAGAACTCCTTTAGGAGTTATTGGATGAAGGAAACTCAAGAGCGCATCTTGTTGAAGAGATAGAGGCCAATGCCACACTACTTTAATGCACTTTCCTTGAGAAAGAAAAAGGAAAAATGGTCTACTTAGTGGATGAAGAAGAAGTAGAAAATATGGATGTAAACCATTCAACAAGTAGGTGTGAGGTGTTGACATTGCAGATAAGACCACGTCATGAACCTATGAAGACAAAGAAGGTGAATATTGCCATAATGTTGAGACTATTGGTTAGAACTGTCGCAAAGGAAAAAATCATAGAGTTACTAAGGGATTATTAGGACTTATTCCCTAGGGGGTACCATGAACTTAAAGGCATGCATGAATCATTAGGGGAGATGAAGATAAAGCTTAAAGAGGGTGTACGCACCTAGTTAGAAAGAGACCCTACAGGATGAACCCCAACTTGTGTGAAAAGGTCAAAGATGAGATTGAAAAATGTTGAAGTCCGAGAGTATCAAGCCCTTGATGAGTCGAATGGGTTAGTCCAATGGTGATCAAGATCAAGAAGGATGGACGGATTACGATCTACGTGACTACATGGAGCTGAATGCTACATGTGTGATTGATCCCTTTCCTATGTCATTCACTAGGAAATACTAGAAAGTGTTGCAGGTGCAAAATCTATTCATGTATAGATGGGTTCTCTGGGTATCATCAAGTTTGGATTGCCCAGAGGATCAGAAAAGACAACTTTACTATAGAAAGGGGTAGCTTTTCCTATACTTGTAATGCCTTTTGATCTAAAAAATGTTCTGTTGTATTTTTTCACGCATAGTTGTTCAAGCATTCAAGGAATTTATTCACAACTTCTTATAGGTTTATTTGGATGATTAGATGGTGTATGGATTAGTTAAGGATGATTGTGACAATCTATGTTTAATGTTTGAAATATGTAGACAGTTGATTATCTCTTTGAACATCAAGAAGTGCATATTTTCTACACCATTTAGAATACTGTTAGGACACATAATCTGCAAGGAAGGTTTGTTGGTTGATCTAGCCAAGGTTGCAGTTATTATAGGCCTAAGAGAGCCTACCATTCAGAGTGAGGTGTGTGGATTTTTGGGTCATACAGGATATTACATAAAGTTTATCAAAGGATATGCCAAAGTTGTCACATCGTTGGAGGAGTTACTGAAATGGAAAGGTACGTTCTACTAGGGAGAACCGCAACAACACATTTGAGACATTAAGGAGAAACTTACTACCGTGCCTATTCTACATTTTCCTTCATGGGACCAACCATTTCATGTACATGTGGACACCTCTGCCACGGTGTTGACTCAACTTGGAGAAGGTATTATAGATCATCCTATCTATTTTTCTAGTAGAAATCGACTCCTCCAAAATAGAATTACATAATTACAGAGCGCAGAAGCTTTGTCAATCATCTATGTGCTACATAAATTATGGCAATACTACTGCTAGCTACACCATTCATATTTTATACAGATCACATGGCATTGAAGTATTTGGTAAACAAGCCCGTTCTACAAGGGCACATATGTAGATGGGTACTCTTATTTCAAGAATTTTATTTCACAATTGTGGTAAAACTAGGGAAAAGTAATTCTAGACCAGACCATTTATCCATAATACGCTTAGAGAAGAAGCAAATAAATTAAAGATACCATGTTAGATACAATTATATAGGTTATAACGGGCACCATCGTAACTAGAGGACATTGTTGTCTTTCTACGAATAGGTATAGGACCAAAAGAAATTAAATCCTTGAGAAGAAACAACTTGCTATATGTGCAACCCCCTACATGTTGATTAGTGGTGACTTGTACAAGTTAGGTCGAGATAAAGTATTACATCATTGTGTACTGGAACATGAGCGCACAGATATTATGGAAGAATATCATGGTGGTATTGCAGGTGGCCACTATGCAACTGATGCCACTGCGCACAACATTCTACTACTCATTGGATTATGGTGGGAGACCCTATATAAAGATTGCAAGGAATTTTGTAAGGCTTGTGATCATTTTCAACATCTTGGGAAACCAAGTCAATGAGATGAAATTCCTCTAAGACCTATTACTAGTGTAGAACCATTTGAGAAATGGGCTATAGATTTTGTGGGTCCTATTTCACTAGCTCTACACGTAAACTAGATCATGCTACATCATAAATTGCATAGATTATCTAACAAGGTGGGTAGAAGCAACACCTACAAAGGATTGTACAATGGCTACAACAACCAGTTTCTATGGGAAAATATTATTACAAGGTATGGATGTCCTTTAAGTTTGATCAGTGATAGGGGCACACATTTTCTTAATGAGACAATCAAAATTTTATTGGATGAATTCATGATTGCACACCATAAGACTACACCCTATCATCCTCAGGCAAATGGAACTGCTGAAGCTTTCAACAAAATTCTAAGCCAAACATTGAAAAAAATTGTGATGTTGGAAGAAAGGATTGGAATAAAGTATCTCGTAGTAATTTAGGCATATCTAACAACATATAAAAGGTTTAATAAAGCCACACCATTTCAGTTAGTGTTTGGCAGTAAAGTAGTTCTTCCTATGGAATTTATGTTACCTTCTTTGCATATTGTACGTGTTGGAGGTCTAGCTAATGAGAAAGCATTAGAAGAATGGATTGAAAATTTAATTAAGCTAGATGAGCGATGAGCCATAACACGTTGGAGTCAAAAATAAGAGAAGGCCAGTAGAAAGCATGGCATGACAGGCACATCAGGATAAAAATCTTGAGATAGGACAGATGGTGCTCCTTTATGATTCTTAATTGTTGTGCCATTTAGGAAAAATCAATGTACATTGGTTGGGGCCGTATGTTATCACGTACATACTTGAATCATGTGCTTTTCAATTAGATGCACTTGATGGAATACGATTACCCAGTTACTTCAACGGGAGTAGGTTGAATCCCTACTATAAATAAGTCTTCTTGGTGTTTGTAATAAGGCAGTGTTTCCATTTAGATTAGGTTTTTAATTATCCATTTCCTTAGTGTGTTTTCTTCTTTATCACTATGCTTTGTCGATTTAGTCTGAGTGTTTGTGTAATAAGCGAGTTTGCGCGCCAAAAGCTAATTCCTATTTGAAGAATTTTTATGTGTAGAGAACTGCACCTACCCTTAGTATGGGGTAGGTTGTTGATATCCAGGTACAGGACTGATGGAAATAAGTACACATGAAAGGAAATATCTATAGGTGCTATTTAAGGTTGGAGAATTGAAAAAAAAAATTGCTTCTGGACACAAGGACCATAGATAGAGAGGAATGAAGAAACAAGTATAATGCGAGGTAAGCAGAGGCCATGAAAACTACCAGTGGAAGGCACAGTGATGAGGTACTCAGGTGCATGGAAGCACGCTGAAGAGAAGTCCATAGACAAAAGGTAGGAGGGCGCACTAGAAGGTTATAGCTTGGGCGCGAAGATGTACCACGTGGAAAGAACAAAAAATGGTCGATTAATGAGAGGATTTTTGGTAGGTGGAGGAGCAATAAATGCACTAACTTTTCAAAATTCTATATAAGGATGAGATGCGAGTTCATTTTTACCATTACAATTGAGATAATTTGAAAAGGGCTAAGTGTGAACAAACTGAGCAATTGTGTTGAGGTGCAAAGAGTGTGAAACCAAATATGGAGAGAAGGGTTGTGTGCAGGAGAAGGTTACATTCCAAAGGTGAAGGGTTTGAGCGAAGCAAACGCGTTACAAAAATGAGCTAGGTTACGTGATTTCTACTAGTGCATTGAGATTTAAATTAGGGTAATCACTTGCTTCATTACAAAGGGAAGAAAAGAGATATTTTCATATAGGCACCAAAGAAAGCACCCATGAGGGAGAAAAATGAAGAAGAAGGTTGAAGTGGAAGAAGAAATTGCTCCCAAGAGTAATTTATCGAAATGTAATATCCAGAGGGATGTGATTGTGGGACAACAATTAGATTCCCACATCTATCAATGTAAAATAAATGATTACAACCATCAAACATCGATAATAAGGATCTTAATGCGTTGTTGAGCACAAAAATGAATCAATGCATAACGTAAGCTATGCCATGCAGGTACGATGACATTGGTGAGAAGTTACTAAAGAAAAATGGAGTCTACCAGTTGTACGAGATTCCATACTTTGGGAAGTATGAACCATTGTATCGTGGTTGATGAGAAGAGTCCATGAGGACTTCTTCTACTTCGTAGGATGGAGGGTTAGGATCACAACTACTTTGATTTCAACTGTGACAGAATAAGGGCCTTAGGAGTGGATCTGGATAGCAATTTAACTAATAAGGCCGCAATCTTGGAGATAAGAAAGGAGCTGGGGTATACCAAAGATCTGCGTGACATGGACATTAACAAATTTAAAAGTACCCGAGATAGTGCAGGTAACTACACATCTTGTAACAAAGTTGAATGACCAAGAAAGATGGTCACAAGTAAACACAATGTGGCTGCAAGTCACAAAGAACATTCCTAAAGGAGTGGTCTACAATATTACAGATCACATAGCAAAGAAAATCATTGAAGAAGTACAGACAGTGATAGAATAAGTTTTGGCACTGTGTTTATTGTCTTTAGTATTAATAGATATTGGAGTGCCCAATGGGCCAAAGGAGAAGATTTGGAGTACCCCACGGAACACAAGTCACCCGCAAAGACTTGGCAAATACTTGTGTGACGGATCAATGAGCAAACAATTCAAGTAGAGGTCGAGATGTGGTATGATAGACTCCACATGGCATTTGAAGAAGAGTGGCACATGCCCAAGGATTTTCCTTCAATGGTGGGTAAGACAATTTAGTTTGCATCTATCAACATTTTTACATCACATGATTTGTGGTGAAGGATAGGGCTTAGATCCCATGGTGCAAATTGTCATATGGTTTCACAAAGAATGTATTTCCAAGCACCGCTTCACTGGTTTTTAGATGTGCACACCCTAACCTTCAATGCAGATAAGGTAGATTGTGACTACCACACTCTAAGAAAAGATATGTATATCCAGGGGCAATTCCTACATTGAGAGGCTTATCTCAGATATTATAAGCATGAAGCATGAAGCTTGTAAGCTTGGTAGTTGGGGACACCAGAGCAACGCTTGTGTACCTGTAACTCAAACCCAAGCTGGAGAACACTAAGTATGTGGAGAATGATTTTGCACTCCCAGGGCCGCCAAAAGGTAGGCATACAATGGAAAATGTTCCAACACCTAAGCCCATAAAAACAATTCAAGTAGATGATGAAGAAGAAGAGCATGAAGATAGTGGTGGTTTGGATCATAGGGTCAAAAGACAACCTCCAAATAAGGAAGAATCTGAGTGCACGACTACACCACATCAGCCACAAGAGGGAGATGATGAGGACTTAGATGCAGTCTAAGGAGAGCATCATTTCAAAAGAGTATTCAGGAGAACAATGACCCTAGGTGCTACTTTGTAATTAATGCGCAGATCACCTTGAATCTCTCCACAGAAGGAGACAACTGAGAAAATAAGAAGGAAATTGAAGCTGAATGAGGAAGTAGAAGATTCTGAGGAAATCCCACCAAATTCCCCTACACATCCAGAGACCAAGGACGAACCAGAAGACAAAGATATGAAGGATGGAGAGGAAGGAGGAAAGGAGGTAGATGAGATAGCAACCGAGACTACTTAGGAAACAATAGCACAAGTTCCAAATCTTGAAACCCAAGTTCCTAAGGAGCCTAGATCAAAAATAACAAGTGGATAATATCTTCCACCAGTCATGGGTTACGTTGATGGAACAAGTAAATGTTGTGGCAAATCAGAAGTAGCACCCCCACGGATGTTGATCAGATTTCTAGTTTGATCATACTAAGCATCCAGTGTGATTGCACAACATTGAATCATTTCCCCAAGTGTGGGACTTGTAAAATGAGAAAGGAATCTCCAATTTAGAGGTTGGTTCCTCAATTCCTCTGGTCATATTTATCACTTACAAGTTGCAGAGGTCTATATTCCTAACCCTACCCTAAATTCCAAAGGAGACAGAGATAGAGAATGCAAAAAAGCTAAAACTAATGCTAATAGGTGATACACCAAAGGAGTGGTGAGCATTTCTCACTTCTACAGATTGACACAATTCATAAAATGCAACAAAACAACATGCACAAACTGATAACTGTAATGAGGAATCAGAAATTAGTCAAACAACACCAGCAGAGGATGGAAAATTAATCACAGGGCCTGTATTGTTATTTTAACATCAAAATCACTTGCATTACAACACCTGAGAGGAAAAAATGAGTTGCAGTTCTTAGAAAAGGTCTGATATTCCACCAAAATCACTTCCAAGGTGAGAAAGGGGACCTGTAATACACAAAAAATGTTCCACCCTTTGAAAATGAGCCAAATCTAGCTTTTACAGTGCAAGGGACAAGCCCAGGAGAGAGAAACATGGGAAAACATGGAAGGGATTCAACCATTGACCAAAACACATTCAAAATAGCATGGGCATCCTTACAAACCCATTCCCTGACATTTTCAACCATGCTGGGAGAGAATGCGAGCCATTCTTCATTAAAAATGGTGGTTGAAACGTCATTTCTGTCCATGACCACGTGTCAAAGGCATTTTTCAATTTTCTCTCTCCAAACTCCATCAAAATGCAAAATTGACCCCGAGAATCTTGTAGATAATTTCACCATCTTTCCATTTATATAAATAACGTAAAAAACCGAGCTCTGGATCAAAAGTTATGGCCATTTGAAAATTTAGGGCAAAACATGGCCAAATCGGGCGCGGGCAAAAAATTTGAATTTTTACCTTTTTGGTCATTTGGAAAATTTTCCAAAATATCCCCATGCTCTGCCCTTCCAGGTGCCACGTGGCACATTTTTATTGTGCGCGGCCCATCCTGCTTCATTTTCCTTTGTTTCCGCCTTTGGAAAATTTTCCCAAAATTCCCCCGGGCCGATGAGGTGAGGACACGTGGTGAGCGCTGATTGGATGCGGGCCTGTCCTTCCTGAATTTTCCACGGGTCTCTCTGATAATTTTGACTGGACACGTGTCAAAACCCCATTCGATGCGGGTTTGACCTTTCAAAATTTCCTTACGGGCATTTCCTTGATTTTTGGCGCCCTCTGGACACGTGGCGAGATTCTATTGGCTCACAATAAGGGGGCGGGCCTTCCTCTCTGAATTTTCCTTTATTTTTCCTTGGGAAAATTTCCCAAATTCCCCCTTGCTCCGCCACTCCAGGACACGTGGCAGAATCTCATTGGCCATGCGGGCCTTTGAGGAAATTTTCCCCAAAAACTCCATCGAGCCATAACTTCAAAAATACATGAAGTTAGGAGGAAAACTTTACATTTCGGAAAGTTTGAGAGAAGATATCTATCCAATGGTGCCATTTCCAAAAGGTTTTGAGTGCCTAAAAAGAAAAAATTATGACTGAGGCACAAGAGAGGGGAGAATGGAAGGAGTTAGCCACAAAAAATGAGCAGGGGCACATTTTGGATAACAATTTTGGTGACTCAGAGGGGTCATCTACCTGCTGGATGAAGTTACCAGTTGCCTAAAGCAATCCATTGGGCATGGAGTCATCATTTTCTCTGTTTGATACCCCAACTGACTAGAACATTGCAAGGAGGAAGATGGAATATCACCTGATGGAGCAAGGCCTGCAAACACATTCCCAGGAACAACAAGCTATGCCAAAGCACTTAGGGAAAGAAAACTAACCTACAAAAAACAATGTGCACAAGCACTTGGAGGAATGAAAACCTAAGCTAATATTTACAAGGTGGAGAATTTCCCTTTAGTAGCAATGCTTTAGATGGATTCCATTGACTGGAATCTGCAGTTCTTTGCCATCCAATGAAGACAATTGGAAGGCATTGTTGTCCTTACACTTTGTGACCATGTATGGGCCACTCCAAATGGCATCAAATTTTGAATGCTTTCCCGGTTTTGCTCTATCTGCATCCCATTTTAACACTAGATCTCCAACTTGGAAAGATCTATCCTTGGCCTTTCTATCAAAGGTCTTCTTTATCAAAGCCTGATCCTTCTCCATTGCTTGGGATGCCTGATTTCTGATCTCTTGAGCTCCATCAATTCTGCATATCTAACTTCCATGGGCTCAAACTCTAACAACTCCAACTGTTTCATGAGTTCCAATGTTGGCAACTCAAGTGACATGGGCAAAATTGCCTCTCTTCCATAAACAAGCTTGAATGGAGAATTACCTGTAGATCTCTTGGGAGTTATCCTATCAGCCCATAAAGCTGATTTCAATTTAGTATGCCAAGATCTCTGATTTTCATCAAGAGTCCTTCTAATGATCCTCAACAAGTTCTTGTTTGTAGACTCAGCCTGGCCATTACCCTGAGGGTAATAGTTTGATGAAGTACTTAGGTAGATCCCGTTCTTGACAGCCCATTCAGTCACCTTGGAACCGATGAATGCCAATGCATTATCTGATATTATTGTAGCAGGTACACCAAATCTGGTTGTTATTCCCTCATAGAATTCTAGGATGCTAGATTCATTTACTTCCTTGAGTGCTCTTCAGTCCACTTAGTGAAGTAATCTATGGCTGTTAAAATCTACTTGTGCCCTTGGCTTGAATTGGGATTAATGACTCCAATGAAGTCTAAACCCCATTGCATGAATGGCTGGTCAACTAAAATTGGATGCAATGGAAGGGCAGCTAGCCTCTCTTTACCTGTGAAGAATGCACCATTCTTGCACCTCTTGATCCATGCATAACAATCATTGAAAATCTTGGGCCAATAATAGCCAGCCCTCATGATCTTTAGAGCTGTCACTCTTGGTGCAAAATGACCACCAGCTGGTCCACCATGGAACTCTCCCAACACCCTATGAATTTGATTTGTACCAATGTATCTCAACAGTACTCCATTCACATCTCTTTTGAACAAAACACCATCAACAAGGGCATATGGGACAGCCTGCAATCTGAAGTGTCTTCTTTGGGTCTTGTTCATCTCTGGAGGGCATAGGCATGTGCTTAGGAAGTGCATTATACTTTGGGTCCAGCAAGGAGTGGGGACACCATTATTTTCCTCTTGAGTGCTTCCTTGCTCATGGTTGTCTTGCAAATGCCAAAACAACCTCCTTTTCCTTGCATGCTTCCTCTTGTTTGCTCAAAGTCAGCTGCTCACACAATCCTTTCCCTCTAACCAGCTTGGTGACTTTAATCTCAATGTCATACTCCATGACACGAGTAATCCAACCTGCCCTCTTTTCATTCAAGTCTTTGTTGAGGAGGAAGTCTTTAACTCCCACATGAGAAACCAACAATTGGACCTTGTTGTTTGAGACTAAATGCTTGAACTTCTTCAAGCTTCTGATTACTGCAAGAACATGCTTCTCAATGAAAGAATATCTCACCTCATAGTCCTCTAGGCTTTGGCTGAAGAAAGCAATTGGCTGCTCATCATTGTCCTTGTTTTGTTGTACCAAAATTGTAGAAATAGTATCATCACCCCCAAATGCATAGAGGATGAAATCCTTGGAGAAATCCGGGTTGATGAGAGTTGGGGCTTGAGAGATGGCTTCTTTGATTGCTTCAAAATTCTCCTTGCCTTTTGCTGTCCATTTGAAAGCCATGCTTTTCTTTAACATCTTGGTGATAGGTTTGACAAGGGCTGCAAAATCTGGGACAAACCTCCGAACAAAATTTATCCTCCCCAAGAAAATTTGAAGGGCCTTCTTGTGGCTTGGCAATGGTAGTGCTCTTATGGCTTCAACTCTTTCTGGATCAATTGCTAATCCTTCTTTGGAGACAATGTGACTAAGGAGCTTTCCTTCATGGGCTAAGAAAATACATTTTTTAGGGTTCAAGGAGACTCCAAATCTTCTGCACCTTTGGAACACTTGTCTCAAATGAGAGAGGTGGTCTGCTGTATTTTTTGAAAAAACAGTGATATCATCAAGATATATCAGCACTATGTTGTTAATCAAACCTTTGAACGCCATGTCCATTTCTCTTTGGAAAGTGGCTCCAGCGTTGGATAGCCCAAATGACATTTTCCTATATGCATAAGTTCCCCATTTGGTTGTAAAGGCTGTCTTGAACTAATCCTCTTCCTTTACCATAATCTGATTATACCCTGAATAGCCATCAAGTAGTGAAAACCTTTCGGAGCCAGCAACAACTTGCAAAATCTACTCCATGGAAGGTAGTGGGTAATGATCCTTGAGAGATGCTCTATTCAAATCTCTGAAGTCAACACATAATCTGATTTCCCCACTCTTCTTTCTAACTGGAACCAAGTTGGCAACCCAACTAGAATGCTTGATAGGGAATATGATTCTTGATTCTATCAACTTATCCAACTCTTTCCTCATGAGAGGCTCCATGTGGGGGTTGACTGGCCTTTGTTTTTCTGATGGGCTTAGTACTTGGGTCCAATTCAATGGTATGCTGAGCTAACTCGGGATTGAAACCTTTCAAATCTTCATAGCTCCAAGCAAACACATCAGGGAATTCTTGACAAAGTTGTATGAACTCACACCTTTCTTGCTCAGTTGTCATCTTGCCAACTTGGAGTGATTTGCCTTCTTCCACCGAGATGGACACTGAATCTTCTCTCTTCACTTGGATGTTTGCTTTCTCCTTCCTAAACTGATCATTAGGGTTGAAAATGGACTCCAAAGTAATAAGTCCCTTTGGTAGTTTGTTGGTTCTCAGTTGCACCACTTGGTCACCATACTGCTGCTCCAACTTTTCCTGATTTTTGGCTGAGAATTCAGCCTCTTCTTACAAGAAATGGATGATTTGTTGATCATTTTCAAACACTTTCCAACTTACATTGTTGTCTGGCACTGAAGGCCTCACAATCACATGGATGTTTGGTTGTACCTTATCCTTTTGAATGCTTTCAACAACTTCAAAGGCTGCCCCAACTATGCAAGCTCGGCAAAGACTTGGTTCTCTTTTCTAGGAATGGATTTTATGCTAAAGCCCTCAAAATCTTCAATGAGGTCCCATACCCTGTTCTTGTAGCATTTGAGTAGATCATTCTTGATAGCATGCTTGCCCCTTAACTTGGTTGACAATCAACTCACTGTCACCAAAGACTTGCAAGTTCTTTATCCCCCTTTTGATTGACCAATGCAATCCTTGTACCAAAGCTTCATATTCAGCAGTGTTATTAGAGCATGCAAACTGAAATCTAAAATTTGAATAATACTTAACTCCTTGTGGTGAAACAAGCATAGCTCCTCCTCCTGCCCCTTGTCTACTCCTTGATCCATCAAAAAACAACTGCCATACCTCATTGTCATCCTTGTGGTCTGGCTTGGTGATGTTAGGGATAGGCTGATCTTCTTCATGCATGCAATAGACTCCTAACTTTCAGATTCTTCTATTTCTTGATAAGGATCAAAAGCATGCACCTTGTTTGCCCATTCATCAAGAGTTAGATCTGGGATACTTCCTACCTTGGTGTCAGCTTCATCAGTGCTTGGGTGATCTTCTTGATCAAACGCTGAACAATTGGCATTTATCTGACTTGGGGTGTAAGGCTCAATGTGAAAATTTGTAATAGGTTTAGACCTGATTGTGGCTTTGGTTCCATATCTTTTTCTGAACAGCATGTGTGACCAATCAGTAGAAAAGTAACCTCCAATCTTAGCTATGAAATCCCTTGACAAACATAGGGCAAAGAGTGGTGGAAGGTCTATTACTGAGACATCTTGCAAAACAACCACATTGGGACAGGCATGCAAGGTAAGACTCAAGTTTTTAATCACCCCAACCATTGTTACTGTTGTCCCATCCAATTGTACCACCCCTTTGGATGTGGCTTCATACTGAATTCCCAACTGATCAGCTATTTGCTTGGGCATTACTGAACTACTTGCCCCGGAATCTATCATGCAATTGTGTACTAATTGATTTCCAATGATTAATGAAACATAGAATGGAGGGGGCTTCAACATTTTACCTTGCTTTGTCCTCCATGGTTCCCCTCAGGCTGGGCAGCATTTGTGAGCACTTTCTCATGCATTTGGACTTGCTGATTTGAAGTTGACCAGTCCTTCATGGCAGCTTGTAGCAAATCTCTTTGGCTTGGGATAGATAGTGATTCCCACATTGATATGTTTACATTTGTCTTCTTCATCTGATCAATGATATTGAATGGAGATGAAGTATCCTTTTGCTTTCCCTTGGCCTGCACATTCATTCCTTGTGTATGGACAGCAACAACTGGCATTTGGGTTGGCCTAGGAACTGTTTTAGGCAATCCTTGCGTGCTTGGGATTGCATTTTGTTTGCCAACATTCTGTGGGGTGATGGAAGGTTGTGAATTGCTTGGAGTTAATGGTTGTTCTTCACCCAGATTTCTTCTTTTTGATCTTGTGTTGGCTGCAACACTTTGGGAAACCATTTGATTCATGCCACAAAAATCTTCTGCCTGCCAGTTTACAAGTGTGGTATCATTTGGAGCTGATTGCTTGCTTGGAATGTTTCTTGTTGCTGGTCATTTCTTTGACTACCTTCACCCTCCACACCAGTTGTTGTCACCATTAATGCTTGATTCAAGGCACCGTTGAAGCACATGGATTGGTTGTGAGGTTCATTGCATGGGAAACACCAATCATACTCTTGAGCTATATTGTTTTGTACTGGCACTAATGCTTTAGAGGCAGATGTAGCATTGGGATTATAGGGCTGAAATGGTCTATTGGTAGGAGGCCTTGCTTGATTCAAATTTTTAGTTGGATTGGGTGGTCTTTGGGGTTGATATGGCTACCTATTAGGCTGAGCTTGGGGCTGGAAAGAAGGTCTAAAACCTTGGGTTTGCTACCTCTTGAGAGTAACCAGCTCATTGCCTAGATTTTGCAATTGCTTCATGACTTCTTGAAGCTCATTTGAGGCACTAGAAGATGAAGTAGAAGCTTCATTCGAATTGTTATTTCTAGGAGTGGGAATAGGAGCTAAATTAGACACTTGGCCAGTACTTGGGCTCTCTAAACTTGGAAACAATGGCATTGGAGGCCTAGGAGCTAGTTTGCCAGCTTGAATCAAACAATTTTCAGCTCTAATGGCAATACTATAAGCAATGGGGATGGTTGTGCCTCCCATGGATTGAATTAACATAGAAATATTAGAATTTAAAGCTTTAAGGTAATAAAGAAAAGCACCTTCTGCTGTTGGCCTGACTGCCACTGGAATTCTCTCCCAAGTCCTTTGAAATCTGAAATTAAAATCAGTCAGCTGCTCATTGGGAGCTCTCTTGATGGTTGTCAGCTTGCTCCAAAAGGGACAAGTTGTCTCCCTTTTCCCCAAACTACTCATGGAGGGCTATACATAGCTGATTCCAATTTTGAATAGAACCTGAGGCAAGGCTCTTGAACCATTGTAAAGCTTTCCCTTTGAATGAAGATGCCAGCAATTTGACAGCAACTTGCATCTCATTGATCTCATGGATTGCACAAATGTTAGCAATATCCTTGACATGATCACCAGGAGTGGTCTAATTTTCTCCAGTGAAGTATGGAATGTTCTTCAATGCTGCAACTGGGATTGGATTTTGTGCATTGAGGGCAAGTGGGCTGCTGCCAGTGAAATTGACATAGGGGTTGTTTTGTGCCATTCTGATTGGCCTTAGAACCCTTGTTGATTGAATGAATGGCCTACCAGGTGGAGGAGTTGAGAGAGTTCTGTTTGGTGGTGATGGAGACCTTTGAATTCTCCTCCCACTTTTCCTTCTTCTTGGAGATAACTGCAGATATTCAAACAACACCTCTTCTTCTCTAGCTCTTGACCTTGTAGTGATTCTTCTCATGAGTTTTCAGGTCTGCACTACTAAAACCAGCTAATTCTTCTTCCTTGGAGTCGCCAGATGTGTAATTTATAGCTCTTTTAAAGCAAGAAACTTGCAACAAATGCACATCAATTTTGTTGCAATGAAGATGAAGACCTCTAAGGTCCCACCGGGTCGTGCCAAAACTGTTGTGGAAAATCAGCAACACACCCTGGATGTTGATCAGATTTCTAGTTTGATCATACTAAGCATCCAATGTGATTGCACAACATTGAATCCTTTCCCCAAGTGTGTTGTTGAGAAAGGAATCTCCGGTTTAATCCTTATCACTTACAAGTTGCGAGAGGTCTATATTCCTAACCTTACCCTAAATTCCAAAAGAGACAGAGACAGAGAGAATGCAAAAAAAAAACTAAAACTAATGCTAATAGGTGATACACCAAAGGAGTGGTGAGCATTTATCACTTTTGTAGATTGACACAATTCATAAAATGCAACAAAACAACATGCACAAACTGATAACTGTAATGAGGAATCAGAAATTAGTCAAACAACACCAGCAGAGGATGGAAAATTAATCACAGGGCTGTATTGTTATTTTAACACCAAAATCACTTGCATTACAACACCCGAGAGGCAAAAATGAGTTGCAATTCTTAGAAAAGGTCGATATTCCACCAAAATCACTTCCAAGGTGAGAAAGGGGACTTAATACACAAAAATGTTCCACCCTTTGAAAATGAGCCAAATCGCTTTTACGGTGCGGGGCGACCCGGAGAGAGAAACACGAGAAAACATGGAAGGGATTCAACCATTGACCAAAACACATTCAAAACAAAGCATGGGTATCCTTACAAACCCATTCCCTGACATTTTCAACCATGCTGGGAAAGAATGCAAGCCATTCTTCATTAAAAACGGTGGTTGAAACATCATTTCTGTCCATGACCACATGCCGAGGTATTTTTTTATTTTATCTCTCCAAACTCCATTAAAATGCAAAATTGACCCTTGAATCTTATAGATAATTTCACCAGATTTCCATTGATATAAAGAACGCAAAAAACTAAGCTCTAGATCGAAAGTTATGGCCATTTGAAAATTTAGGGCAAAACAGGGCCAAATCGGGCGGCGGGCAAAAATTTGAATTTTTACCTTTTTGGTCATTTGGAAAATTTTCCAAAATTTCCCCATGCTCGCCCTTCCAGTGCCACATGGCACATTTTTATTTGGTGTGGGCCCATCCTACTTCATTTTCCTTTGTTTCCGCCTTTGGAAAATTTTCCCAAAATTCCCACCGGGCCGATGAGGTGAGGACACGTGGCGAGCGCTGATTGGATGCGGGCCTGTCCTTCCTGAATTTTCTATGGGTCTCTCTGATAATTTTTGACCTAGACACGTGTCAAAACCCCATTCGATGCGGGTTTGACCTTTCAAAATTTCCTTGTGGGCATTTCCTTGATTTTTGGCGCCCTCTGGACACGTGGCAAGATTCTATTGGCTCGCAATAAGGGGGGCGGGCCTTCCTCTCTGAATTTTCCTTTATTTTTTCCTTGGGAAAATTTCCCAAATTCCCCCTTGCTCCACCTCTCCAGGACACGTGGCAGAATCTCATTGGCCGCAAGCCTTTCAGGGGAAAATTTCCCCAAAAAACTCCGCCGAGCCATAACTTCAAAAATACATGGAGTTAGGAGGAAAACTTTACCTTTCTGGAAAGCTGAGAAAGAGATCTATCCAATGGTGCCATTTCCAGAAGGTTTTGAGTGCCTAAAAATAAAAAATTATGACTGAGGCACAAGAGAGGGGAGAATGGAAGGAGTTAGCCACAAAAAATGAGCAGGGGCACATTTTGGATAACATAAATTTTTCCGTGCCCATTTCCAAAGCACAATGACACAAAAGGATTTATATGGCTAGGAGTTGATGGATGAAGATATGGAAATTGTGCGCACAAGGAATCAATTGTCATGGTCGATGTTCATACACATGGATGAACCAGATTTTGGTGTATGTGAAGATTCGTGTGTTTCAAGGAGGTTGAAGAAGACACCTCGAAGCTAGGCACATAACAAAAGTAAAGCATATTGTTATGTCGGATGAACAATTGAGCAATGCTTTGGTGAAACTCTTGATGTAAGTGGCACGGTGAAATATGGATAAAGTTGCAACAATTAGGGCACTAATGGAGGAGATCAAGACTAAGGATGAGGAAATAGTGCGCATGAAGCAGAAAAATACTTTGCATAGAAGAAGAATGTTGTTTTTATCAACATGGAAGAGGAGATTGGGGACAATGTCATGAAGGCTAGGCCACACTTAGAGCCAAATGTACCTGAGATGTTTCCTTCAGAATACATTATGTAAGTACATTAGTGGACTTCGTGCTTGCATATGAACCTCTGCATATGCCAAAGACCAAAGGACCCAAGACAGAAGCAAAGTGATAAAAGGATCCAAATGATGCAAAATATTACATGATATGAGGGGTTGTTTGAGCTTACAGGAGGAACTAAAGAAGGTAGATCAAGTGTTGAATATTTGTACAACGACTTAAGTCATTATAAGGACCAAGACCATTTTGGAAGACAATGAGGTCTTGAAGGCCATGAAAGATGAAACATTGGGTCGCACAAAACAATTAGCACTTGTCAAACGAAGCACAAGGCCCTTACAACAACTCAAGAACCACACAAGGAAAGGTTGGATGAGCTTGGAAAACTCATCGCATAAAATATGGACTTACTAGAAGGGAGAATGACTTCCATGTCCAAAGATTGTGTTGGTCTTGCAGAATGAGAAAGGAGAGATTGCAAAGGATGAGTTAGAATCAATTACAGTGGATATTCCAGAGAAGGCAGAGGTCGCACTCAATGATTGGAAGACTCTAGAGGTGGAAATAAAAGAAGAATATCCAGAATTAATTATTCAGGTTGAAGTAGAAGATACTGCAAGGTAAAGATATTCTTTTATTCATCAAAATTATTTCTATTTTTATTCACATTCTTTTATTCATTTTGGAGACAACCATTTTCGGGCGGCAATGCAATTAGTGTGGGGTAACATTGGTCAGTAAAAATCTTGCACTTAGCAAAGGACATAAAGAAGGTTCGTGCAAGAGAGCAGAGAACATTCAAAGGCATGGAAGTATTGGAAAGGATCATGCGCAAAGAATAGAAATAGGCTCGGGACTTAGCCATTTTCACAATGAGGATCTATTTTTGGAGATAGCATGTGGAGCACACAAATTAGTTGGAGACTTGCGTGACATGCATTGGCTATTTTTGGAGGATCAGCTACGAAGTGCTTTACATGGATACAAGCCAAGAATAGATCTACTACTGTCAGTTAACTAAAAGCAATCTATTGTTAGCGCACTTGCATGTGTGGCTAATAATAGCATGCGACCTATTTTGGGATTAGATAAGTAGTGAAGGGAAAGTCCCCACCCTTATAAATATGTATTGAACTATGTAGCATAAAGGAGAGTGTGAGAACTGTGTTATAGTGAGATTATGCTTTGCCAAATATGATACGCGCATGAGTGTATACTACTGTTATTGTAAGGAAGCTTCTGTGTATTACTAAATTTAATATAATGGAGACTATGGATTGAATCAAGGTGTTATCATGGTTATAGTTTAGTATTGCATGCTTGATTTCATCATGGTTATCTTTTAAGTATGTTATTCTCTAGATCTAGATCTGAACATGCACTGTAGAATGATATATTAGTCATAGATTTGAATGCCTTAAGTCTTCATCATGCTAACATCCTGCAATAAAGAACCCTAAAGAGGGGCATGGTACCTTTGTGTGCTTTGGGTGAGCACTCAGTCTAGGCTGAGTGATGTGCCAACGATGCCTGGGCTTGTATTGGTGAATTCTAGGTTGCATCATGTATATATATAATGTGTGTGTGTATATATATATATATATATAATATCTTTCAACGCCTTTGAGACTACAAATTTAGACTAAATCCAAATAAGTGTGTGTTCGTCATGCAATCATGAAAATTATTAGGATTCATTATCTCAAGAAGAGGGATTGAAGTAGATCTAGCTAAGGTTACAACTATTACCGAAATGCCTCCACCAAAGAACCTTAAGAAGCTATGCAATTTACAGGAAAATTCATGCAATTCGTCATTTTATCTCTCATCTCACATATAAGTGTCATCCTTTCACCCATATACTCAATAAAAATGTTACATTCCATTAGGGCCCTGAATGCCAATAGGCCTTTGAGTTACTCAAGCAATATCTAACTAGTCCTTCGGTCCTCATGCCGCCTACTCCATGCGAACCTTTGTTATTATACATCTCAACCACCCAATGTGTTATTAGTGCACTGCTACCCCAATACGATCTAAGCCAAAAGAGAGAGAGGTCTATTACCTTAGCCGCACTTTAATTACTTATGAGCTGAATTATCCCAAAATTGAAAAGGCTTGCTTAGCTATGGTTTTTTCCTTTCAAAAACTTCGTCATTACCTATTGAATAACAAGACCAAGCTCATCTCTAAAGTTGATCCATTAAAGTACCTTTTGTTTAAACATGCGCTTACTGTGGAAGGATGGCTAATTGGATCATCCAACTAAGCGAGTTCGACGTTGAATTTGTCAACCGAAATTCAATCAAATGACAAGTACTTTCCGATCAAGTAGTTGAAGCTCCCTACTAGAGAAGAACCATTATGTCTAGATGTGTCAAATGCCTCCCTAATGTATATTGAGGAATCCGTCATATGGAAAGTACACTTCGATGGGTCATTCACTTTCCACGGTTCAAGATCCAATGTGGTACTTATCACCCCAACAGAAACTTCATTTAGAATGCTTTTCATTTGAGTTTCCCATGTACCAATAACATAGCAGAGTATGAGGCCCTCATTTCCGGGTTGAAACTTGTTATCAAATGGAATATTAGACAACTAAGGGTCATTGGAGATTCACAATTAATCATTAAACAAGTCAATGACGAGTATAAATTCAAGGATGACAATCTCATCCCATACAAGAATATGGTTGAGACTCTAAAGGAGTATTTTGTGTAGGTTACTTTTGAACACATACCAAGGGTACAGAATCGATCATCAGATGTCATGGCCACCATCAAATCCTTGCTTTGAATTCGCTTCTGGGAAAGTAGAATTCCTTTCTTTATTGAACATTTGCGAGTGCATGCATATGACATGATAGAATCATGTATAATATGTGAAGTTGGTATTTTTTCCTTGTACAAGACCATTTACAATTACCTACAAGATTTAAACCTTTCCCCAGGACATTTCCCACCTTCGAGAAAAGAAATTTTATCGCGACGCATATATCTCGTTATACCCTCTTAGGAGGCACTCTCTATTGTCATGGCTATGATGGGAATTTACTGCGTTATCTTAATTTGGCTGAGTTGATTCAAGCAATTAAAGAGGTACACGAAGGTGCTTGTGGGGCTCACACGAGTGGAATGGTGCTCGTTAATAAATTGTTACGAGTATTAATACTTGGCCTACCATGGAATCGATTATTGCAACTATGTTAAGAAGTTTGCATTATGTCAGAAGTATGGAAATCTCATTCATGCACTAGCACAAGCCTTACAACCAATAACAATGCCATGGTCGTTTTCAAAATGGGGACTAGATCTCATAGGGAAGCTCACTCCAACTTCCTTAGATGGCCATACCCATATCATCACCACCACCAATTATTTTACTAAATGGGTAGAGGTTAGTGCCTCTCACGTATGTTACTGGTGCACAAATTTCCAAGTTCATCGTGAATCACCTTATCCTTCGTTATGACATCCCTTCCGCCATTTGTAGCTGACAATGGATCCCTTAAGAACAAGACCATGAAGGCATTAATCCAACGCTTCTAGATATTTCTAAATCTATCTACTCCCTATTACCCTCAAGGAAATGGACAAGCAGAGGCTTCCAAAAAAACCCTTGTTCGGATTATGGAAAATATGGTAAGTAAAACAGATTGAACTAGCACTTCTAGATATGTCCCGCCCTCTGGGCCTATAGAACTTCCATTCGTACTCCTACTAGTGCAACACCCTACTCCCTAGTTTTTTGCATTAAGGCCATCATCCCCTGGAAATTGAGCTTCCTTCCCTAAGGATATCTCTCAAATACTATCTGGACAAATACAAAGATTACCGTGTGGCTAGACTTGTAGAGCTGGAACTACTAGATGAAAGAAGCATCCACACACACAACCACCTAAAAGTGTATCAGAATCAAGTGTCTTGTGGCTATAACAAGAATATCATATCTCGGCATTTTGAGATAGGAGACTTAGTGCTAAAATAAAATGAATTCAACACTACAAAGACCAAGAAAAGAAAGGAAAGTTTGAGCCAAACTGGTTAGGACCGTATGTTGTGGTCATTAAGTATGGTTCAAGGGCTTACAAACTTGCTCATTCAGATGGTGAGGAACAAAAGGAACCCTTGAACACAATATGTCTCAAGCGGTTCTATGCTTGAGTATGGAGTTCCTCAAAACTCAAAAAAACAAGCAAAAAAACAAAAAATCAAGAAAAAGTAAAGAGAAAACAAGTCATCCAAATGTGAAAACCACGCAATTGTGGCACTTTGGACAAGTCCCTAGGTGAAAACTAGTTTTCGGTGCCTTGGGAGGATTCATTGTTCATGAGAATTCTCATCTCTATAAGGAACATTTGCTTTATCCTCGGCTAGTTTTGGCCTATCTTTGAGTTTCGGTTGGACCTTTCCCCTTACGCCTTAATCCAAATGATTCTAATCTTTTATATATGTGAAGGGTTTGCCTTTGTATATTCCCATATAATTTTGGGTCCATCTTCACGTCTTCATTATCTTGAACATTTGTGTGGCATTCTATCCTTGTACATCCCATCTATAATTGGGGGCATCCACATTTCTTTGTTTTCATGTACATAGTTTCGGAAAACTTTCAAAAATCACAAAAACATTCACATAACTTTTGAAAAACCCAAAACATTCAAATATGTTAGTTGGAAAAATCAAAACATTCAAATACGTTTCCATCAAAAACTCAAAAACAATATAAAACTTTCACAAAATTCCTAAAAAGTGGAAAACTCACATAAATCAAAAAATCAGTAACAAGCATGCACGCAGTTGAAGCATGTATCACATGCATCCTACTCAAACATCAAAAAAAATCCTACAAAACGTCTTTCTTGGATTCTCCCTTAGTCTTGTGCAAGACTCGCGGATCATTTGAATCTACCTTCTATTAACAAAAGTTGGTTTGCTTACTATGTTTGTTTTCCCTCGCATGAACAAGTTGTTTGGGGCGATTATAGTGCACGATTACTTTTTCATAGGACCCCTACTTCCTTCGTATATTCCCTCGCATGCATTTGTGTTTGGGCACCATCAATAACCCTTGTTGTTAATTCGCACAAGTTGAAATCTAAGGTGGATAACAAAAACATTTTTACAACTATCTTGAAAGTTGTTCGTTTGAGTATGTGTGTTTGTACTTGTTTTCCCGTTAGGTTAGTTTGTTTACTTTCTCGTATTACATTGCATTATTTATGTTGCGTTGAGTTAAGCATTTTTGACAAAGAACAAATGTTCGTATTATGGATTTTCATGTCATCTTACACTTTTTTTGTATGTGTATCATTTTAATAAGGACCGATGATGTAGATCATTATCAATATGATGAAATAAAGTTATTTACATTAGTTGGATGCAAGCTATTTCCATTCTCTTCATATTTATTTTTCTCCCCTATCATTCTCTTCTATCAACTCTATTATTCCAACTCACTTGGGGCAATAAGGATCACCTGCTACAAATCATTTCTACATATCTGTTAAGAAAAGCATATCTTGCGCTTCACAATGATATCCACATGAAATTTTTCAACAAAAGAGCTTGTATTGGTATTATGTAGGGATCAAGGCCTGCACCTCTACACTATATCGATATTTGGTATATCACTGTGTGTCTCTCATTGGAATGGTATTTTCCCCTACTTTGGCCTTTCCTCTTTATCTTTTCGATAGTCAATCGACCTCTTTCATCACCCCATCGACACTCGAGGGGGCATCCTTCATCCTATTAGTTTTTCTTCTACCTTCAAAATGTACTTGCATGTACTTATCTACTATCTTTGAAGTGGCATCACTTACGCCACCCCAAAGAGGGTCAAATGTAGACACCTAAAATCCGTTTACGCAGTTTTAAATACTTAAATTTCACTAACGATCTTCACTCCCTCTCACTTTGGTCAAATAATGACACTTTGTTATCTAACTATGCCTCTAATTCACTCAAGATGCCAATTAACAATAAATTTTATTAGTAATAATCTTCATAATTAGCTAATTATATGTTAATTAAGCCTCTAATATTTCATTTGACTAATAAACCTTCTTATTGGCTAAATATCGCTTCTAGAACTTTGAAAATTTATCCAAACCCCTTACAGATGCTCTCAGAAATCTTCCTAAGCCTACTTAGGATCCTTAATTAATCCTAAAATATTTATTAGCTCCTAATCTAATCAAAAGTATATTGACTTGTAAAAAGTCTATTTTTGGGCTTACCTTTTGTCCCACATGCACTAGGATTCTAAACTTTCCCAAATGGAAATCTATAAATACAAGCCTAGTGCACCTCTTCTAAGTTTACACCTCATTTGTATTAGCCAAAGCTATAGACATCTGATCTTGAGCCTTACTTCCATTTTTGGAATAGCTTGCTCACCTTGCATCCATTCTTCATGTTTGGTTAGTAGAGGAATATCTAACATGGCCTTGTAGCCATTGTTTAGAGAGATCCTTTCACCATCTTGAAGCAAAAAACAACAAACCACTTTGATTGCTTTAGGATCTAAATAGGTTCACATGTAGATTAGCAATCTAAAGAGTAAAATGACTTAGCATGTTAGTTTATTTCATTCATGTTGCATGCAAAGAAGTTAGTTTTATAAGCTCTTATCTTGATGTTTTTGTTTATCTAATCATGTCTTAAAGCTACTAGGTGTTAGTTTCAATTTTTATGACATAGTTAGTCTTTCATGCATACAATTTTCATTGAGTTGAGGCACAACTAGTACAAAGTATATGCACAAACCTATGCCTAATACTATATTCTATACACTAAATCGCCATTATTGATTAGATGGTGGTTGTAATTTTGATTCATAAAGATTTATTGGTTGTAAAATTGGTTTTAGTTACTTTGGTTATCCCTATTTTATTGGTTGTGAAATTGAAAATATATCTAAAGGGTGAGATACATGTAAATCGAATAGCCCATTATCCTTATGTCCATGGGAGGGATGTCGCAATGGATATGGCCCTCCTACAAAAAATAAAGATCAATTGGTTGTGGGATGAATATATTTGTTTTCTCGACCCTACCCTATCCTTTTATATGGCTTCATAATCCAAAACAAAATACCTTTCAAATGGTCTATTACTCTGAATTTAGTCCATCGATTTCTAACCATGTTATTTTATATGATACCCATTTCTCTAAATTTCACTCTTAGCATTTTAATGTTATTGAATTTATCTTAGAATTTCAAGCATATTTATCATCTTCAATTTGAATGTTGTCTTTTTGAGGTGTTCACTTCTTCGGTTGTTTTAACTTTGCAATGTTACCACACTTCGCTCTTTTGAAATTGATGTTTCAAGACTTTTCTCTTTTAAACATTGTTGCAGATATGCTTGATAATTGTTTGCTTTGTTGATATATGAGGTCCTCAACTTCTTTCTCGAGTACCATGACCACAGATGAAAATAAAAATCATGTGATGGATTAGACCTTTATCACAAGAAATATACTTATATCAAAAGTTCATATCGGTCATCACAAACAACTATGGGTGTCGTTGCTTTACTTTATACTAGGTCAAAAGACTCCAATCGTAACATAATGTATCCAAAAGGAACTTATAGTCTATGTCCACGCACAAATTTCATTGGTCTATGTTTTTCCAACATAGTAAATATAATTTTATTGATAAATACACCACCAATTTATTTTTTGCATTATGAATAGAAAGGGGAGCTTCCTCCACTAATTCGCCTAGTTTGAGTGTGTGTGTGTGTGTGTGTGTGTGTGTGTGTGTGTGTACATACATACATATATGTATGTATGTATGTATGTATGTACATATATGTGTACATACATAGATACATGTACGTATGTATGTTATATATATGTATATGTATATATGTGTGTGTGTGTGTGTGTGTACGTACGTACGTACATACATACATATATGTATGAATGTATGTATGTACATATATGTGTACATACATAGATACATACATGTATGCATGTATGTATGTATGTATGTATTTATGTATATGTATGTTGGTGCACTATTTTTAGCAAAAACTTGAAATGGTCATATCTTTTGATTTGGGTGTCCGTTTGAGTCTGTTTTTTTAAACACTTGTTTTGACAAGATGAACCCATCACCAATCCACCTTGGCGCATTGGAGCCATTTTCTGGCATATGTTTGGGCCCAAAATCCACCATCTAGGGGCCGAAAATTAGGATTTAAGTTGTAATTCGGTTTTTTCCTATTTTAGGGCATTAGTTAATTTTAGTCTCTTGAATGCATAGTAGGTTAGAAAGTTGGCAATTCCTCTAATTTAGGCATGTAGAAGATGCGTGGAAATTTTTGTGCCCGTAAATTGCTAAAAATAGTAAATTTCATCATCTAGAGTAGATTTAGTCAAAGTTAGTTATAGTTTGCTTAACAACTCGAGTTGGGAGTTGTTTTCTTATTTATGAAGCATTGTAATTCATCATTCAATAACGAAGAAGAAGATTTATTCTCTTTTGAGTTCAAAATTTGCAAAGTAATGAGTATGTATTAAGTTTGGCTATGTGTGTGTGTGTGTATGTATATGTATGTATGTATGTATGTATGTGTACATACATACATACATTCATACATATACATATACATATCCATATCCATATCCATATACATATATACATATCCATATCCATATCCATATATATATATATATATATATATATATATATATATATATATATATATATATATATATATATATATATATATATATATATATATATATATATATATATATATATACATATATATGCATATATGTATGCATACATACATACATATCATATCATATTTGAACAAGGTTATCAATATGTATAACAAGTATCACTTGAATCTCTCAAGACAAGATAATTATGCAATGATACGCGCAATATGATATTTCAATACATAATTATCTAAGACTTTGACGCAGGTGATGAGGTTTCCAAAACGACAAAAAGGCCCAATTTTGGGGATAGCAATGGGACATTAAAATGATATATAAAATTGTAAATATTATAAATATACAAATAAAATTTAAAAAAACTAGCTAAAATCTAAAGCAATAAGTTATTAAACAAAACAATCAATCCCATAATCCATCTTATAAGTAAAATTCATTGTCTTTTATATGTTCGTGTTTTGTGGTCAATTGGCCTACGTGCTTGTTGTCCTAAGCCATTAGTAAAATAATTCTTTTGTAAATAAAATTTTGCTAAATTAGAAAAACCTAAGTGCAATATATATTGCAAAATTTTCTATAGCATGGATTTTTTTAAACAAGCTTGGGGAAAGGAGTCAATGACCGCAAATGGCCCAATGACCATGAGTAGTTATGTGAAACAAAGTACCAATAGTTGTTTGAATTAAAGTTAAAAATGAAATAAAAACTAGCCAATAAAGTAAGTCACATCAATAAATGAACCAATGAAATGATGACACATAAACAACCCATAAAAGGTGATTTTATTCTCAACTAATGGGTTGCCTTAAATTCCTTTGTATTCAAAAGTACTTATTTTAAATCCCTTAAAAATATATTCTCCACATACTCAAAAATTTTGAAAGAAAATCTGTATATTAAAAATATCATGCTCTCTAAAAAAATATTTTTATTTTTTTAATTTTTATAATTGTTAAGTGGCTCTAACAACCTCCCACATTATGATTCACAATAAGTGGCCCTTTCCCCCTAAATAGTGTTGGCTAAGGGACAAAGTACAAACTTACACTTTTTTAGAGAGAAGTGTATTTCCTTATCTTTCAGTTAAAACTTCTTATAGATTAATTGTATCAATATACTTGCAGATAACTAGATAATTGTGTTGATATATGTTCCTCTATGAGATTAAGTGGCATGTTACTATAGCGCATTGACGGTTGTCAAAATGTCTTAATATTATGTTGACGCAGGGATAAATTTTATCCGTGCCCTTTTAGTAGTGTGACTATCACCTTCGAAGTTGATATTAAGGCAAGTTTGACTTGGCATGTCATGGTACCTGTTATGTCACAAGTTTTGGGCACTTTCTTTTGCAACACTAGTTAGCTTGTCACAGGTGTGGAAGATGTAAATTTCCCAAGGTTTTTAATTGTTTTGTAAAATAGATATGTAACCCCTCCATTCCTCTCACTAATGAATTCTCAACCAAGTGTGTGAAACAAGCAAAGAAATGTCTAGAAGAATGTTGTTGACCCAATGTGTTTGAACTTCAGATTTCTTCCATTCAAAGCATCTATTTGCCCAACTTCTTATGCTGCGATTCATAGGCTTGGTAAGGGAACTAATCATTTTCTTTGCTGATTCATAGGCTTGGTAAGGGATCTAATCATTTTCTTTGCTGATGCCGTAAATTTGTTTTTTGTTCTTTTTAGTTTTAGTCAATATTTTTCATTCAATTTGCTTTGTGGTTTAATGGTCTGAAGAAGAATGTTGCTTACATTCGTAGCAAATGTGGGGCATCAAGCAAAAGAAATGAAATCCAAAACAACAACATTATTATGTATTTCATATATTGTATTAAAGAGGAGATCTTATTCCCGTCAACGCTACATAAATTGTTATCTAACATTTGACAATGAATACTGAAGGCTAAATTATCGAGTTCTAATTACAAAGTTCCATATTGATTGGGCTTTCAGTTAATGAACACAAATTGATTTTAGAATATTTTTCAAAACTAGCTCGAGGACAAGTGTCTCGCCCCTGCCAAAAATGCATGTGTTTCTTTGACGACACATTTTCTATTTGAAATTGTTCATAACTAATTGGTCTTGAAGCAAAAAAAAAAATTAAAATGTAAAATTAGAGAACGTTATTTTAAAAACTGTCAAAAAAAAAAGGGGGGTTATGGTGAAAAAAGTTTGTCAACAATTTGTGTGAAATTAATAAAAAAATTAATGACTTCTACAAACAACGATTACCTCTAGCGTGACTCGCAGAAACACTAGTCAAGATGTATTAAGCAATTAGCAAAAGTTTTAATTTAATAAATATACTACTACTATAATGCCATTAAGGTCAAATACTAATTTTCAAGCAAGTTGGTGTTGCTAGCTTAACAAATACTTGAACACAAATACTTAAAAACCAAAGATTTAATACTATCATTAAGAGTTCTAGCCTTTGCTTGGGATTCATTCAGACATTTTATTTTCCGCCTTGTATTTTTTCTAGTTTTATGTTGTACGAGCCACCTTGAGAGGTAGATAATAGAGCTAGGATTGACTTGCACACAAATATTTGCCCATTTCGGAGCTTGCATAACATGATTAGGAAAAGATTGAGCATACGTACTGGTCGCAAGCTCGATATGGTTTGAGATGGATATCTAAGGTCGGAAGGCAGAGCTTGGAGAAAAGTGTTGAACTAATCTCAAAGGGTGACTTCAATTCGTGACTCACAATGTAGGGTGTCGAAAGCAGGCTCTATGGGAGCCACATTGGTGCCAAAGGGCGGGATGGGGTTAAAATGGTCTTGATCCAAATAACCCAGATCAATTCATGCTCGATTTGCAGATAAGCTAGGGTCCAATATGATTGGATCAACTCAATTAGGTTTCAACAGAGAAGGAGCTCGAGGAAAAGGTAGTTGGGGCTTTCTTTCAGGCAAAACAAAGGTCGAGTCACTTGAGGAGCTCACACATTATGACCATTACAAAGAAGAACCGAGCTAAGTGTCGAGTTGCTCCCTAATACAAAGGTTGATTGGACCTATCTGAGATGGAAGAATGCAAGGAAGAGGAGAGGATCTCTTTGCAGAGGGGGCGAACATGCAGAGATAAGCTTCTTTGTCCATTGAAAGTAACCCTTCAAGTCATCATTGATATCTTTTCTCTAACCATTGTTTAATAGCAAATGAACAAGAATTGTATATTTATAATTGTGCTCAAGACAATGTGGCTCAACTATATGCCTAAGGAGTTGAGGAAGAGGGTTGTGGACAGATTCAAGGAGGATTATGAAGGGTGAGTGTGTTTAATGGAGTAGTCTAATTTGGTAATACATCATTTGTGTGTAGTAGATTTGAATGCATATTGTGCACGAGGTGAAGCTCTTGGCTCTAAAATATGACCAAAAATATCTTGATGTATTTATCGGTGACATAGTTAGTGTGGGTGTTTCAATGTATAGATGCACATTTTCTTTAATTTAGTTGGAAAAAATCTAATTTAATGCATTTTACTAGTTAAAATTTACATGGGTTTTAATTTTAGTGGTTAAAATCGAATTTTATTGAAGTGATAAGAATCCAAATGGGTTTTAATTTTAGCACTAAAATCCAAGTAGAAGCTAAAGTTATTTATTTTATTATTTACAATTTTTTCATAATGATTTTGATAAGAGATTCCAATGTCCCACATGCAATTTGATGGTTTTTATGTGTTTATTGATTTGCATGTCTTCTCGTCTAATTTCAATTGTTTATTTATGTATTTATTTAATGCTTATTTTAGTTATGATGATTTTTAAGAAATTAGAATATTACAAATTTGGGCTTTCATTACATCATAATTTGATTATTTTACCAGTTTAAATACATCTTAATTTTACACCATTTTGATTGAGGGGTCATTTTGTTTAGATTATTGAAATTTTTCTTTTATTTAAGGTACCAATCAACTCGTACTTGATTTAAAAAATAATTTCTCATTAAAAAATTATTCTTAATTTTTATGACATGGATACTTGATTTATTCTTGTCATATAAAGTATAAAATATTCATACTACTTTTCATCATGAAGGACTAGTCTAATATTTGCCCTTCCCAATAAAATTTAGACCAGCCCTTCAAATTTGATCCCTGAGGGGCACCCTCCAATCTCTCAAAGACAAGGAGCTGATTTTGTGAACCTTGTTTTTGTGTTTCGTTGTCCTTTGCCCTGGTTTCATGTTTGATTTGTTAACACTTGTTTTTCTATCATTTTTCCCGTTGACTCTCTTATTCTACTTGTTGACTCATTCTTATTTGTCTATTTTGACTTGCAATGCTTTCAACTTTTTATTCTACTCTAGTATTGCCATGACAAGTCATTGTTCTTATAATTTTCTAACTTCGTTGTTTTTCTCTCCGCTTGGTTTTCCATATTCCTCACTTGATTTCTTACTAATCTTAGGAAGCAGCAAGGCCTGTGTATTGTACATTCTAGTAAGCCAAGACCATACAATGTATGTTCCTGGCAATTTGCCTATTAGGTCTATTTTTACCCTTCCCTGATATTTTACAGTTTTTTGTCAGTTGTTTTGATTGGTCACACATCAACTAATGTGCCAATTAGGTCTTAATTAGCTCAATAAGTCTACAACACACAAGTTCATGAATGCATTTGACACATGAAGCGTATGTGAAAAAACACTTGCACTTGGCATTTGATTCTACTATGTTTTCGTATATTATGAAGCTTCTCATTGTTCAAGACTTGCCCCTCCTCCAAAGCTCTAGGACACACTAGTGAAAAAACGTGTAGTCGTATTGATTAGGTTTTGATGTGTCAATCTAGGTTACAAGTCGAGGCATGCACTCACCAAACTACAAAGCCGAATCTCCAGTCAATATAATATGCAGGTGACCCCGTTGAAGGGGCCCCAGCTTTAACATGCATTGTTGTTTCTGTTGTAACACTTAAAGGTCAAGATTTTCCCTACTTAGAACCATGTTTTATCAAGGATTTCATATAAAACTTTTCTTGTGGCTCTTTTCAGGGTTTACAAACCCTTTATTTGTTCAAGTGTGCATTCTAGAGTGTGTCATTCCTTGATTACATCATTTATAACCGTAGCACTTTATCTCATTAACATTTCATTACATCGTGTATTTTAACATTGTTGCATACATTTCTTACAAAACCCTAATGTATCATTGTGCTTATTTAGCATATATTTTATTTAATTATGTATCCTAGACATGAATGATAATAATAATGATGATTATGAAGCAGAATTGGACAGTCAAATAAGGGATGATACGTACAATCGGTATAGTGCAAGAAGTGGCTTCACACGCACTACTCTGTAATGATGATTATGAAGCAGAATTGGGCATCAAATAAGGGATGATACGTATAATCGGTATAGTGCAAGAAGTGGCTTCACACGCACTACTCTATAATGATGATTATGAAGCAGAATTGGGCAATCAAATAAGGTATGATATGTTTAATCAATATATTGCAAGAAGTGGCTTCGCACACACTACTCCATGAAATGGAGGGTCTTTTGAAGACCACACTCCACATAGTCACATTCCTAACCTTGTTGTCAGTAACAAAATGCCTACTCAAACACAATCTAACTCTTCTAGGGTTTCTTTACACACTATTTTGGATCACATTATTCCAAATACTAGTACCACTCCTAAAAACTGATGTCAAATGGATTGTGATTGAACTTCAAAGCTGATGTGTCGTGGATTTTGATTCCAAATACTACTACCACTCCTAAAAACTGATGTCAAATGGGTTGTGATTGCATTTCAAAGCTGATGTGTCATGCATTTTGGTAGGCATAAAATATCATATATATTTTCTAAAGAAATGTATTGAAATGAGAGGAATGATTCTTCTTACTTCACAAGACCCCACAGTGTAGTACAAGGATTCATAGAAATAGTTGTCGAATCAAATTTAATGGTTCTGCCAACTGTTTTTTTTTTTTTTTTTAGGTTGCTTTCATGTCTAACTGCCGATGGTATTCTTCCCTTCTTTGAGGCAGTATCCTTCCCTTCTATGAGGCATTCTTCCCCAGCTACAAACCATGGGTTTCTTTCATCATAAGGGATTAAATTTGTTGGTTAGATCTGATATATTTGTGATGATTGTTTGTTCTGTTCAGCACTCTGCAAATGTCTACTTTTGTCCTTTCAACATTCCACTTTCACACTAACAAACTTGTTTGCATTTGATTTTCAGTTTCATTTCCACCATCCTCCATCCCACTCTCGTATCAGGGTCTTCATTGCACCTTCGGGTGCAATTGCTAGTTATGATGAAAATATTCTGTTCTATTGTTTATGTTTATGTATTTTCTCAATAGCTATGTTTCATATTTCAGGACAATTTTCACATCCCTTTGATCCATGCTGGTTGAGGAGGCCCAATAAACTGTTTCTTGGATTTTCACTGTATTTAGTTTTTAAAAAATTGTGTATCTGAGGCTAATATTAGAACCATTGTATTTAGTTTTTTTAAAATTATGTATCTGAGGCTAATATTAAAACCAACGCATCATGACACCAGTGTGATATTAGCATCCTAAATGGGTTCATTTATATGCATTTAATGTGGAAAGGAATAATTAAGGAATTTGTGAAAGTCTGATGAATGGAGTTGGAAAAGGACACCAGCAATCTGTGATTTTAGTTTTTTTAACCATAGAAAGTAATGAAGACATCAAAAAAGCTTAATTTGACATCATTACAAGGATGTTGGTTGCACTCGACTGCAATTTCTTACCATCACTTAGGAAATTCAGCCTTAAATACCACTCTATTGTTTTCTTGGTTTTTGGGCTGCTTTTTTTAAGCATTTTTTTGGGGGTGGTCTGATGAATGGGGTTAGAAAAGGACACCAACAATCTCTGATTTTAATTTTTTAACCGTAGAAAGTAATGAAGACATCAAAAAAGCTTAATTTGACATCATTAAAAGGATGTTGGTTGTACTCGCTACAATTTCTTACTATCACTTACGAAATTCAGCCTTAAATACCGCTCTATTGTTTTCTTGGTTTTTGAGTTGCGTTTTTAAGTGTTTTTATTGGAGGGTCTATTGAATGCAGCAGCCACAAGACACTGCTACGTCCCTCAATGCCCTGGGGACATCATGGTGTCCTCCATGGCACCTCCAAACTGGGGACATCCCCTTTTTGCCACCTTGGGTGCATTGGTGGGGGCATTTTGTCCGTCCCCAAGTCCCTGAAACATCCCAGATGTCCGAGACAGCTGGGAAATGGGGAACATGTCCCCGCAATTCCCAAATCAATATGAATTATCCATTTAACATGGAGGTAAGATTGTTATACAACAAATACCTAACGCTTTATTGGTCACCTTTCATATGCCACTAGAAAAAACTTCATGAGTGCAAGGAGATTCAAATTTCCAAATTTCTATGTATTGAATGCATTTGTCATGATCATCCTTTCTTCTCTATACCCCATTTACACAATTGGATGAGAAAAAACTATCATTCGAATAGATAGCTAAACACCTGTCATGGAAAGTTGCTCTGAAAAAGATTTTTCTTGCATAGAAATGAATTGCAAGCAAATATTGAACATTCACCCATGCCAATAACTTGACCATACACTCTGATAAAATGCCACTTCCATGACCTTCTGAACATTCATGATGAAAGAGAATTTCCCACAATCAAATTTGTTGTCAGTAAATACTTTCCCCACTAGGAATGTGGGTGTAACCTTGATCCTGGCAGTTGAATGTATTAATATGATCCTTCATGCCTTTCATTATCACAGTATTTTAACTTTTTACTTTTCCTGGAGATGCTTGAGGATGAAGATGCATGGGGCTCATTGATATAAAGGTACTTGGACTTGAATCCCAAAGTCTTGATGTTCCAGATCTTGGAAGGTTGGAATTTTTATGTGCATTTAATTTTCCATGGATGGGTCGTCTAAATGGTCGTGGTAAAAGTGAGGTCAACCTGTGGAGCTCATAAGCACCACAACACCAAGACTGATCAATGACCTGCATTTAGAACACAGACAATAAATTGTTAATGAATTGGATTCTACAAAAGTGAAAGAGGTAACAAGAGAGTATGTACCATCCAAGTACAAGTAAGATCCGTGAAAATGGAGCAACAGGCAACATTTCACCAAGGGCGAACATGCCCACAACTACTCCAGTAACAATAGATGAAACTGCTGCACATGTGGATACTACAATTGCCCTTCCATGCTTTAAACCTTTAGTCTGTCAAAAAAGAAAAAAACAAAGTTGAAAAGTAAAGCACTGTTACTGCTCAAAACTTATATTCAACACAATATCAAATAAATAGTATACACAAGCATTTTTTAAGATGAATACAGCCATTATGTTGTGAATGTAGTTATTTTCTCCATTGAAATTAACAAACAAAATATTATGCATCACATAAAATATTTTATAAACCCAATTTGGTGACAGAAGTCTGCAAATTACATCCAGCAAACAGGAATATGATTGTCAGGTTAAAACTCCTGCCAATTGAAAGCTGCGCCATAACAATCCACTATGATGTTGACCAATGTAAAAAGTATCACATCAGCATGTCATTAGTTGGATTCAATGGGACTGAATTAACTCATTATTATCCATAAGCAGAGTTATATCCCAGGAACTATGCATAAAATGAATAATAACTGCACAAAATGAATAACAATATTTAAAAATTTGCTTAAACATTAGAAACACTAATGAGCAGAGCAATTAGAGAATCAACATGGAAAAAGGCAGCTATATCAACCACAAAGGCATTGAAATATATTTAGACTCGAGTTTCCAGAAAGTACAACTAAAAAGCTCCCCCATATATATATACATATATGATACGCAAATTTGGAGCACCTGATAAAAATTTAGTTGGCACTATCTGATGTGCAACCTCTGAATCATGCCAAAATGCCAAGTGACATAATTTCAACACCACACAACTGTTCCGCAGACCAAATTCACATATATGGTGACCCAGTGAATGAAAGGGATTATGATGATTTTTATCATCCTTAGATATTGATCTGGTCTATCAGGCCTATAAAACAATTAACTAGTAATTTACAGCATTACTCATACATGAGTATACTAAAAACATCACCAAGCTTCTTTTTATTCTCATTTAAATTTCATAAAGGCATTCCTGATATTATTAAGGACATTAAAAATGGCATTATAACAGCATACAAATCTCCCACGGGTGTTACCAGCCCTACAGCTATCCTTATCATCTCCTCAGCTGCATCAACCTCAGGCCTGATTTTCACTAAATGATGATGTGTTTGGATGCAAGCTGTAGATAATATATGATGGCAGCCTTTCCTAGAGAAAATGTATAGTATGAAAAATCTAATCATCTAGTGGGCTGCCTTTAGGAATGATTAGAGGAGGTTTTACAGAATTACCTATCTCCTACAACCAATAGATAAAATCTGCTCCATGATCTTGAACATATGGAAAACTACTACTAGGTTTAGTGTTAGCTGTCTCCACGTCATAACAAGCCTTAACACAACATAAGTGCTTGTATTGGTCTCCAAGTTGTACTTGAAGAATCCAGCTCCTTATCTCCGTGAAGCTACTAGGTTTAGTGTTGCCTATCTCCACAACATAACAAGCCTTAACACAACGAAGTGCTTGTATTGGTCTCAGTAATGTCCCTTTTCCCTCGCCCATGGCCTAAGGGCCAATGCGTGCCCTAACCCTAGTCATGCCCAAGGGGTTACGGACACTATTTTGCTATTGGGTATGGGCATCTAGTCCAGTTATTATTTTTTATTGACTGGGTCATAAAGTACTTTTAAAAAGGGACTAGATGTTATGTTTCATCATTGGGGCCACTTAAAGTACCTTTTTGGCGACTTGAGAGGACATGCATGGCATTAAATGTTATATTTCTTCATTGAGGTTACTTTATGGGCCTAGGCGCCTAGGAAGGGAAAAGCAACTTCAAGTTATTTTTAATAAGGCCCTCTTTTTGGGAAAGTGCGCCTTGAGTGTTTTAGGGTTTCTTTGACATGAAAAGGTTATAAAAGGAGGTGAGGGGTGAAAGGATAATCATTCATACATACACTTATATTTCTTTTCATGGTGCAACTGTTGTTTGCAACTTTTAGCTTGTGGAGTAAGATCCCACGGGAACCCTAGCTTCGGTGGTGAGAGATCCATCCCTAGCTAGCAGGGCATTCTTCGGTAGTGAAAGATCTACCCTAGCTTGTCATTTGGAGCAGATTTCAAGACTGGTTTTACAGAGGTATTTTCAGAATTTTTAGAATTAGGGTTTGAGGATTTTTGAGAGTTTAGTGGCGATTTTTCAGCTGGTTTTCGGATCAAACCTATGGCAGCCATAGAAGAAGGATTCGGCATCATCTACAGAGGGTTTCACAAAGGTTTTGGCTATTTTCCAAAGGGGGCGACTTGTTTGGGAATTTGCAGCCCTAATTTCTAGGGTTTCCAGCAGTCCTTTTTCAGATCTGAAGGTTGGAAAGTCATCTACTATTTTTATATATATTATTTCCAAAGTTTCATCATTAGTGCATTTGTATTCGGAAAGATATTAATTTTCGAAGTTTTCCGGCTATTTTAGGCACGCTGTAATTTTCTGGCAGCGTTATATTGACTGAAAAATTCCAAAAATATTTCCCTTGTGTTCTTCATATTATTATCTTGTTCCAGTTAAAATTTCAAGTATTTTGGACGGGTATTTTGAGAGTTATTCACATTTTTCTGTTCGCTGCCCTAGCTGTACTTTTTCTGCATAAAATCTGCAAAAATCAGATTTAGTATTTTGCTGCAAATTTCTGTGTTTTGTCATTTTTGTGGTAAGATCCCAACTAGGGATATTTCATGGTCTCCAAGTTGTACTTGAAGAAACCAGCTCTATATTGTTCTATTGTATTTTCCAAAAGCTACTAAGTTTAGTGTTGGCTATCTCCACAACCAATCCAAATTGAGATGCAACCCAATAACAATGGAGCTTAATGTGTTATAACAATCAACTCACAATGAAAGAGCTATAAACACAAACTAATTTATTGCAATTCTAAATGTATACAAACTGACAAACTCTATAAGATAGATGTATGCCCGGAGATCTATCTCTTTATTCAAAACAAGCTGCTTTATAGCTATACAAGGAGAATATGAAAAGAATTGCTAAAAATAGAATATGAAGGGTTCCGGATGGGAACCAAAAGATCATCCTACATGGAGACCATTCGTATCCACCTTAGGGATGGATTCGAAAAGACAAAAGTGGAAAAATCCAAAATATATCTTATTATTACTATTATTTTATTTAGTGCCCCTTGTCACGGTCATATCTCCTAGCCCGTTGACTCGTTTTGTGGATGCAAAAACCGTTGGAAAGAGCCCTGAACGAACTTGGAGAGAGCAATTCTGATAGCTATTACACTTTGTTTCATCGCCACTATCATCCAAACTCCAAAAACGCTTTGGAGACCCTCAAAATTGCAAAATACTAAAAGTTGTTGAAAAACTACTAAAAATAGATTTTCAGGACTTTCCAAAATAGCTTTTTGGAAATCTTGTTTTGGATCATTCGTCTCCCGGTATGTAAAGGACTTCTCAATCTGGTTCTTCGTAAACCACTTCCCTTGGTATGCCATTTTCCTTGCCTTCGCTACTCGATAGAGTGTGATCTGTTAATGTTTCATATTCTTGACCACCATATGAATGATTTGATCGAGTTCACCGGTGTCGCATATCTGGTTCAACTCTATACACTGCAACTATTTTCCAATGTATGATGTATCCAATGGTGGAGGAAAGTAGAAGAGAGCAGCTCAACATTGAAAACTAGATGCAACCCGAGGTAGGGTGGAAGATTGAGCTCAAATGCATTCTCACCAATCTTTTTGGTTATTGTGTATGGCCCATATCACAGAGGTCTGAGTTTCTTGTATGGACCCTAGAGTCACTCTTTCTAGAGATGTAGCCAGACCTTATCCCCCACTTGGAATTGATGAGGAACCCGATGGGCATCATGACATTGCTTGTACTTTTGGTTGGTTTTCTCTAGGATCGCACGAACTTGTTGAAAGTGTCGAATTCGTTCCACAAATTTGGTTGCCTTATCCACTTCTTTTTGTGTATGGGCAGATTCTTTTTCCAACATGAAGGGTAATGCTACATCAATGCGAGCCAATGGCTAGAATCCAAGACATACCTGAAATGGGTTGCCTCACAGAGCTATGAAGAGCTTAGTTGTATGAAGAGCTCGGTTGTAGCTATGTTGGACATACACAAGACTTTCATCCCATGTGCGTGGATGTTTGGAGTGATACATCTAAAGAAGATGCACAATCATACGGTTGACTTTGTTTTTCCATCAGTATCAAAGTGGAATGCAATGAACTTGTTCAGTTTTTGTGTCCATCATGGACCATAATGCAGACCAAAATACCCCCACAAACCTAGAATCTCAATCTAACACAATACTTTTTAGAAGGCCAAAATGAACCCAAACGTTCTCAAAGAACAGCTTTGCAGTCTCTTTTGTTGATATTGTCTTCTTGCAAGGTGCCAATATTGCCAAATTTGAGAAATTGTTAACTACCACAAAAACACAGTCATGGCCATGCTTGGTGGAAGGGACACCTGACATGAAATCCATCGAGACAGACTCCCATGGGGTTCCGTATCAAGGTTGAATGCAATGGACTTGTTCAATTTTTGTGTCCATCATGGACCATAATGCAGACCAAAATGCGCCCACAAACCTAGAATCTCGATTTAACACAATACTTTTTGGAAGGCAAAAATGAACCTAAACGTGCTCAAAGAATAGTTTTGCAGTCTCCTTTGTTGATATTGTCTTCTTGCAAGGTGCCAAGATTGCCATTTTGAGAACCTATCAACCACCACAAAAACACAGTCATGGCCATGCTTGGTGGAAGGGAGACCGACATGAAATCCATCGAGACAAACTCCCATGGTGTTCCTAGAATTGGCAGAGGGGTATAAAGGCCTGTTTTCGATTGGTTGGCTTAGCAATCGCATAGGATGTGCAGGACCTAATGTATCTAGTAACATCATGATAGAGCTTTGGCCAAGATAAATACTTCTCGCGAGAAGGCCACGCTTCTCTCTACGGCATAGAACACCTTCCCTTAAATGATAGGAACATTTTTTCAATCCCTTAGCCTTTGATAGATGCCAGAAAACACAGGGTCATGTACATACATTTAAGGCCACTCTAATGTCTCATGCCCACATGAGTCAAGGATTGTCGTCAAAGAGGTGATCAGGGGCCAAACTCAAACAATCAACAACTCGATTGGCACTCCCCTTTTTGTGCAAGATGTTGAGATGGAATTTTTGTAGATAGGTGGACCACCTCTGATGACGATCATTCTACAACTTGCCTTGGGTCTACATGAATTGCAAAGGCTTATGATCTGTGTGTATGATAGTTTCTTTTCCCATAATGTAGTGCTTCCATTGTTTGCAGGCTTGCACAATGGCATACAACTCCTTGTCATGTCATGTGTCAAGTACTTGCGCATTGTGTCAAAGACGGTCTCACTATGGTATGTCACTTTGATGCCCATGTTCAATGAAGACTAGTTGTGCATATTTTAAAGCATTTGTTTCTATCTCAAAGAATCTGTTGTAGAACTAGCAATACCAAAATTGGTGCAGAGTCTCTCCTTCATTTGTGCAAATGCCTTCTATTGTGCCTCTGTCCATATGAACTTTGCTTTCGCTCCTCCATGTGTCACCTGATTCAAAGGCCATGCAATGTGAGAAAAACCAAGTACAAACTTACGATAGAAGTTGGCTAGTCCCAAGAAATTTGGGAATTCAGTGACGATCGGTGTCTGCAAGTCTCGGATGATCCGGATCCTTTCTAGGTCCACATGCACACTATCCTTGTTAATGATGTATCCTAAGTACTAGATACTCTCCATGCCAAAGGAACACTTATCTATGTTGGCATAGAGCTTGTGTTGATGCAAGGTCTGAAGAACCTATTGGACATGTTGAACATGCTCATTCCATGTCTTAATGAAGACAAGAATGTCATCGAGGTAAATGACCATGAATGAATCAATGAATGGTCATGCAGGATATTGTTCATCATCCTCATGAATGTCAGGTGCATTTGTGAGCCCAAAAGGCATGACCAACCATTCAAACAATCCCCCTTGGATTTGAATGCAGTTTTCCAAATATCTCGCAAAGATCGATTGGAATTTGGTGGTACCCTGACTTCATATCAATCCTCATGAAGAACTTGCTCCTCCCAGGCTGGTCCAAGAGGTCATCAATTCATGGAAGCGTGTATCAATTCTTCACTGTGATTTTGTACAAGGCTCGATAGTCAATGCAAAGCCGCCATGGCCCATCTTTTTTTTTCAGAAATAACAATTGGGCTTCCACAAGGTGATGTACTTGATCGAATGTGACCCTTCCGAATCAATTCCTAAATTTTTCGCTTCATCTTTTCATTCTCAAGTATTGAGCGCCGGTATAGGGGTCCATTTGAGAGTGGTGTTCCAGGGACCAAGTCAATTGTATGCTTCACCTGACAATGTTGAGGCACACTTGTTGGTGGTATGAATATGTCTGCATATTCAAAAATCATCTGATCCATATGCTTCCGCCGCACAATTTGCCCTAAGAGGACCACTCTTGTGGTTGTTGCAACCTTTTGCTTGTTCACAAGCTGAATCATGAGTAGGACAAAGGTCCTAGTTTGAGCAATCAACCTCCAAAGATCACTTACGGTGATCAAGGCCACTAATTTGGGCAATGGTTACCTCTAGGATGCGGTGAGCGCTTACACCCAAGAGTAATGACAAAGACTCCTAGGCCTCGCCTCATAGACACCATGGCAATCCCACATGTATGGTTGTCCAAGAAGTACATCATAGACATCCAGTGGTGCGACATCACATACCACCACATCTTTGAACGGTTTGATTGAATAGGGAAGGAAACACTTGCGATTCACACGAATGTCTCTACCTCGACTAACCCAACCAATAGAGTATGGTCACAGTGAGGATTTGTTATGATTTAGCCTCTTCATTGTTTCAGAGATATCAAATTCTTTTGACTACCACTATCTAGAATAGAGTGAGAAGTTGTACCATTTACCCACATCTACGAGTGGAATGGACATTTTGCATCCTCTTTTGGACATACTATTTGTGCAAGAAGAACAATGGTATATGGATTTGCATCCACAATTAGCTCCTCTTCTTCATGTGTACCTTAGTTCTTGTCGAGGCTTCTCTCGCATTTGGCTCCCACGACTCTGTTAACATAGTTTTGTTGACTCGACGGTCCTTCATGTCATGGTATTTGCTCTTCGCCGCACAGACATCCCTGCGTCTTTTCGTGGCTTTTCTTTCCATGCATGCTTCTTGTCTTGTCTCTCGTGGCAAGTGTATCCCTTGTTGTTTGGTGTCATCTTTCCCTTTCTTGAATTGGAAGTTTCTTTATTTCCCTAAGTTTGGACCTTTCTTTGATCTTAACTCGCATATTAGTAGGCTTCCCAAGAGTATGGATGTCTACAAACTCCATCTCTTCTTAGATGTAATATTGTAACCCGTTACAATATTTGTGAATCTGATGCTTCTTGATTCTTCGTACACCCACTTTTGGCGATAGGTTATGAAACTCAATGGTGTAGTCCTACACCATATGATCACAACCTTGGCATAACTGGTGCAATTTCTTGAACTGGTTATCCTAGGTCTTCACTGGATATTGTTTTTCTCTGATGGTCTCTACAAAACCGCCCCATATTTCTGGAGGTTTCATATCAAATGTTACATAATCATTATCATCCTCTTGTAGGAAGTATGATTCCCACCATTTTTTGACATGAAGAGATGCTTTGAAGTGCAAATGTTATCTTGTACCCATCAGAAAAATTATTGACAGAAAAATATAACTCTAGTTGGTTGGGCCATTTATCCAATTCATCAACATCAATTTTTCCTTCAAACCACGAGAATGTCAAAATTTACTTGTACCTTGAATGGTGTCGAGCCCCCAAAGGGATCGCTTGATGCGAGATGCGGTTGCATATTTTGACATGCAAGAGTGGAAAGAACCTAGCTTTGGTAATATTGATCTAGATTGAAATGCAACCGGTGGACAACACACTAACAATGAAACTTAATGTGTTATAACAATCAATTCACAATCAAGATAAGATAGATAAGATAATTATATTAAATGTCCAACAAGTGACCACAAAGATAGGTCAATGGGACTGTACAATACAAAGCAAAGCAGAAACAACAGGGAAAACCCAAGAGGGTCTCCGAAAACAACAAAAGAAGAAGAAGAAGAAGAGAGCACAAGGGATGAGAGGAAGGTGGAGGGAAAGGCCTCGACACCAACCCTCACGACTGTCGCCCAAGGTCAGCTGAAAAGAAATTGGTGATGTGTTGTTGTCTGGTGTCAGGGACTGGAAACTGTTGGAGACGCCCATGTTCCGTGGAATGTCGAGCTCTCTGGGTGGACCTAGTGGTCTGTCGTCTAAAAGAGGGGGCTCTTGGCTGTGCACAAATCCGAAATCTCTGGTCAAGGAAGAAGCTCCTCTAATCCTGACAGATCTAGCCAGGAGATCTCCACAAGGGTCATGCCCCCGCTTAGTGCCCCTCACACCCGGGAGCAAATCAAAGAAAGATGTGATCTGTCGAGTAGTAGCCTCCCTGGAAGGAGGATGGAGGGCCCTGTCACGGAGCTTAATGGCTTCCTGTAAATAGAGAGCGAGACACCTCTGATCATAATACCTGAAGAAGGTCGTGAACGTAGGATGTTCACGGAAGAGACAATGAAACCTCCCTCTGATCTCATAATAGATGGAGCATCGGAAGATGAAATGTTCCTCTGTCTCAACCTCCTGGAGGGAGCAAAGCTGGCAGATCCTCTCAGAACGAACCAAATGGTGATCACTCTCGACCCGAAGCCTGTGGGATCCGACTCTGAACTGGCCCAAAGATATGCGAAGAGCATGCATCCAATGACGGGAGATATAGGTGGGCCGAATGATGAGTCCATTGCTAACTTCCAGAAGAGATGTAAACAAACTAATTTATTGCAATTCCAAATGTATACAAATTGGAAAGTTGTATAAGAGAGATGTATGCCCGAGATCTATCACTTATTCAAAACAAGTTGCTTTATAGCTATACAAGGAGAATATGAAAAGAACCCTTTATAGCTATACAATGGGTTCCAGTGGGAACCAAAAGATTATCCTACATGGACACCATTCGTATCCACCTTAGGGATGGATTCGAAAAGACATAACTAGAAAAATCCAAATCAATCCTCATATTACTATTATTTTATTTAGTGCCCGTTGTCGGGTCATATCTCCTAACTTTGTTAACTCGCTTTTGTGTGCCACAAAAACCGTTGGAAAGAGCACGAAACGAACTTATAAGGGGAATTCCAACAGTGATTACACTTTGTTACATCGCTGCTATTGTCCAAATTCCAGAAGTGCTCCAGAGACCCTCAAAATTGCAAAATACTTAAAAGTTGTTGAAAAAATGCTAAAAATGATTTTCATGACTTTCCAAAATAGCTTTTCAGAAATCTTGTTCGGATCAACACTATAACAAGCCTTAACACAACATAAGTGTTTGTATTGGTCTCCAAGTTGTACTTAAGAAGCCAGCTCCATATTGTTCCATTGTATCTTCCATCTTTAAGTTCCAAAATGACTCAAAGTGAATTTGGTTCAAAATTTGCACAAAATAACACTCAAAATACTTTTACGTTTTCATTAATTCTTCAACACATAACGATTACATATATATAGGAGATTGAGTTCATATTAATCCTTATCCTTATGCAACTACTCAATCACACTCTTACTCCTAGAATATCTCACATATTCCTAAGCACAATCCATACTAAGTGAGTTGCATAAACAATTTAAACAACTCGCTCACTCACAAATAAAAATACTATTTTTGTTCACACTACACACTAACTCACTTCCACGTGAATACTAACAAAATATTCCTAACATTCCCCCCTAGTGCAAACATGGGAAAAATGAATCATATTCTTCAAAAGCTTCTCTCTAAAAATATCTCTTGCACCAGGTACAACTCCATCAAGCTATCTCGTAACCGTCGTAAAGGTGTAGCTCCTACGTGGAATTCCCAAATTCCACCTCCTCGAACTCCTAAACTCTCAAACTATCTTAACAACAATTCATGTTGAGTTTACCTCACATGTTTCCATGCCCTCAAAGAATGGGTTTCTTAAGAATACGAGTCCTTCAAACATGTCAACACAACAAGAGATTTAGTTTTGCACACACAAACATGAAATACTTAACAATGAAAATATAAATGAGGATTGAGTCCTTGTTGACACGTTTGTGGCCACCAATGTAGATCATTGCTACTCGATCACAAAAGGCATAACTAGTAACCACTACCACTAGTTACCAATCTCAGCATTAGTCGATTTGGCACAAATGGTTTGGCACTATTTTATTGTGTGGCCCTGTCGCTAGCAGCAGTGAGAGATTGTTGAATGACCTCCAACCTCCAGTGCCTCTAACCTCCATTTGACTGTTGCTTACTCAATCAGGTGTGATCATGAAGCTTATTTGCAAGTCATTCCTAAAAGAAAATAATACCCCCTCAAGCTTGACACACTCATCGACGTCTGGTTCCACCAAAATGCATCCATGAAGCAAAAAAAAAAATGACACTTTGATAACATAACATACAGATATGCACATTTACTTTTATAATGCCAACTAGATTAAAATTTTCCATGTATTAAATTAATACCATGGAACGACTATAAAACCTAAACACTAGACAAGAAACAAACAGTATTAACTATAATCTAAACAACAAATATTGACTCAATATTACATCTGGACATTTCATTAAATATAGACTATGACTAGTGATACATACGTACTACTTTCTTGAAAAACTAAATAAGAACTTTACGCTTACAGCTGACATAGCCTACATACCACTGAAAATGCCGTGTATACATCGATAAGGATGCAGGTCCATTGAGCGAATGACGTCTTTGACACTGGTAAAATATAGAAACTTCTTCACAGGATCTGATCCATCCTTCCTTAAATGGAGCCCTATACAATTCTACCTTGTCTAGAAAGGAGATGTTACTCTCCTAAATAATTGCTGTAAGATTATAGCAATTGTCATGGCAGAGACGAGGAGAGTTCGCACGTACTGATTGATGCTGGCAACGGGATGCCAAATGCCAGATTCTACCTATTCTTGTCAGTGTTTAAATGGTAAAAGGCATGGCATGGCTGTGACAAATTTTAGATGTTGAGAGTCAAAACTTCTCATGCACTATGGTATTGGAACTTGCTGTAAGCACAAGTAGTTTCCAAACATGACAGCATGCATATAGAAAACATTATAGCAGATGGAAGACATGGGCGGCCAATTGCAGCAGGACCAGACAGGGTTGCAAGGTGATATGTGGGCGTTGAACTTCAAGAATGAAATACTAAGCTGTTTTAAAATCAGATGCACATGTATATTCGCAATTCATGGAAAGATGAGGGTGATGGGGGTTTTATTTGCCACAAACTCTTTTAACTTCATAAGCCAACCAATCTGCAGAGAGACTTAAAACACAGCGGAATGAGTGCTTATAGCAGAATTACGGTGGTAGATGATCAACGGCTCAAGGCTACAAGCATCGATGCAGACCACCAAGGCAACCTTGACACAAGCAACAACTACAAATAGATAGTTGAACATAGACTTGGCATAGTACATGGATCAGTGTCGAAGATAGCGAATAAGCACATAAACTACTGCTAGCAAAATTTAAACTACAAAATTATTCATTCAAATATGTATTTCCATTACTCGAGGCAATGACAAATAGAAGACTGTTCGTGATATATGCATTAAACCTCCATCGCAAACCATGCTCACCTCACAGGACTGTATACTGCTCTGATACCAAATGTGAATTTGATTCAGAATTTGCACAAAATAACACTCAAAATACTTCTACATTCTTCATTAATTCTTCTACACATAACTATCACAATCATACTCAAAATACTAAGAGATAGAGTTCCTATTAATAAGGAGTCAATCCTTATCTGTATGCAACTACTCAATCATAATTTTACTCCTAGAATATCTTGCATATCCCTAACTACACTGCATACTAAGTGAATTGTTTAAACAAACAACTCACTCATAAATAACAGATATTATTTTTGTTCACACCACACACTTTCTAACTCACTTCCATGCAAGTACCAACAAAATATTCCTAACATGGTCAAGTGCTTATAAATCAAGTCTAATTAACAGCCAAACAGTTATATATGCATACTTGATGCAGCAATTATGGTGGTCACTGTGGAAAATATTTTTCTTTTGATGGCCACCCTCCAAATTTCATGGGATTTATGAAGCCTAGTCTCCTCCAAGTGCTATGGTAAAGAATACCATCCACCATGTTGTGACCAACACATCCCCATTCCCTTTTGACAAAGAAAATGGAGATCCTCTTTATTCATCAATTATAAAACTAAGTTTTAGGGCTCTCTGACATGATTGAAAGGTCCCTGAATTTTCATTCTGATCAAGCTCATTAAAAACAGTAGAGTTGAACAGTTTTACACTAGTTTATACTTTCAAAAGTTTAACTCTTGCTTTGCTTTGATTTAATCATCATTATATGTTTTAAACAGAAGCTTTCATGGTTGGTTTTAATGTTAAACATGTGTTGGATTAAAGAGGAAGAAAAACACATCAGTTAGCCTCTGTTTGGAAACAAAAATGACTTCAAGACATTCAGTTGACGATTACCTTTGCATTTTCTATTAACTTTAAGCCATCAAGTTTAATCCAAGCTATTCAACTTTGTGGCAGGTTCAGTGGCACCGATTTACGACAAGTGTCACCATCGACACATGTCGTAAATTGGCAATCGGCAAAATTTTTGAGGGCGAGCCAAAGTTTACAAGCCCTGAGGTAAGTGGAAATGCCGATGGGCGACAAGTGTCACCCATCGGCACGAAAAGGCAAACCAAGAGGAAAACAATGCCATCGATGGACAACAGGTGACGTAGATCAATGTAGCCAAAACTACGAAAGTCTAAGCCTGCCAACCATGGTTCTGCCAATGGTTCGTCGACGATCGGTGCACTCAGTGTACGGAGTTCTTAAGGCCCAAGTTTGGAGACCATGTAGGAAGCGGTGGCACCGATGGAGGCCACGTGTCTCACATTGGCGCCTCCCTTGTACGAAGACCAAGCAAAACTCCAAAGACCTGCGAAGAGCGACAAATTCGATGGCAGACAAGTGTTGAAGATCAGCAAAGGCTAAGGTTTCAAAAGGCGCAAATAGTCAAATAGAGAAGGCACATGTGGATTTGTTCCATTGGCCTGACCACCACACAAAGCCAAGAGAAATGTATGTCAGCTGAGTAAGGAAAGGATGTGGAATTTTTTAAAAGGCATAATCAAATCAAAAGGAAACATGTGGAATTCTAAAGTTAAATCAAAGGCAATCAATGTGTTGAAGCCAAGGGAATACATGAATAGTCAGAGTCAAACTAGAACACGTCGAGCTTTTAAAAAAGCGAAGTCAAAAGACTTAATCAACTAAGTTTATTAAAGAGTTAAACGACTAGTAATAAACAGTGAGTTAAAACAGAGGCCACAGAGCATGTTAAACGGTGAATGAAGCTTTAAAAGGTAAATTCGGGGCATTCTTAGCAGAGGAGAGATGGATAAAGATGCACAGGGGATAAATAGACAATTGGAGTTCAATTCAAATCCCATAATCATCAAATTTGCAAGCTAGCACAAAGGATAAACAGAGAGGCAGTTTCAAGAGTTAAAACCAATCATGCAAAAGACTAAATGGTTGTTTCTATAAGTGTTTTTTTAGGAATCTTTTACTCATGCATTTCTAAACTTCCAATTGTGCTTAAAACAAAGTGGAATGATGATTATTCTTTGCAGAGAAGTTGTTTTGGGGAATCATTGTAATTTATGGGAGCCTGTTCCCAAAATATCTCTTTTCCAACAGTTAGCTTAGTTTCATTTTAGTTTTTCCGCGTTTTAGAACAAGAGTTTTCATATGGTTTCGGTATCTGCATTATTGTTTTCAATTGAGAATTCATGCCATGCCTTGAGGGCAAGACAACTAATCTCTTTCAATTATTAAGTAGAGTTTACATTTCTGGTTTAACGGAATATGCAGGGTAAGAGATTGAGCTTTGCTAGTCTCATTTTCATGAGTTAATGTTTCTTACATTTGATTTCTTGGATGTGCTATGCAATCATAGTTATTAAGTGGTTTAGAGATGTTAGTGAATGGATAATTGCTCTATTTTCTTGTTGAATTTGGTTAGCTTGAGCCAATGTTATGTTGACTAACCCTTGTCATGAACTTTGTGAATGTACAACAATTATTTGCTTGGATTGTGCAAGGTTGTGATTCTTTGTCTTGTTTTCCTCTAACTGATTTCCTGGAGTTTATGCAGAAATGAGCCAATGCTATTTCTTGTATTCTCTGGTTTTTTGTGTGATTTGACTGAGATTAGAGTGTTTGCTATGCTTAAGAAATAAAGAGAGAGTTTAGTTTCTTTTCTGCCTTACCCTTCCCTTTTTGAGTTTTTTTATGAGACCTAAATCACTTAGAACCATTGTAAATACCAGTAGGCTTGAGCTTAATTCATATCAGGATATTCAGATCCACAACCCAAATATCTAATAAGTGGTTTGCCCAAACACAGTAGTCCCTCCACGGGTTAACACTTGGTCATAGTCTCCCAACTGAAGTTATACGTCCCAGAGTATTCCATACCTTGAACCAAATGTCCAGCAAGGGTTCTAAAATGAGTGGGGAAAGAATTAAAACTCCTCTTCCCTTTTTGTCTTCCTTTGAGGACTGTGTGACAAACACTTGCATCAACACGCCATAACTCAAAATGCACACTAAATTAAATGAGCTTCAAGGAAATTTCTAGAAGCAAATTTTTTGAAAGGGTCAAGGAGTAACATTTCTCAGCAAGAGAAACCTCTTCATTTCAGCTCTCAAAATTATTCATTGTTGTCTTATTAGAGGCCCAAAGGTGAGGTGGCCCTTTTTGTCCCTACTATCTTTGACAAAGATAGCTGTTTTTGACAAATGCACTTTTGAGAGTTTGTCTTATTACACACAAAATGTGGCTTATTTTTCCCTTATTAGGCACTCCTATTATTACACACAAAATGTGGCTTCTTTGACAGGAAATTTGAAAAAGGTTCTAGAGGCTAAGTTAAAAAAATCTATATTATATTTTAAAAATTGTCTCTATAATTTTCATCAACCCTTTCTTATGCAAATAGCATTGATACTATAATATTGCACACAGTATCCAAACTTGGTGAACTCAGGGTCAGGGGCTCAATTGAACAAGTGTCCAACCAAGCAGCAACTCAGAGTACACAACCTATCAAACACAATATTCTGCAAATAGAGTTGAATTGAGACATATGCAAACACTCTTTTATTCACATGACGGCCATACGGCATCTACACAAATTCAGAGAATTTGAAAAAGATTCTAGAGGCTAAGTACAAAAAATCTATATTATATTTTAAAAATTGTCTTTATAATTTTCATCAACCCTTTCTTATGCAAATAGCATCAATACTATAATAGTGCACAGAGTATCCAAACTTGGTGAATTCAAGGTAAGGGACTCGATTGAACAAGTGTCCAACCAAGAAGCAACTCAGAGGTGCACAACCTATCAAAAACTATATTCCGCAAATAGAGTTCAATTGAGACATAAACAAACAATATTCTTATTCACATGAAGGCCATACAGCATCTACACAAATTCAGAGACTCTTCACGACACTTTGCACCTCTAAAATACTCCTACAAAACTCTACAAACACTTCTATGCACTCTAAAGTCAATGTCTTGAGATTTCACTATTTGCAGACTATGTGACACTCTAAACTCAATTTACAGACCCTTTCACAGATTTATGCCACCTAATTATAAATTAACAGCAAAGATACACTTGCAGACCGTGCTTCCAAGAATTTGACAGCATTTACTTGCTCCAATCCCCTTATCGTCGATTTTCAAAAGAAGTGTGCCCCTTATATAGATGCAGGCGAAGGTTCTGGACTCTCCAAGAAAACTAAGATATTTTTCTGCTCTTTGTGTGCCCCTTAAGCTTCCCAAAAGCTCCTTGTGTCTCCCGATCCATTTTGGAGGTCTCTAGAATTCTCTGCGAGCGTATGTGGCAAAACGTATGCTCCACATGTGCTTCAAAGCTCCAATGTGCCCATGAAGAAAATTCAGAGCTCAAAGCCTGTGAAAATCAACAATAGCCTCCAAAAGCTTCAAAACGTCGATGGGCCCCACGCACATTCACAAGCATTGAGACTACCATGGTTGGAAAGTCCTGAATGAGAGCTTTCCAACAAGCCTTATTTTCGCCACTCATTCTTAAAATTAGGGTTTCGCTGTGAATTTCATTTGAGACATTGTAATGCATTAATGCATATGGACGACCCTAAAGCATTGGCTGTGAGACCCTCACACCTCTCTAGGATCTTAAGAAGTGTCCAGATCACGAGTTGTCTCTCCTTCATGAGATCACAGACACCTTTGGTGGACCCGTGATGTTTATCAACCGAGACTTAATGGGATCATGCATCCAACCTTTGCTTTGCACGAAACCAAGGTAAAACTCGCGCCCACCTCTCTTGCGCCCGAATGCAACACATGGGGTGCTCCAATTGATCAGCACTTTAGACTATGTGGGCACATAACTCCATCCGAACTTGCCAAGTGTGAGATGCAAATGTGACACTTGTCACATTCACATGATCTCGTGCTCTTGTGCTTGATACAAACTTTGTGGGCTCAATATTCAAGTGGGTTCAAAGTGTTTAAGTGTCCCCACATTTATTAAAACATAAAGGGGACCCCGTAGGCTTGGACTTATATCAAAGTGACCCTCCAGGATTAATAAATATTAATCTTGATGTGCTGATTCATCTTTGGAATTTAGGGCTCACCTTGTAAACAATAATAAATAAATTGGGACCCTATTGTGCGACATTAACAGCTATGAATGACCGCCACTAAACCTGTAAGTGTTTGTGATACCTCATAAGCAAAGTTTGCAGGGATTGCTTGAAACCCTATATGCTCCCGCATGAGACACCCAAGGTACTTAAAATTTGAGCTCCTGCTCAAATGTAAGCACCCAAATCAAATTTTAAACTTTGTCCCCTTCCCTTCTACTCAGCATTTTTGTAACTTTGTGCTTCCTTTGCAACCTTGAGCTCTCTTTTCACCAATTTTTTAACTTTTTCTTGCTGCAATGCTTCATTTTCCTCTTGTTTCTTGGTTTAGTGGGACCTGATTATCCCTAATTCGAGCTTCTCTTCCAAGGATCTCTGTTATTGCGCTCAACACTTACCCAATTTGTGATTGGGTCTTTCCACCAATGATCCGTTGTGTTTATTGATATTGCTGCGATCTCTTTTATTGTTTCTTTGTGACCGAAATCCACACTTTGCACAAGTTGTGCTCATTTGAATTGAGAGATTTTCAAAGGGCTCTATCTTCACTTTATGCCATGTACTTTCTTCCCTTGTGCTCGTAAACTCTGCATTTATCTTTGTTCCTAGATTATGGGACTTCTCTTCACTTGGCAGTCTCCTTTGTGACCAGTTCTTCTGCAACACATTTAATAGACTCGTGTGACTCATTTGATTTGCATAACTTTTTAATCTCAATTCTACACAACTCTGCAACACCTGCACGTTTATCCAAAACACAAATTAAACCTAAAACATGTTTTTCCTTTTCTTATTTCTCCACTCTCTTTTCTCTTCTTGAGAAATTTCAAATATCTGCCATTCTTTTGTTTCACTATTTACCACACTCCTCTTATCAAATAAAGATTCTGCCTTCACTTCACATGCTTACTGAAAAGTGTTATAATGAAAAGTGTTACGAGTTCTTCCAAAATAGTGTTATCACCTTCTCCTTGCTCCTTTTGCTCACCCAAATCCATAGAGTTCTCAAGAGTCTTTTCACTGTATTAGAACTGGTATCTTGACTGTATTAGAACTTGCTGAATCCTCTCTCCCGTCTCCTTCACATTCTTCAATGGCTGTCTCATAGCTTGAGCTTGCTGTCCCTTGACTCTTTCTTTGGCTACCTGTGTTTACACCACCTTTAGGGTACTCAAAAGCTCCATGCCCATGCATTCCGCATTTGAAACACTCCAACAAATGTGTGACAGCTATGTGCCTCTTTAAACACCTCTTCACCATCACATGAATGGCCGATCTCATGTCTGCTCACCAAGTACTTCCCCTCCATCATCTCATGCAGTGTCCTCACAATCACTACCACCCTTATGCGACAAGATTCTTCCATGCTCGCTGCTTTCATTGCTTCCAACACTTGAATTCTTCATATTTTTAGAGTGTCTTCCTATTTCGCTTCAACCTTCGAGGCATATTGATAAGCCTCTTCTATAGTGCTCAACTTGACCATACATAATTCATCCTGAATGCTAAGTCTGAGCCCATTGAGATACCTCGTAACCTTCTCTTTATCCATGTCAACACGGGCTGACCTAATTGACTTCTTGTAGAATTTCTTGGTGTATTTGTTAACTGATATATAAACTCCGTTTGTCTCGAATTCTACCCCCGGGTTCTCATTTGCAAAAGTTAGGCGCGCTCAAACTTTGGAAGAGTCGCCGCTTTCGTTAAATTAGGGTTTCACTATGAATTTCATTTAAGACCTTGTAATGCATTAATCCCTATGTGACACCCTAAAGCATTGACTATGGGACCCTCATACTAGGTCTAGGATCCCGACAAGTGTCAAGATCTCAGGTTATCTCTCCTTGGGCTCACAAACTCGAGCGGACTCATGATGTGTATCAACTATGACGTAATAGGCTCACACCTTTGTCCTTTGCTTTATACTGCAACCAAGGTAAAATTCGGGCCCGAATTTGATTGTGTCTGAATGCAGCATGTGGTGTGCTTGCATCGATTCGGGCTCTTTAGACTCCATGGACACATACTCCATCAAAGCTCGCTAAGTGTCCGAGTTGCAAATATGACACTTCGCGCATTCACATGAACTTGAGCTCTTATGTTGGATACAAACTTTATGGGCTCAATATTCAAGTGGTTTCAAAAGTGTTTAAATGTCCCTGTATTTATTAACACATGAATGGGACCTCATCAGCTTGGATTTATATCAAAGTGACCCCCAAAGATTAAAAATCCTTATGTGCCCCTTCAACTTGAAAATTTCAGGCTCACCTTGTAAACATTAATAAACAAAATGCGATCCTGCTGTGCAACATTAAGAGCTCTGAGTGACCACCATTAAACCTGCAAGTATTGTGACCACTCATTAAATTTGCAGGATTGCTCAAGTCCCTGGATGCTCATGCATCGGAACTCCTCGGTTGTAGACTGATTGGAATGAAACAAGTCATTTTTGAATTTCTAATGCATGCACTCTTAAATTTCTTGACCTTTGTTTACATAAAATAGTCAACCGAAACAAGCCAAAATATAAAAAGCTAGGAATAAATTCTAGAGCCTAAAAGGCGCTTAAAATAGAATGAAATATCAAAAACCTTGTTATCTCAGAAATGTTATCAAACTATTATACTGTAAACACTATTTCACATGTTTCAATATTCACACTGCTTATATCTTTCGTTCTCATAAAAGTGAAGCAAAAATCAAAATCTGTGTTAAAAATCATAAACAGGATGTCTGGTCTGTAAATGCAGAACCTGGTAAAAGAAACCACTGCCGCTACAGCATATACTAATTGCAATTCCTACAGGAATTGACATCTTTGAAAATCCTTGTTCTGAAAGTATAAATCCCATCCTAGAAATTGCAGCAGCTAACCTGTAGAGAGGATAAAGAAAAGAAGTTAAAAATGTTTAATGACAACCAATAAAGCACCAAGGTGAACTAAGTGTCAAATTTACGAAACAAATTTAGTCCAGACACTTATCAATTGTGGTCCATCCATTAAAAGCAGAGATATGTTTGATTTGGCATTCTATTTTACACCAAGGATAACAAAACATGTGTTGCAAACAGGATAGCACTCAACCTTTGAATCCTTTTCATATACATAAGCTCAGTTGTTTTCAACTCTAAATGGGGACTCATTCAAGGCTTCTGTACACTATAAGACATTAATTATTTTCAGTCCAACATGGTTTACAAGTGAATCCCGTCATATTTTGACATGAATTTACTTTGGAGTCTTTTCCCAGTCCACAAGTAATGAAGACATGGATTCATATTTCAAATACATGTTTTTGATGAATGATATGTTACATTGAAGCAATATTTAACTTTATAAAGTACAAGTATTACATTCATGAGGGATGTGACTATTCAACACAGCTTACAATTAATAATTATATGTCTCTCAAACTTGTGAGGATGGGAGGTGGTTTAAGAGAAGATCAACAAGAATCGAGGAGGATCTTGACCAGTGAGATGTATCAAGACAAGTAGGGAACCTTGTGACATCATCAAAATCTGTATTCATCACCAGACAATTCATATATAATTTTACATAAGCTGATAATTGTATAATAACATATGCATGCACAAATTGCCTATCAATTCAACTTAGCATTGTTATGAGGGCAACATTGCACCATGATATTCTTAAAGGCATATCACTTCAATATTGGCCCACGAGGAAAACCACTTCATATCGGCCCATGATATTCTTCAGGGCAGAACACTATGTTATCAGCACATGATAGCATTGCCTAACAATATTTTACAAAGCATAGGAATTTATGATCTAGAAGTAATGTGGCATAGTGACAAATAAAACTTAAATAAATGCAATTTAGGTAAAAGCCAAGATTGCAGCATGAAAAATCCAACTAACAAGAATTTAGCATATGCTCCCGGATTTCAAAAAAATTAATTAACAGATTTCAAAATAATATTGCAATGTGTTGAGTAAGGATGATGAGGTGCCCTAATACGAAATTAACCGAAAATAGGTGGGAGTGAAATTGCAATGAATGGAAATATAGGGGGAAACTCAAATGAAAAATATGGGTTGCTCTTAGAAAGGACATATACATGCATGTGTTATATTAAATTAAGAGACAGCCATAATAGGCATGTTGTTACCAGAATATTCTCATTCAAATACAAATTTAAGCAAACTAAACATCTATTAATAAAAACAGTCGATGAATTTGAGCCACTTGTTTTTGGACAGATTAACAATGGAATTTACGTGGTTTAGAGAAACAATCTTAAGTTCTAAAACCTGATTTTTCAATTCGCCTGATTCTGTCAAATTATTGGGTTCGTTTTCACGGGTCTTGATGGTTTATTTATCGCTTTGGATCAATCAGGGTTTTGCATGTTGCAAGTATCTTGTAGGAGAATATTTGTGGCTCTTTCCTTTTTTCATCATTTCCTGTCTTCACAGAAAAAATATCCCAATATGTTTTTTTGAGTTCAACTTTTGCCTTTGAGTTCTTGAATACAATCCTTCTACAGAAAACATATCACACTACATGATTTACCCAAGCTCAAGCAGATATGGGCAACACAAGAGTTTCAACTCAAATTTCTTTGTAAGAAAACGCCTTATTAGGTTTCTCTACACATCCTGATGGGCCTTATTAAGTTTCTCTACACCTCCTAATGGGCATAAAACAATCAGAGGCTACAAGATAACTTCTGCAGTTCCCCACCATCCCAACTTAACATCACATTTTTGCTAATGATATACGCAAACTTTAACTACGATGGGTTCTTGAGCAAATAACAGACCCAAATAATATGCCTGCTTCTAATCCAGCAATTATTTCCTCGACCACCTCTGTCTGTGTCTACAGTAAAAAATTATATTTATTAGCATCTAAAAACTAATTATAAAAAGTATAAAATGAAATAAAAGAGAGAGGAATTAAATAAAGTATGGATGTTCTGAAAGGACCAACCAATTCCTGAGCTCGCCGTTTACGTCTGCGAAGGCTAAGCCATCCAGAAAGTATTGCCTGTGTATTCAAATTATATTAATACAAATTGAAATTATCAATAACCCACATTCAGTTTTTGCATGCAAGTTAAGAAAGCAACCACGCAGGAAAGCAAAGCATAATGCTAGCCACAAAATGTGCACCAAAACATCATCATATGTACGTCTTACTAGTGGAAATTGATGTTAAAATAGAAATTATAAAAGAAACAAACAAACAAAATGAATCTTTCCTTAGTTATTTACATGTTGCAAATAAATCAACCACACATTATGATCAACCATATATCCCAACATGACCCTTCACATGTAATTCAAGACTCTCATCAAGCTAACTGGTCAATATTATCATCCGTTATTGTCATTGAGGCCAATCTCTTGCCAAGATCACATTTCCTCCTGGCTGGTATGTAGGATTTGATGTATGTCTGCAAATTGAAGACTTCATGTATTGCAAGTATTACAGATAAACAAGTGAGAGGAAATCTCGTCACTGAAGAAGGAAATGCTGATGCAGACCATTGCTAGAGGATAAAGGTTGCCCTACTCTGTGTCACCAGGCAGAGGATTCAAAGGATTAGCATTCTCGTGACCCACCATAAAAGAGCCAATACAGGATCTGATAATGTCTACAGGAAAATAACTTAGAGTAAAATGGGCATGGTTGGGTGATTCTTTTGGGGAGATAGCAGGGGTCACAAAGAATATAACCCCAAAAGCCTCCTAACATTGATGGCCAAATATTTTCTAGAAGTAGAGAGGAAGATGTTAATGCACATATGTCCGGACCTCCTAGAATGTGGACAACGGGGTAGCTGACCCTCTATGCCAAAAAACAATGGACCCACCACATCTTGTGCAAGAAAAGGTACATTGAGGTACCTCAGTAGCTACGAGCAGAGAATAATATAGTCTAGCCAATCTGTCTCCATCCATGTCCAATTTTGGTTTTAACATCTCCAACATCTGGAATAAGTTAGGTCAGAGGTAGTTAGATGTGCCCTCGGATAGGTTAGAGGTATTTATATGTGCCCATGGTGCCCTGTGCAAACCTTGATATTTGAAGATGATCACTTCTCAAAGGTAAAACCCAAAAACCTCTGACCAATATAGCAGGAAACTGTAGTGTATGACTCTCCCAAATCTATATACAAACGATTATATCACCCTCTGATTCCATAGTCAATAGGACACCTAAACAAAAAGTGCTCCTTCATCTCTGTCTCCTAGAGAGAGCGAAGGCACAGATATCCAAGAGACCTGAAAATATTGCCAGTGTATGCCCTCCCTGACAGCTTTATGAATCACCATTTTTACACAAGAAGCATTTATAAATATATATATATGAGATACAAAATACACTATTAATTCCTGGATTTAAAAAAAAATGTTCTCAATGTGGTTCCTTTATGCAATCTTTAGGAAAGCATAGAAGAATTAAAGGTCCTTACGGCTTAGCAAACAGTTAACCAATCTTTTGTTAGTGTTGGAGCCAAAATGTAAGTTAAGGAATGGTTACAAAGGTATTTGGCAATGACTTTAGATTAATCAAGATTTCCAACTGTCAACAAAATATGTCAGATTGCATGGTCATAAGTCATAGAGGACAACGACTTATGCCAATGGTCAGCCACATCATTGAAATATTCAAATATTGGTATATCATGTCATGCTAATGGTAGACCCCTGAAGCATGCCAAATCATCTGCAAGCCCCGTACACTTTCAACCAAAACATTAGGATGACATCTAGTCCTAGCAAAACACATTTGATTGTATTCTCCTAAACTAGACACAAAATAAAAAAATCTAGTATGCAGAGTGAACTTCTTTAATCATTGTACATAACCATAAATAACACAACTGATTAATGAAGGACCCTTATGCATCTATGTAATGTACTTATCGGTTTATTTTTATTTTAGAGATAGTGAATGGGTTGGCAAAGTAACACATGATTGGATTGTTGCAGTCAGCTGTCAATCTATCATCACCTTCTGTGTACAAATGAGATTGTCCTACTCAGAATTCTCTGTCCAATACTCTGTAGAATATTCTATGTGAATCAACTTGAATATATTGGAGACATGTACATTGCAATCGTGATTGATAACAACATTCTTACTTCCCTATTGTGCTGCGCTTATTATCTTACAGGATGTCTGGAAATCTTGTGTAGATAGCTCAGATGTATAGGTGATGTGTGACGTTTTCCTATTCAAGCTTTCAATTGTATAATGAGTAGCAGCAATTTTTTTGTTATTTCATTTCATTCCTCGCCACTTGTTTAAAATCCGTATTGTGTTGTCATCACCCATCATAGCCATCAACAGCTAGTCTCAACAATTAGAAATTTGAAAAACAAATCCAAATATGAAGAACAAGTATTACGGAATCATGAAGTTGATCAACTAGAAGCAAATCAAAGGAGAGAGGACAAATCAACAAAGGCTTTCACTTTCCTCAAAGAATAACAATCAACAACTTCGTCCAATAGGAAGCCCAAGACACACATGTTACTCCTCATGACGTGGATGAACGTGAAATGGACACGCAAAACAGTTCATAACCCAGTTTTCAAGATTTCCTGCATACCATTCTTTGATTTGTAATATGTCTTTGAGCCGTATGAAGAAGTAGTTGAACACTAGCACATTAGGCAACAATAAAGCAAAGCGCACTCAAAAATAGGAATGCATGAGAAAGACATTAAATTGAAATATTAAAAATGGATTTGAGAGTTCACAAGTTACTTCAAATGTCATATTTATACAAAATCCAATGTCACATATGTAACTACTGGTTGGTTACCATATGTAATTGTATTATTTAATTATGATAAGTGACAGCTCGTGATATTTAATAAAGTGACCCCTATAAACTTATTTCAGACTAGATACTGAAGGCCTTAATGTGCATAATACTCGTAACACCCCACACCACTCACAAAAACATTTTTGAACTAGAGGAAAATAAAGACAAAACTGACTGGCTCATCCAATTTCTTGATCTTCTTTCTCTATCTCTTTTCTCCTTCCAGAAGTTTCAGTGCTGTCTAGCCTTAAAATTTGGGATATGGAACCTAGTGAAATCTTGCAATATCATTTGGTTAACCACAGCAATAACATGTAAATTTTCGTTTACCATAATTACTTCTAGTCACTTTCAGCATAGATTTCGGTTTCCTTTTTCTCTTATATATTTTATTTATTCTACAAAACTATTTTCTTCTTCAATCTTGGTCTCTACTTTGCTCTGCAAACGCTATTCTTCCAGCAATAAATAGACCAAGATTTTTTTAAAATCCCATCTTCATGCTGCAATTGATAAAGTTTGAATTGTACCTTTTCTTAACTTTGGGCAGACTGTTTAATGCTACATAATTCCTTATTATCAATATTTCTGACTGCTACAACAAGCTGATTTCTAACATCCAATTTATTTAAGCGATCACCCAGTGATCCACCTTGTAACTTTAAAGAGTAAGTTTCTTTTTCAAATAAAAAGTTCTGGTTTCATTTGAACTGGCATACAATGTGGCTAACTGCTTGTCATGCATCTACACCATTTTCAACATCAAAAATAGAGGGTACAATATCATTTCTGATAGAATTAGTGATATACCAGAGAATTTAAAGATTAGATGCATCGAATTCCAGTTGTACTGCATTCCCAGCTGGTAGACTATGTTTAGCAATCCTTTTGCCCTATAAAACACAGTCATCCTTTGACTCCAAATGGCATTATTACCCTTGATTAATTTCTCGGACTCATTCAGAACATGGAAAGTTTGCATCTTGGCTCAGATCGATATATGTTGGAAGACATGCACAAGGAAGAAATAAAAGAAGGCGGATTGCACACATTTGAAACTGGTTACAACCATCTCATGATGTAGTTACAAGGCGGTTGACAACCATCTCATTAGTTAAATAACTAATGAAGTCCTTATTTAATAAGCCTTACATTCTAATACCCCCTCTTAAGGCTTATCCTACATAAAGCAAAAACAAACATTCTAACAAAACTAGAACCAAACAGAACTACGTAATCTTCAAAGGCTTTCACTTTGAAAGCAATGCTATGACTAGGTAGGGCTCCATCAAGCTGCTTCGTGACCTTCATAAAGGTGTAGCTCCCGAGCTGAATTCCCGAGTTCCCGATTCCACCTCCCCGAACTCCCAAATCACAAATCTCCCGAATTATTGACAACCATCCATATTGAGCCATCCACAAGCTCCATCAAGTTGTCTCATGACCCTCATGAGGGTATAATTCCCAAGATCCACAATCTCCCGAACTATCTGAGCAACCATCCATACCGAGCTTCATCTACCTGTATCCTTTCTTGCCTTCAAAGTTTAGAGCATCTTTATATTACGTATTCGTCACTGTCCTCACTACCTTCTACATCTGTGGGTCTTCAACCATGGCTATATTGGTTGTATTTGATATGCCTTTACCCTTGAGCACATCATTGGCTCAAACACGACAATCCCATGTTGTGTGACCTCTTTTCTTACAATAATGACATTCAATCTCCCGGTTATCTTTATCTGATCTTCTACAAGTTTCTAGTTCTAGAATAAAATGCACTTTCTTGTTGAGAATGACCTTCGCATCATCTTCTATGCAGTTCGCTTTTCTTCAGCTAGAAGAGTTGCAATCATATCATCTAGAGATTGAGATTGAATTTGATTGAGGGTAAAAACTACATTGTTGTATTTTGAAGACAAACTATTTAATAGGATAGCTTTGGCATCCTCATCCTCAATCGCAGCTTTGACTTTTGCTAGTTGTCTGATCAGGGACCTCAGATTATTGATGTGGCTTGACATAGAGACTCCATCCATTTTGAACCTATATAATTGAAGTTTTAGGGAAATTTGGCATTATTGCTTTCACTCCAAATAATTTATTTAGAGCATCCCAAATTTCCTTGGATGATTTGTCTAGGTCTACATGATGAAGTTCAGAGTCGGAGAGAGCAAGGCCAATAATAGCTTTCGCTCTATCATCTCTGCTCTGCCAATCTAACAATTTAGATGCATCGGTGGGTGCTTTCTTTTCCGTATTATGCCCCACAAATTTTTATTCATAAGTTGCATTTGTATTTTCACTTTCCATGTATGAAAATTTAGACCAGAATATTTTTCTATTAGAATTTCCATAAAATAAAATAAATAAATTGTGTATTTACCGAATGAGTAAACAGAGAATAAAATACCGGTTCTTTTGCTGCAACTGTGATGTGCACAGTTTCGTGCCCTAGCAGATAGCCTAAACAATTTGAAACTTTGTTGTGCCCTCGATTTGATTTGTGAAAGTGTGACTGTATTTTTGCCTTTTTTTTCAAATTCGCGAGTCATGTTTTTTATGTATATTCCCTTCGATTGGTTTTTCGTGTCTATTTCGTGATTGTATTCTTCATGGGTTCGTGTCTTCATCTTCCCAAATTTGGCTTTGTTTCTTAAATGGGCGGAAATACCTTGAAACCGCAACGGAAAAGGGTGGAAATGATTGTGTTATTGTTACGTGCTTGTATATGCCCTAAAAAATACTTCATTCAAATTGTGAAACCCGACTTGCATATTATGTAATAACTAAACCTTGAAACTTTACATTTTAATCGCTGGCAACTGATCTGTATATTTTTGGATGCAATTAACTATATAATAGTGCCCTAAAAACACTTCGACCCTCGTTTCGTACAACTGTGCCCTTGAAAATCTTTAAAAAAACTTTTGATTCAAGCTTTGTGCCCTAATGGGATTGATTTTCTTCCTTTCTCTCTTTCCTCGCTTGTCTCACTTTAATACCAATGTTGGAAGACGTGCACAAGGAAGAAATAAAGAAAAGGCGGATTGCACACATTTGAAATTGTGTCCGTCTATTTATTATGAATGATGTAGTTACAAAGCGGTTGATATAGTTACAACCGGTTACAACCATCTCATTAGTTAAATAACTAATGAAGTCCTTATTTAATAAGCCTTACATTCTAAACTCTTCAGATCCTTCATGGTGTCGTTTCTCTGCCAAGAACAAGACCGATGGCATCATTAAAACGAGAAACATCTCTTCACAAAATCGTCCATGTCGTGTCAATTTTTTTCAAGGGTTCAAATTGTCCACAAAACAAAGACCATAAATAACTTCGAAGTTCAATATTCTCATGCATCCAAAATTGCATTAGATTTTCCTTTTACTATTATAAAGGCCTTTGATGTTATTTAGATATCACTTTATTCACCTTCAATATCACTTATAACAATACTAACTTATCCAACCCCTTGAATTTCCAAAACTAAACTTCGATGGATCCTCTAAAGGTAATCCATGTCTATTGGGGGCGGGGTGTATTATTAGAGATGAGTATGGGAAAGTGTTGGTTGCAGGTTCCTTCCCTTGGCGGATGATACCTGCAACTTGGTTGAAGCTCAAGCTTTGTTGGAAGGAGTGAAATTAGCGGTGGTTAAGGGATGCAAGCATCTTTGTATTGAAGGGGATTCTCAAGTTGTTCTCCATTCTATCCAGAAAGGGCATTCGGAGAATTGGCCCTTAAATTTCTTCATTAATAATATCTTATTTTGGTTGGAGAAAATCAATCTTTCAGGAAGCTTCTCATATTTATCTGGAGGCTAATAAAGTGGCCGATTTTATGGCCAACGGAAGTACTATTTCGAGGGAAGGGGCAATTATTTCTTCGCATGTAAAAGATTGGGATGGATTAAGAGCCATCATAGTTGGGGATGGATGGCAAGGCAAAGATTAATTGCTCATTGGCCCTGACACGTGTGTGAGGGCCTTAAGTAGAGGCCTTTGTTTCCTTTCTACAGTGTGCTTTTACTTTCAAGCTCTGTTTCAATGGCGGTGTCTTCTCTGTCACACAGTGTGTTTTGAGAGGGGAGAAACAGGAGATGGCCTTTTTAATGTGATCACTCAATCCCATTTACGGAAAATTTTCCGGGTGGGTTCCTCCACTATTTGTGGCGAATTGAAACGATTTTGGGGGCTGATTATCTTTTGATTCAAGCTATCCAGGTTAATTCTAAAGTTGCTTCGGTTTTTGTATCGAATTTGCTTCTCATTGGACAAAACAAGGCGTAAAAACATTGAGATTGCGCTCGTTTTTTCATCTTACCATCTCACTTTGAGTGGGTTTAGATGAGGAGGTGGCTAATTGAAACATGTCTTCTCTTTCGACCTTCACAATCTCCCATCTTCCATCCCATTCTCGTCTCACCTTTTTGCTTCGTTTTCTACAAACAGACCTCGTGTTCCCCCATCGTGACCCACCCGAGTGCCCCCAGAGCTCATTCTTCTGCTCGAATTGTGGCTTTTATTTGGCTCAATTCGTGACTTCTTTGGCTCGTAGCTCGAAGGTGTTTATGAATCGTGGGCCCCTAACTTCATGGCTCGTGTTTGCTCATATGTGGCCCCATCATGGGTCAATGTTGTTTGCTTCGCTGGTACATTGTTAACTGCGCGACTTGTGTGCCTCTCTTCGTGGCTCGAGTTCCCACGTTTGTAACCCTTGCATCTATTTTTTCATAGCTCCCCCGGCTTTTTGGTTTTAACATCGAATTTGATTCGAAATACCCTAACAGGTTTTTACCCTTTTCCATAGTGGTCGACCCCCCTCTCTATGCACAAGATAACATTTGCTGGACTTGGGGGCTATGGAGACTCTACCGACGTTCCTCTAATCTTGTCACCTCTCCAAGCAGTTTACCCATCCATGTTGTCTCCCTCTACCTCCATGGCAAAATTGTTTCCAGTCTTGGGACGAATGAACAGGGACAACAGGAAGGCAACCTTCCCAACATTATTGCAGAGTTGCTCAGCAGGTTAGAGACTCTGGAATCCTCCAACAGAACCCTCTGGACCGAGGTTTTTGAATTAACTTCTCGGATTGAAAAAGTCGAGGCTGACAACATTTCTTTGCAAAGACAACTCACAGAATCCAATGTATACACAAAACCTACTATTGCTAATGATCAATTACAGGCTGAGATATCAGATTTAAAACACAAGCAAGAGGAAATCAGAACTCAGCAGGAAAATCTTCAAAAACAAACTAATACCTGGGCCCAAGTGGCGAAGGGTAAGGATAAAAATCCTCCCTTAACAACAGTAGAAGAAGTGGTTCAGGCCAAATTGGTGGAAGAAAGAGTCAGACGCCCAGAGAGCTGAATCTTAAAGTTAGAGGATTGCCCACTCCCTTGCCATCGCTTCAGAGTTCCTCACAGGAAACTTGGAGTTGCCTAAGGTGTAGCTGGATAAAGCTTGGTTCGGACTAGACTCTACTCTCTTTCTCAACTTCAAATCAGCTTATGACCGGCTCAAGGCTCTTAGAGCCAAACGGAAGCTATTTTCTCTACCCAATAAGGTCTTCCTTGATGAAGATCTTACCAGAGAGCAGTCGCCGAACTCAAAAATCTCGGAAAGTGTTATGGATGCCAAAAAAGTAGGGAAATGGGCAATGATTCGTAACCTCAAGCTAGTGGTTCGGGATTCCTTCCCCTGGGGGCTCTCGGATCCATTCCGGATGATGGTTCTAGTAGGAGAGGGCTCGAAAAGAATGGCATTTCCATCGCATGTTGGAATGGAAATGGGTCCTACTGGTCTTCTCATGCGAGCCCGGTTCACCCTCTCTCGATATCACTGGTTATTATTGGCTTTCTATTTGCAGACAGGAGACTCGAGGTTCGGAGGTGTTAGAGGGTCTAGTGGGGTGGCTTGTTTGGTCAGGGACACTCTTCGGAGCAGGATTTCTATTGTTGTTGAGGACGAGTTTGCCCGTTTTCTATGGATTCGGATCAAACGTACTTCCTCCCACCTCAAGGACATCTTCATCGCAGTCATTATTTCCCTCCAGCTTCCTCCTCATTTGCTATTCATAGCGGCCCAGACGGAGACCCCTTCTTTGACCTTTATGTTGGTATCTCCTAGTTTTCGAGGTCTGGAGAGGTCATCATTTTGGGGGACTTCAATGCACGTACCAGAAATCTTTAGGTTCCAAGGCCCCCGACTTAGAGGACATGACAGGGCCCCTGACTTCATACGGTCAACATCTTCTCCAGTTGCCCCAAGACCTCACCGATTCTAAATGGCATTCCTCGTTTTCCTGACTCCCGGTACTTTACTGCCAGACCTTTTTGTGGTGGGGCCAGTGTGGTTGATTACATCATGGCTACTCCCGACTTGATTCCTTATGTCCACCACTTATGTGTCTCCCCATTCCTCTTGTTGATCATGCAATCCTTTCCTTTTCCCTTGAGTTACCCCCACGACCCCACCCCTCCCCCGGTCCCTAACGTACCATTTGGAAATTTGTCAAAGGGGATCCCGACACTTTCTCCTTTCACCTTAGTTTCTCCCCCTATTCCCCATTTTACCTCTCTTACCTTGGACCAGATGTTTAATACCCTCTCTTGTGCTATCCGTGAGGCGGCCACAAGCTCCTTTCCCCACGTCACCCTTTCCACCCTGCATCATAGTACCTGCCCTACGAACAAGTGGTATGACAGGATTCCAAAGCTTTCATCGAAACTATGTTTTGCCTTCCTGCACACCCTCCCCTCCTTCCCTTCCCCAAGCCAACCTATCATTGTCTCCTTCGTCATAAGAAACGCACCTTTATCTCTCATAGACACCGGAAGCTTTGTCTACCCCTTATCCACTCCCCCAAACATTTCTGGCACACCATTCTTCCCCGTCATTCGCCTTTACCCCTGGACCTAGATCCCTACTCCATGTTTACTCACACCTCCACTCTTTATGACATCTCTGGCCAGCCTCGGATCCGGTTGTTTCCCCACCCTCATATTGCCATATTTTCACCTGACAATGTAAAGAATGCCATTCTAGCTATGAGTTGCAACAAAGCAGGGGATGAGGAAGGTTTCCAAGGAACTTTTCAAACAGGGGCGGAAGACGCTCCTCAGTTACCTTGTGGACCTCTTCAATCGGTGGTTTGTACAGGTTTCCCAGAGTCTTGGTCCCACCACATTATCCACCCCATCCACAAGTCGGGGCCTACTTCCGACCCCAACAATTACAGGACTATCATGGTGGGCCACACGTTCTCCAAGCTCTATGCCACAGTTCTTCATATGCAGCTTTCCGAGTTCCTCGATTAGTACCATTACAGAGCTAGGGGCGGGCGGGTTTCGATCATATCCTCACTCTTCGGGCTATTATCGAGGAGGCTCGTCACCACTCTTTCGAGTCTTCTCGTTGTTTGTGGATTTTGGAAAGCCTTTAATTCTGTACCACGGGAAGCACTCTTTCGCAGACCTCGAGATATAGGTATTTCTTATATTCTTTTTACGGCCATTATGCGCTTATATGAGGAGGTCTGGGCCGTCTTCGCACCTCTACAAGCTTGTCCGACTTCATTAGGAGCACTATTGGAGTCAAACGGAGTCGCCCTCTCTCTACCTGTTTGGTATCTACATCGATGAGCTTGAGGACTTTCTCGGGGATAACATCCAGGAGCGGAACGGTTGTCTTTTGCGCCGCCTCAGGTTTATCTGGTTCTTCCATTGTGAACAGTATATCTACCTTACCTCTTTGCTCTTCTGAAGCTATTGCCCTCTCAGATCATAGTGGTCGATCTCGTTGTTGGTATGCCTGCGCTTCACGCCTTCTTGGATCCATTGGCATCCAGATGGACCGCCTCCCACCTTTCAGCTACTCCCTGGACGCCCTTACCTATCTCCTCCCGAACCAACAATACTTTCACAGAATTATCAGAGATGATATCTACAAACAGTTCATCCAACACACTTAGACCAACCCTTCGAGGGGGTTGCGTCCAAAGATGTCCTTCTACGCTGCCCACTTTCTTGAGATCCACGACGGGCTCATTATTAGACCCATGTACATCTCCCGACATTGGTTACAGGTCCTTTGTATCTCTTTAGGTCAATTCAAAGTGGGCTCACATCGACTCCGTGTGGAGACTAACCATCGATTAGATCTTGGAGCAGAGACTTGCTTGCTTTGCTCTCTCCATGAGGTCAAAACTGAAGAACACTTCATTTTCTGGTGTCCTGTTTACTATGAGATCAGGGGGAGATTCCATTGCTTGTTTCGTGAGCATCCTTCCTTTGCAGCTTTCTTCAGATACTATGATCAGAGATGTCTTGCTCTTTATTTGCAAGAGGCCCTCAGGCTTCGAGGACGGGCTCCTTCAGCCTCCTCCCAGACGGATGGATACTAGACAGGTCACCTCCTCGGTGCTCTCCCTGGAGAGGGGCACCAAGCGGCACCTTGACACGAGTGCGGACCCCTAGTTCAAATCGGTCAGACGCGGACTCCATTTCCTACACCAGAGGTTCCCTGCCTCGAAGCACGTCTCGAGGCCCCCCATAAAGACAGAGATCCACCAAGCTTACGCAGAGGCACCAACCCCTCTCCCACATTGGTTTTCCAGACATTCCACAGCTTCAGCTACTCGACATCGATGCATCGCCAGTTACTTTCAGTCAGCCTTGAATCTTAGGTGATGTTGTTGGGGGTGTTGTTTCTTCTTCCGCTCCCCCACATCGTCATCCTATTTTTCTTCTTCTCTGGTTCCTCACCCTAGTTGCCCCTATTACTTCCTTTTCTTCTTCTCTTTTCTCTCTGTTTTTTGGGTGACCTGTTTGGGTCCTCTTATTAGTCCATTAGCTTTGTATTCTGCAGTCCCATTGACCTACTTTTGTGGTCATTTGTTGGACATTAATAAAATTATCTTATCTTATCTTATCTCTCTTCATGTTCAAAGGCCCTACAACCGAGGCGGGCTGGGTGGAGAAGGGTTTAGTGGAACAACTGGCAGAGTGCAATCAACCTCATTTGATTCACAAGAACGGTGTACGATTTTTGTGACTCCAAAATCCTGGGCCGTGTCATCTTCCCCCGCTGGATCTCTCAACGATCAAAGCCCCGCTTGATCACGTGCCAGCTCGAGTTCTCGCCTAAGGGATAAGCTTGTCCGCATATTCTCTACTGCTGAAAATGGCTGAGGTGGGTGGTGGTCATCGTAGGATGGCAACTTGGAGGAGGAGCTCGGTGGGTCTGCTTCCCCTTCGCTCATGTTAAGCGGGAAGTGATCGTCATTTCGATGATGATTAGTCGGTTCGGTTATAGTCTACGGTTGTGGTGGTTTTTTGGTGGTGGGTTTTGTCGTTTGTGTTCTTTTTGTTGCTGGTCTGTTTTGGTTGGTGGTTTTCTGTTCGATCTCTTCTATGTTTGTAAGGGTGGGGTCCCGCCAACCCCCGGTTCATAGCTCCGGTTCCAAAGCGTTTAAAAATCTAAAAAAAACAATACCAACTTGTCAGAAAATACCTTAATAAAACAATATTCTAACAAATTTAGAAACTGCTTAAATAAGCATTTCTTGATTTATAAAAAGTTGATCAAAAGTGTCAACTGAAAATTTTCACAAAAATACCCATATAACTTTGGTTTTTCAATTGGAGTTATCTTTACCTTTGTCATCTGACACGTACTTTCTCCTCTACATGTGTCCTAACACTTGAGGTGAGTCATGTGTTGTCTCTCTCAAATGCTCTCTTGCACTCTGACCTAGACCCCAAAGACCTGCTAATTGGGCTCTAATACCATAAAATAAAGTGAATTAAAAAAGATCAATACATGAGAAAGACAATAAAATTGCAATATTAAATATGAAGTCGAGAGAAAGTCATTTCATTGAAGTTAAAATATTATATTTATACAAAACTCAATCTCACAGATATATAACCACCACTTGGTTATTACACTTATTCGTATTATTTAACCAGCTCTTTCTTTAATAAATCAAAGATTTCCACAGGAAGACGTATTGTCAAAGATTTTTTATTTGAATGCACTGCTGCATTGATGCTATCAAACTTGTCTGACTTTTCGACTGAGCTACCTCACTCATCTTCAGGGAAATGAAGTTTGGTGGTAATAATGAGACAGCTCTTATGACATTTAATAATGTGACCCCTATAAACTCGTGTACGCCTAAACATTAGAAAAAAAAAGAGAAAGAAAGAAAGAAAAAATATTAACGTTAAACTTATTAGGAAATTTAAGAAGAGGACAACAGGCAAGGAGAGACCCAACCATGGTCAGGGTGAATGGTTTTGTTGTTGGCCCTAACAATGACAATCTCAATTGAGATCTGTGTGAGTTGCAGCTTCGGCATAAGGACAGTTCGCCCCATCCTCTTTACTCAATGCTCCCTCTCTCCTATGTTAACCCTCACATAAACCAAATCAATATATCTAATGCTTAAGTTAACACCAGAAACTCGAGTCCTATTTTTTTATGAATGCCTCAAATTCAATGATGATTGTCATTGAACAATTCGATTGTCGATTTGAGATGTTAAGGATGCTGCAGTACAGCATAACCGACACTCACAGCCATCTCTCCTCTCTCATGGCACTAAGGAATCTTCATTTACAAGCTAATGCTATAAACCCAGCCACAGATTTTTCAAAATGCAAGTGTTATTCTACTCCTAAGAAGAATTTCAGTTATCAGATAAGGCATATAAATAGGAAAATACAGTCTTATCAACCATGTGCTCAATTAAGAGCACATATGCACGATTCACAGAAAGAGCCGGCTATTAAAGTAGATGCTGATGAAAACCCACCGACACTAACACTTATGGATCACACAGATCAAGGTCTTGGAATCCAATGCCGGGTCAGTATAGACACCTAGCACTGCTAGAAATTTTCAAATTGCCACAAGGTATGCTCTTCCTTTTCCTGTCTTCAGAATTCCTTGAGCAATCAGCTGTATAGCCTTCCCAAAGTAGAACACTTTGCCTCCACCCAATCTCAAAGTACATGTTCAAGTGTATAGCATAGAAGTATTAGTCATTGCAGAACAAAGCACTGGGATTAACCTGCCATAATGTCAACTACGTTTCCTCTCATATTTTATCTAGCTATCAGTCTAGTAGCTCCTCTGCACCTCCCTATGAGCCAAAAACTCATACAAAAACTCTTTTACAAAATTCCACCAGTCGGAACTAGATGCTTGCTGTAAAAAAGCTACACTACCAAAAGAATGCCAATTGCAGAATAATAAATACATACCATGAGCATAGCACGGTAGAACATGAAAGAACAACAATTTTATTGCATAGAGAGCATACAATACAATGCTCAGTACAGGAAGGACCTGTCACCAATGCCCTTACCCCAACATTCAACCTGCTATTGATAGAACCAACAATTGTTGATAAAACACAACCGAAGGCTCAATTGTTCATAACTAAAGGCTCATTGGTACACTACCCAATGCCAACAAGAGAATAATAAACAGCATAACAAAGTTAGCTGTCAAAACATTGTTTTCACTAATACCAACGGAACACATTTACAAAAATTGGAGTCCTGTCCAAAAAGCTTATACAGAATTAATAAGGTGGAGGTGAAGAGGAAGACATCCCTGGTGGTACAGCTGCTCTACCCAAGCGTGATGTGGAAGAGGCTGCCTGATGTGACTTCAGTTGCTGCAACTCAGGTCTAAGTTCATAAATCTGCTCAGTGTGTTGTTTCAAATGGCACTCCACTACAACTTCATGTTCACATGAAAATTTGACCATGTGCATAGCCTCCTCCAACCTGCCTTCCAATTGATCACCAGCACTATGTTCCAACTCAAGATCAGCCACTCAAGCCTTCACCTGTGTCAGCTCCTATTAACATGCAACAATCTTTTGAATCTGATTGAGAATAAGCTAATTATATTGGCAAAGCTACTCCACAAATCTGTCACATTGCTCCTCCATTTTAACTCATCAATTCCGCATTTTCAAGAGCGGCTTTTGCCTCCACATTCCCATATCACCATTCCCACACATACTCAACCGCGGCATCAAATATTGGTAACAGAAGGTGTGTTTGTTAGTACGTAATGATTCAAAGACACCATGAACAAGAGAACCAACTATATGAGAAGTCTTGGTGGGCAGCCACTACTGGAACATCTCTGTAGTAAATCTTAGACCACCTTGGTTCACAATGATGCAAAAAAACTCCAAGTGACAGTCCTCTTCCAAAAATTTCTGAATACAAGTTGCCTTGTCCAAAATTAACAAAACTTAGGTTTGGCAAACAGTAGCATCTAGGTCCTTGATTGTGTTGGCAATCTCAAGTAAAGCTTGCGCCATGGGCCCCATATTCTCCAGAAATTCAGACATTGCCTTGTATGGGTTATTACCTAAGTTACAAACGCTTTTGGATACGGGAGCGGGAGCGGGGAGTATCCGATACGCTGGAAACGGCAAATTTTTTTGACCCCGGATACGGCGTAGGATACGGCAGTACAAAAACTATATAAAAATTAAAAATATATAAATCTCAACCTTCTAAATAGGAATTTAATTATAAACCACATATGTATATGAAAAACAAGATAAAAGACAAGTTATACTATTAACTATAAATTTATAATAATGTACAGGTATATACAAAAAGCGAATAAAATTAAATTCGAAGATTCTTTCTAAGATTGCAAGAAGTTGCTTGGTCCAAAAGGTGCAAAAAGGTGCAAAATGGATTTTATGAAAATAAGAAAAATATCCCCATCAATGCATAGAGCTCGAGAAAATATACACTTTTAAAGAAAACGACACTGCAACGGAGCCACAGAATGAAAGTTATGGCTCATCCAAGTTTTTGCTTTGCTACATCTTCCTGACCCTTTCCAAAAATGGGAAATTTTTTTCCACACTTGCGTTTTTTTCACCGAAAATCCAAAAACGGAATAAATTGCCAAAACAGGAAAAAAAAAAACTGAAATCGCGCCAAAAAGGAAAAAAATGGAAAAAATTAAAAAAATTAAAAAAGCGCGTGGCCCGCTCCCGCTCCGCTCCCGGACGCTCCCCGCTCCCGCTCCGGCCGCCTAAACCGGCGTTTCCGTGCGTAGGTTATTACTATTAGTGTTTGGCCATCCCGAATGCCGTTGGTCTTCATGAAGAAGGTATGTATTCAAATATTTGTGGAAGTGGACTGTCACTCGTAGTCATTTTGCATTTTTCCTCTCCCGACATCTATGGCTACACCATCTCGCCACCGGGTGCATTATAATGAAATATCCCTTGTGGAATAATCTTGAAATTTGACCAAATTTAATAAAAAATTGCAGCAAATAATATTCAAAATTTCTGGTAATGAACCAACTAGGGCAGCAAACTGAAATTTATAGATATCTTGCAAAATACTTACTCAAATCACACGAAATTTTATAAAGAGCTTGTTAAGGTGAAAACAAAGACTAGAAAATATTTTTTGATTTTTCTGAGTAATATATAACTGCCAGTAATTTTTGGAAAGCCCTAAACTGCTGAAAACTTCAAAAATTCATAACTATGTGAATACAATTGATAAAAATCTGATTTTCTAGAAACAACATCTACTAAATATATAAAAATGATCCCAACCTCCATATCTGAAAATGAACACCTGGAAATCCTAAAAACAACCGATGCAAATCTGGAACTAAGTAGATAAAACCCTAGAAAATAGTTGTTCCAAATCTGAACCGAAACCTGGTGATGAAGAAGGGTTGTCCTCTTACTCTAAAACTGAATATTTGATTACTCTCCGATCTGATCCAAAAATCTGAATAAAACTCTAAAATAGCAAACTAGGGAGGATCTTCCACCACTTTGAAGAGTGCTCTGCTAGCTAGGTGTGGATACTTCACCACCGAAACTAGGTTTCTTGTGGGATCTTACTCCACAAGCACGAAAGTGCAAACAACAAATTGCTCCAATATCAAAATAGGTGAGTGTATGAATGAATGAATAAATCTCCCAAGCACTTCACCATGCAACAAGAGGCCCAAAAAGACCCCAATCGACAACCTTGGGAAAACCACATAAATATAATATGATTTTAAGTTACCTTTTCCCCCATGCACCAAAAGTAACTTAGGTAACACCCATCAAAGAAATAGAATAATAAAGTGTCATATAGTCACCCAACGACAAAATATAACAATTATTACCACCAAGTCGCTTAACTTAATGTCAACGAAAAAACATAACATAAAGCATAGTAAGAAAACTCAAGTTTAGTACTACTTGACCGTTTAACCAAACAAGTAACCGCCACTTTAACTTTGCCATTCTTGACTACATTTGAGTTTTGCTAACAAAACACGGCGAGTTCATGTCTAATACTGCGTCGGCCGACGCTCGCACCGAAACACATCCAAAGACACAAAAACGCCTGAAAATGTGGATTTTTCCTTTTAAGGCCCTACACTACATCATTTTTATTCACACAACCATTTGAGCAGCATTGCTTGTGTTGAAAGGATTTTGGAGCGAATTCGAAGAGGGAATTTGGAGAATTGCATTTGGAGGAAAGTTTTTTTAATTCTTCCAAGTTTTTACAATTTTGTGTATATTATTTATGTTTTATAGATTCATATTGTAATTCTAAATACATGTAATGTAAAATCGAATACTTGTAATTTTTTTATAGTCATTTACAGCCCAGGTATGTATTTTCCTTTTTCTTTTACGCAAATTTGTTCTAAACTATTTAAATTTTATATATGTGTATTGTAATCAATTCATATTGTAATTCTAAATACATGTAATGTAAAATCGAATGCTTGTAATTTTTTTATAGTCATTTGCAGCCCGAGAGTATGTTTTTTTTTAATTACGCAAATTCGTTCTTAAACTATGTAAATTTTATGTATGCGTATTATCAGTAATCGATTCATTGAATATGTTTTGTAATTTTAAATGTGTTGAATGTGATTGCGAATCATTTTAAAAATTTAATACTCATTTAGAATAAAATATATCATTTTTATTAAATTATGGTGAAATATGGTTATTCGAGCACGTTTTTTATTTAATTAAGCTTACATTTTTAAAAAATTAAATGTGCATTGTGTTGCAAATTAGAGGTTAACAATGGCATCGGGCTCGGCATCGCATTCGACATCTTGGTTAGCATCACTAGTAAGAACCGTTCCTACGAATGCCGTACCCAAGCATGGAAGTATGGTGTAGGTGGAGCATTGCGGAGCGAATTTTTGCAATTTCTATGGCGAGAACAATGTCTAGAGGATCGATCGTTTGAAGTATCACTTTGCATCTATTGTTTGTCGGGACATTGTGGTTTGCCTCAATGTTACAAAAGAGGCAAAGCGAGAGATGAGAGCAGCGGCTGGCAGAGCTAAAGGAGAAGAAACTAGAGAGGAAAGGGTGCAAGCAGCCATAGCACAAGCTATTAAACACTGGGCTGCGATGACGAGAGGATTCGAGAGATGATGCGCTGCAATTATGGGCTCTACTCGTGGTCCACGCACAAACCAAAAGAGCCGGAAGAGGAACATCTTCATCGAGTTCGAGCAAAATCAGAGCTTTTTGTGGCAGGAACACACTGACCACAACCTTCATTGCAAGGTACATCCTAGAAAGAGGATATGCACGAGGAAGCAAATAAAGCATCTGCAAATTTTTGGTACTATAACAACCTTCCCTTCAATGTGGCAAAGAGCCCATACTGGGAGTACTTGGTGACAACATTGACAATTGCAGGGAAAAGGTACAAGGCACCCTCTCCAAAATATTTGAGTGGGAAATTGCTACAGGGTGCAGTTGCAGATGCCACTACAATTCTAGAAGAGCAAAAGAAACAATGGAACAAATACGGATGCACCATTCTTTCAGATGGGTGGACGGATGGAAGGAACCGCACCCTCATTAATTTTTTTGCGGCTTCAAATGGTGAGATGGTATTTTTGTAGTCTATTGATGCCTCTAACATAGTAAAAAATGCAGAGAATTTGAGTGTTATGTTAGAGACGGTTGTATTAGAGGTTGGTGTACAAAATGTTGTGCAAGTTGTCACAGACAATGCAGCAGCATATGTGGCGGCTGGGAGACTACTGCAGGAGAGACATCCATCACTCTTTTGGACTCCTTGTGCAACTCATTGCCTTGACCTTCTTTTGGAGGACATAGCAAAATTGATTGGGTGAGGCCGGTTGTAGAAGATGCAAGAAACATAACAAAGTACATATATAATCACCCTTGGGTTCTGAGCTTGATGAGAGAAACACACAAAGAGGAAAGAGCTTGTTCGAGCCAATGTCACAAGGTTTGCAACTAACTTCTTGACGTTATAAAATATTTCTAGTTTGTTGACATCTTTGAAAACAAATGTTTGTGAGTCAAGCATGGCTAGACTCACAATATTCAAAGAAAGCGGATGGAGAGAGGGTTGCAAAGATAGTTTTTGATGATATCTTTGCAAAGAGAGCTATAGAGATCATCAAGGTAATTTCAAACTTCGATTTATATTTCATTCCTTTATTTTAATTTGTTAAATTATAAATATATTGTTTTTACTTTTTTACTTTATTTGTAAGTTTGTAACCTTACATTTTAATGTGTGTAGGTGTCAGAGCCGTTGGTGAGGGTTTTGCATTTGGTTGATGGGGAGCAAAACCCTATGGGGTATATTTATGAGGCCATGGATAGGGCCAAAGAGTCTATCCAAAACTATTACAGGGGGGGTATCGTCAGATATGGTCATTTTTGGGAGATTATTGATCGGAGGTGGAACAATCAACTCCACCAACCTATTCATGCAACGAAGTACTACCTCAGCCCCAAGTATTTCTTGGCTCGACGGCTTCACGATGTAAACGAAGAGGTTATGGAGGGCCTTTCAACATGTATTGAGAGGATGATACCGGATGTTGAGACAAGGGACCTCGTCATTTTAGAGCTGCAAAGTTACAAATGTGCTACGGGGAGCTCTTTTCTTTGATGTTAACTATCTGAGGGAGAACCACACAGACACCAGGTAATAAAAATTAGAATGTTTACCAAGTTACTTATTAGTTACAGATTTGATTTTATTAATTACTTATAAACTTTTGATTATCTTATTTGTAGGTTTTGGGTGGGAGGATTGGGTAGGAAATACCCCGTATCTTGAAAAGCTATCCCTAAAATTCTATCTCAACCTTGTAGCACTTCGAATGTGAACGCCTTGTGGAGTTTTTTGAGGCCATTCACACGAAGAAGCGCAACAAGTTGAGTTAAAAACGGCTCAACGACTTGGTTTTTGTGCAATATAATCTTCGGCTTCACACAAGAAAAGTGGAGGCCACATCAAAGGAACTTATTGATTTGGATGAGATAGATCCATATAGCGAGTGGACTGGGCGAGAAGAGGAAATCCCTGAGTTCACGAGAAAACGAGATTGCTTCTTTTGAGAGGAAGTCATGAAGGGAGAAGCAATAGCAGCTCCGGGAGATATTGGATTGAATGACATCTTTGGAACTATGTTCCACCAAGTTTCAGGGACAAAGCAGAGACGGGGGCGTGTTTCCCGGGATGGATTTTTTTAAAATTTAGAGGCCTTTTTTTAGAGGACGGCAGTGGGGGACTAGTGAGCCATTATGAATTTATTAAAAATAAAGGAAAATATAAAAAATATAGGAAATTTCAAATATTTATATGATAACATTGATAAATCATTCATCACACACAACAAAATTTCAAATATAGAACCTTAATACATAAAATTGGAGTTGAATTGAGATTTCACATAAGGTTGAAGTATTAATTACAATAATAATTACACTGAAATGCCCAAGGGCTGCATGTCCCCGTCCCCGAAGCTTTTGAAACGTCCCCAGAGTGCACGGGGATGGCCCTAAAAGGGCAGGGGACGCATCCCCGTGGAACATAGCTTTGGAGGCGATCTCCATCATGCAACAAAGGAGCCACCACCATCTACTTCCGAGTTGGAGCCGAGTTTTGCAACCTTTTAAGAGGAGCAGGAGACGCGGCCGAGTGTGCGGACTAGTCGAGCACTAGACCCTCTCCCCAATATTTCTCTAGAGGGGGTAAGAGGAAAATGTAACTTATTGTATATTGTAACTTGCGTAGATATGAAATTTATGATGATATTTTTCAATGTCAATCATCATAAATTCATATTACTTATCATTTGGCTGTTTTATTCACATGATGATGTGATTTTTATTGTATTTTATTCAAATATAATAGAAAACATTTCTCCAACATTTTATGGACTCATTTGATACATTTTGTAGCTATATATTGCTTAAAATTTATGTTTTTTAAAGAAATTTGCATATTTTTTAAGTTAACGAGTATTCCCAAGTATTGGTCGAATATTGCTTGAGCCAAATTTTTTTTGGTCTATCGATATTTGATTATGCCAACTATGACATAAAGCAAGGTGGTAATCATGTATCCATACCCAATAGCCTACTCATCCATCGGCCTTCGGTGTATGACCAAGGCTAAGGCTTAAAAATAGTTGTTGGACCCTTGATGAAGGAATGGGGACATTAAATCCTTCCTTCCCAAAATTTGCTTATCCCCAAGCAAATGCAAACCCATCTACCTCAGTGCCATGTGCAATAGAGAGAACATGATGTAGTGCTCCCAAAGTCTTGATCCTTGTGCCGGTCAAATGATGAAGCCTTTGGGAGAATATGCCAACCTTACTTGCTTCCATCAAGTCAATGCAAGTATGAGTGTAATCAGCTATGAAAAACATGCTCCAATCCGTTATACCTTCCCCAGTGTATGAGGAATCCGTAGCAAGACAAGCCTCTCTAAGCTCCAAGGCTGCCCACTCAAGAATACCATCATGTAGTATATAGGACAAATCCCTCTTCACCTTCCCTGCTTATCTTCAACCCTGCACATGAAGCAAACATATTAGAAGAAACAAGAGCTCTCATTAGCCCTTCTTCTAAGCCTGATTAGTTCATATGTGTTCACCCATTAGATGAGTGTCCCAAACTTCTGCGGTAAACATCCAGCTATCATAGTATCCTTGTATTTCCCCTTATTGTCCAAATTGAAATGTCTCATCAAACTGAAAATTAGTTCCCTTCATGACATAAATCAGCTGAAAATGACAAGAGTGGATCATAAGAGTAATGAATCTATAATGTGGGCAGATCTGAAGTGACTGAAATTGAAGGATTAGACCCTCAAAGAGTGCCCAATTGCATTCTACCAGAAGAGTTGCCTCAACAACTGTCAAACACCTTACCAAACTCATATTTCCAGCAGATAATAAAGCAATAAAGAGGCTGGAAAAAGGATAATCAGTTGATAAACAAATAAAATCAGAACCTTCTCTGAATTCAATTGTGATTTCTCCTTCCCAATCAGTTGATGAACTGCAAAAATGCAACCTCCTTTGTATACCATGAAGTCTGATTTCTTTGTTTTCCTCCAAAAAATTCAGTTTATCCATATGAGGAATGAATGCAAGTTTCCCAAAAGATGGCAGCCAATGTGTCCAATGAATGATTCCAACTTTAAGTAACCCAAATATACAAACACATTCAAGTACTCCACACCTCTTAACGACAATAAAAAATGAGCTATCTTCTTTCTGCAAGACATGTCTTTCCATGGACATAACTCACCAATTCCTTCTATGTTGGGAATATACATGGCTGCTCCCTCATCATACTTTATTCTCTTTACCCATATTTTCATTTTATTGTAAATGCAAGAGAAAGGGAAATCAAAATTAGAACTCGTGCATCCATAAACTTCATCATAAGGACATTCATACCCTTTGTTGTACCCATTGATCCTCTTCATGAGGGAAGTCAACACATCTGAAATAGCATAATTGGGGCTGCTCATCACACCTTTGCAACTCAAAATTTCTGATATAGGATCAGCATCTTCATTCTCCTTCGATTTTTCAACCCATGCATCATCTTCTTCCTTAATATCATGCAACCATTGCATCCCAAAAACAATCTTACCTCTAACAAACTCACCCACAATAAATATACCACATACCTCATGTCCTTTCAATATCATGGGCTGCTGCATTATTTTCTTTGCCAACATATGCTCATTAGTTGAATCAAGAGCTATGTGAAAAAGGATGTGTTTATCCCATCTAGCATACCTTGAGACTTGATTATGAAATAGTCTTCCTCAATCATCCAAGCATGTGCACGCTGTCCCAAATGATAGAAACATGGCAACAACATAGGAGAACTCAATGAACTAGGAAAATGGTAACCATTCTCATACCTTAGGATGCCAAAGTCATGAATGCCCCTTGAATTCAAATCAGCAGATTGCACCTTGATTCTTTGAGCACTTTGAGGACTAGATGCCCACTAACCCTTCCAAAGGTTCCACCATGTAGCTAGTATAAAAATCAGTCATGGGCTTTATTAATAAAGCCTTTTCTCCTCTTTTTCTGACTGTTGTTACGAATAGTCCAGCAAGCTGAAAATGAATATAAAATATTCTCTTATCCTCTTTAGCAATCAGAAAATCAAATCGAGTGCAACATTTTTGAGAGGTACTCTCCTTATTACATTGGACTCTAAAGAAGACACCATGCTTACCAACACTTGTAATCCCAAAATACAATTTTGAATTCCTTCTTTTCCTTATGAGATCAGTCACAAAAATTTTGAAATCAGAATTGATAACCTTGGACAAATGCAACATATTACCTGGATCCCATACCTTATAGTGCTCATGAACACTTATATCATGCAAGATCTTCCAACTTTGCTTCTCTTGTATCTCCTCATAAAGAAGATCATCACTCTTTGTCTTCATGATGACTTGACTTTGATGTACCTCAAAATCCTTATCATTCCACAACAGGATGAATACCATCATGATAAAACTGATGTAATGATATAGGATGAAGATGATGAAATAAATTCATGCTACTTACTATCCTCGTTTATATAAAGCATATCATCAAAAGGTTCACCTTCTAGATTTTACTCATTTAGAAACCTCCAAAACAGCACCATCCCTATTGTGATTCATGATTTTAGATGGAGAACAAGTGGAACAAGAATCAACACCTTTCACAAATTTATGCTCATCAATGCTTGGTAAATCAACTCATATGATAATGACTTATTTTGGAGGATTGATCGGTACCTTTTGGACTAAAATATATTTTCAGTTTTGCAACCAGCCATGTTTGTTCATCTTTGCCACAAATATTTTGCTCATCAAAAGTCATACCTTTTTCTCTAGAAGTTTCATCTTCTTTCTTTGTCTTCAATCATCATCCTAAGATCAACATTATCTCCATCAACTCCATCTGAAATTACCTCATGTGGAGTTGTTATTGGTTGTTCAAATGAGTTCTATTGTAGAATTCAACTTTGCATATGATGATCTCGCTTGGGCATTGTTACCAATCTTCATCATACAATAATCTAGAAATGGCATATTGTCTTTGAAACCCTTACTCAAAGATTGGTATTTCCTCCAACAAGAATCCTCATCAATCACCTCTATTGGCTGCCCTTTATTATGTTCTCACCTTTTTAATCCATTATTCCCATATGTTAAACTTGATTCATGTTCAAGTTGGCTCAAGTAGAAGTTGGTTGTCTCTTGATGTTTCACCATGTTGGTGAACATTTTCTTCATAAGACCCACATTGAGATCTTTCTAATTTGCCAAATTTTTACCTTCTCGCTACCACACAAGTTGGAGGAAAGCCGGCTTCCGATACCACTAAAATATCCCTTTGTGGATAAGCTTAAAATTTGACCAAATTTAATTAAAAAATAACAATTGCAGCAAATAATATTCTGAAATTTCTGGAAATGAACCAACTAGGGCAGCAAATTGAAATTTATAGATATCTTGCAAAATACTTACCCAAATCACACGAAATTTTATAGAGAGCTTGCTAAGGTGAAAACAAAATTCTAGAAAATACTTTTGATCTTTCTCGAGTAATATATAACTGCCAGAAATTTTCAAAAGCCCTAAACTGCTGAAAACTTCAAAAATTCATAACTATGTGAATACAATTGATAAAAATCTGATTTTCTAGAAATAACATCTACTAAATATATAAAAATGATCCCAACCTCCATATCTGAAAATGAACACCTGGAAACCCTAAAAAACACTGATGCAAATCTGGAACTAAGTAGATAAAACCCTAGAAAATAGTTGTTCCAAATCTGAACTGAAACCCTTGATGAAGAAGGGTTGTCCTCTTACTCTAAAACTGAATATTTGATTACTCTCCAGATCTGATCCAAAAATCTGAATAAAACTCTAAAATAGCAAACTAGGGAGGATCTTCCACCACTGAAGAGTGCTCTGCTAGCTAGGTGTGGATCTTTCACCACCGAAACTAGGTTTCTTGTGGGATCTTACTCCACAAGCACAGAAAGTGCAAACAACAGTTGCTCCAATATCAAAATAGGTGAGTGTATGAATGAATGAATAAATCTCCCCAAGCACTTCACCATGCAACAAGAGGCCCAAAAAGACCCCAATCGACAACCTTGGGAAAACCACATAAATATAATATGATTTTAAGTTACCTTTTCCCCCCATGCGCCAAAAGTAACTTAGGTAACACCCATCGAAGAAATAGAATAATAAAGTGTCATATAGTCACCTAACGACAAAATATTACAATTATTACCACCAAGTCGATCAACTTAATGTCAGCGAAAAACATAACATAAAGCAAGGTGGTAACCATGTATCTATACCCAATAGCCTAACAAGAATGTTAGCCCCTGGGTATGACCAAGGCTAAGATTGAAAATGGCCGTTAGGATCTCAATGAAGGAATGGGGACATTACATATCACATGCTCCATGTCATGGCTATTATCAAGAATGGTAGTATACTATGCAATAAATCTGCTACCTTCACAGTATTCCGAGTATGCAAGACTTGTCTTGCGATGGCTTTGTCGACTCAAGTCGATTACTCACCACCACACTTGTCCGATCATGGGAGTGTCTTCTTTCTTCGACCATGTCCTTCTCGACTTCCACTTTAGCCTCAACAAGTCTCTTCTTCTCCTCCTTTGGGTCAGGGTATATAGATTTCTTTGCTTGTGCTTGAGTGATTGCCATTACTTCATCCTCAACTATGTCAATCGTGTTGACAATCTCTTCAGACAATTCAAATCATTGTGATAATCGCCAACACCATCTATAGAGTAATACAATATTATTTGGCTTTGTGGGATAATGTCTTGCAAAATGTCTCCACTCATTACACTTTTGACATCGCACAAATAATTGCCATTAGAGTCGTCTTGAATTTGACTCCCACATCCACCACTATTATTAATACAATCACTTTGGACAATCGTCACCATTGTGATAATTTGGCCAACACCATCTATAGAGATATCGAATATTATTTTGGTTTGTGGGACAATGTATTGCAAAATGTCTCGCACTCATTACACTTTTGACATTTTACAATCGATCTTCATTATGAGTCATACCGAATCGACTACCACATCCACCACTATTATTCATACATCTATCGTTATTTGTTTTATTACCTTCACAATACGAGTTTGCAAGACTTGTCTTGCAATAGCTTTGTCTAACTCAAGTCGACTAGTCACCACCACAATTGTCCGATCATAGGAGTGTCTTCATTCTTCAACCATGGCCTTCTCAACTTCCACTTTAGCCTCAGGAAATCTCTTCTCTTTTCTTGGGCCGGGTATATAGATTTCTTTGCTTGTGCTTGGGTGATTACCATTACTTCACCCTCAACTATGTCAATCATTTTGGCATTCACTTGTTATGGACAGTTGGCATCATTGTGATAACTTGGCCAACACTATCTACAGATAAATCCAATATTGTTTTGCTTGAAGGACAATCTCATGCAAAATGTCTCCACTCATTACACTTCTGAAATTGCACAATCAATCATCACTGGGAGTTGTACTAAATTTGACTACCACTATTATTTAGACATCTATCATTATTTCTTTGATTATGATACTAGCCAAGAGATGTGTCCTTATTCTTTTGGGGCTTAGTCCAGGGTAGTCGGTGGTGTTTATGGCACCGCTTATGTGAAGACTACTTGGGCACTCTATTCAATAAATTATAAGGACAATCCCATGAGGACTTGTCATTTGTTGGTGTATTTCATGCCAAATAGCCATCCCTCTCGAGCATAGTTGGGAAAGACGACAACTAGTTGTGTATGTCTCCTACCCACTTGTAGTCCTAATGGTAATACAAGCTTTACAACTTTGTGTGAGTTCTTTAAATCCATCACTAATAAACTTTGGCAACTTTTATCTCTCTAGGGTTGCACTAGGTGGAGTTCCAATAGTTGTGGAGCTTGTGTAATTTTGACATTGCTCTTTTAGTATGCTTCTCTTCCTTAGGAAGATTTATGTCAAATGTTCATCTTCTCTTGTAGGATTGCCGACACATCACTATACTCAACCTTCCTCAACTTGAGCAAAATTGTTAGCTACTTTTCCAACCATCAAGTTCCACTCTTGTGTTGCTCACTCCTACTTGTCACATAGGCTTCCACTGGTGTTCTTGGCCTGACCTCTTCAATTAATAGATGTTTATCCAAATATGTTTGTCTAGTAAAGCGGATCTATTTTCTTCTCGTGAGGAGTCACTCTTCATCTCGAAATAAAGACTTCCCTCTAAATGAGGCGGCTCCGTTGAACCTTCAAATGGATTACTCTATGACTTTTATGCAATACCCACCAATCTTATCCAATTGGGAAGGTCTAAGCTTGTTTCCTCTAGAAGGGGCAGCTGTCTTACAACCTCCACCCACTGCTCATTTCTCAGTAGTGTAGAGTTCTTCACTACCAACTCAGTTTCAGCTTCAGCTTTCACTTTCACTAGTGCTCTACACTTTCCTTAACAAGCTTCTAGAAGTGGTTGCCTCTCATACAATGTCTTCTCTCTTGTCTTCTTCTATCGCCTTTCTTCAGGCTCAATGGCATTAATTCCTTCGTATTCAGTGTCAACCTTCAAATCTTTCCTCTTCCTCTTGATGACATCTATCCTCATACTGTTGTAAAATATTGTCATTGTGCTTCACAAAGATTTTGGAAGATAATCTAACACCTAGCAAGAAAATGGGTAATTTATCCAGCAAACAATCAATATCTTGTCACCGCCAAGTTGCCCCACATAGAATCTGAAGGCACTTGGTTCCTTTCGGATTCTTCTTTGATGTGCTCACATATAGAGAGATCCTACTATTACTCAAAATCTCTAATAAGTTCGTCTTCTCTTTGTTTCTTAGTCTTAACTACTTCCGCGATTGGTTGACCCATTCAATTTGTTATGCTTGTGTCATCACCACTAATAATTGTTGACTGACTTTCACTTTTACCTGACTTCAAACTGACCTGACTTCTTAAAAGCAACGGCACCAGACATGTCTGCTATAAAAGCTACACTACCAAAAGAATACCATTTGCAAAATTATAAATACATAGCATAGAAAATATGGGAGCCTCATTTTTATTGCATAGGTAATGTACAGTATAATGTTCGATAAATAGGGGACATGTCACATCAGTGCCCTTACCCCAACATTCAACTTGCTACTTACAGAGCCAAAAACAGTCAGTTAAAACAAAAATTTCAACTCAAGCATTCATAACTAAAGACATATAGCATAGAAAATATGGGAGCCTCATTTTTATTGCATAGGTAATGTACAGTATAATGTTCGATAAATAGGGGGACATCTTCACATCAATGCCCTTACCCCGACATTCAACTTGCTACTTATAGAGCCAAAAACAGTCAGTTAAAACACAAATTTCAACTCAAGCATTCATAACTAAAGACATACTCATAAACTACCCAACACTGACAAAAGAAAAATTAAATAAACATAACAAAGTCGGTTGTCAAAACAATGCTTCTATTAATATCAACAATCTACAATAGGGAGGGGTCCACCAAATCAAATTGCACCTCCAAGGCTACAAAAGGGTCTTTTCCACCTCCCACTCCTCCCTCTTAACATTCTTGAAGAATGTGTTATTAATCTGACCAAGAACAATCAGCATCTTCTGGCAAGTAATCAGTACCTTGTGGCAAGCAACCAGCAGCTGGGGACCAGCAGCCAAAACAAGAAAAGCTTAATTGAAATCAGGACCCACAAGTTGGATGGCATTGTTGCCTAGCATAATTCGGAAAGACATGCTGACGATATGTAGATGAATACAATGAATTAATTTTCTTCTAAAAGGCAGGATGTGTAGGACGCCTGTTTGGATGTAGATTTTAATTGGGAAGTGACCCAAACTGCCCCAGTTTGACCACTAGCAATTTTAGGAAATGACCCTTGGTCAACCCATAAAGAAGCCAATGAGGTGATGAAAGCATCCATGCATGGATGTTCACACAACATTTCAAAGAAAACCTAAAGGTGCAGTGTTCTATGGTCTTTTCCAATGGCATATAGAAGAATGGTTTTTCAATTCTACAGAACCTCATGGAAAGAGGACAGCAAGAGTTAGTTGCTTTAAAACACGACATAGGTCAGCTGAAAGCAGCGGGAGAAAAAAACACTGAAACGGCAAAAGGAAAGGAAACAACACAAATAAAGGAATTTCAAGAAACAATCAAAAACTTGGAAATAAAAGAAAATCAACTAAAAGATCAGATAGAGGAGGCCAAAACATGGTCACAATTGGTAAGCAGATCAACAAGCGAACAAAGGCAAGCCTTAGAGAAACATGTCAAATTTCAGATAAAAGAAGAAAAAGATCAGCAGGACAAAGCGTTAAATTTTATTATCAAAGGTTTGAGAGATTTTGGTGAAAGAGAGAGAACTGACATATTGACAAGGGATTTTCTTAAAGATCAGTTGAAATGGACAGGATATATACAACAAGCTAATAGGATTGGCAAGGGAATAGAAGGAGGAAGAGATCGACATGTGCGAGTGGTCATGAGAAATATAGAAGACAAGCAAGCTATTCTAAAAAGTAGGGGGCTTCTTCGAGGCACACATATATATCTAGACGAGGATTTGACATTCGCACAACAAGAAGATCGTAAGAAGGAATGGGAGAAAGTGAAAAAGGCAAGAGAGGCAGGAAAATGGGCACAATTAAGGAATGGCAAAGCTCAAATCAGCGAGTATTCAACAAACAGAAATAGGAATTCGGGGCCCCACGGGATCCTATGCATATAGTAAGTTGGAATTGCAGGGGGTACCCGTGGAGAAGAGGACCTGGTTTGGGGCCCATAGCAGAGGGGAAAGATATTATAATCCTTACGGAAACGCATGAACATGATGGTTGCAGAGTTCCAGATTTTGAAGGATACAAGAAAATTTCAGTTTGGAATGAAGGGAGTGAGACAGGGAAAGGGCATGGAGGAATCACAATTCTAATCAAGGATACATGGCTTGGGGTCGTTAAAGTGGAAAAAGAAGATGCAAATAAGCAATATATATGGCTGAAAATAGCAGATAACAAGACAACTATCAGATTGGCTGCTTGCTACTTTGCTCCGCAAGGATCAAAGACATATAAGAAAAGAAATTTAGATAGTGAGGACCCTTATGCTTCAATAAAAAAAGACATTTCTTTGTTTAGTGCAGACGGAGAAATTATTATGATGGGAGATTTTAATGCAAGAACGGCAAATAATCAATCTCTTCAGTTGGACAACACCAAAGGTGACGATGGAAATCCACTTTGGCTTGATGAGGCAGATGACAAGTTTTGGGAAAGAATATCCCAAGATGGGAATGGAGGGGTGACACTCTTCGGGGTTGAGCTCCTAGGTCTATGTAGCCTACACGACATGGTTATTTGTAATGGCATGAAGACTTGGCCTAGATCCGGAAATATCACTTGCAAAACGTACAATGGTCAAAGTGTTGTGGACTATGTTATCTGCACTCAGAGTTCTATTTGTAGACTGCTCGAGTTCGAAATTGGAGATTCTCCTATTGAGCTCAAATCTGATCATAAACCTCTCTTAATCAAACTTGCCACCAATACAAATCAGCAACAAGGAAACCAAGGCCATCACTTGCCAGAGACATATCCAAAACAAGGCAAAATCATTTTGAATAAAGAAAATCAGGAAATCTTTTTGGCTGCCCTTGAGCAACAATTTCAATCGGCAAAAATTGATTTAGAGTGCAATACGATCAAGGGGGCAAGGGGGTGTGTTGACAGTAAACTAATGATACCTTTAATTCACAAGGCTTTAGGTGCTTGCAAAAGATCTAAGCCCAGAAAGGGAGCTGCAAATACTTTTCCCACTAATCCATGGTATGATGAGGATTGTAAGGCTGCCAAGAGAGCTATGAGGGAAAGTGGAGGGAATAAAATAAATAAAAAGAATTATAAGAGACTGGTTCAATACAAAAAAGAAACCTATGTGAATAGAAGGAGGTCGGAATTAATTGCTCTCGGAAAACACAATCCCAAAGGATTTTGGAGGGAGTTGCAACAAAAGAAAACACACATAGAAAACAATATCACAGAAGCACATTGGTTAGAATATGCGAAGCTTTTATACGAGCGGTCTCTTCAACAGGATAGCCCTCCCATCCTCCAGACTTCAGTCGAGCTATTCTCAGAAGACGACATCAAATACGGCATTCAAAATCTAGCAAATGGAAAAGCACAAGATGTTGATGGGTTACAAGCTGAATTTTTAAAGTGGGGGGTCGAGGTGCTTGCTCCACATATCAGAACAATCTTCAATAATGTAAATCAAGTAGGGTTAACAATAGAATGGACGACTGAAAGGTGGTTATTCCTCTATTTAAAAGTGGGGATGTCAATAACCCTTCTAACTACCGCACCATTATGATCAATCCTCTATTTGGTAAGTTGTTTGGGGGCATGATAGAGCGCCGAATCAGCAGTTGGGCAGAAGGGGAGGGTAAAAGAGCAAAAGGACAAGCAGGCTTCTAACCTAAACATTCAACCATTGATCCTTGCATAACTCTTAGGCATTTGATTGAAAAGGTTTGGGATTCACAAGGTGAGGAAGCTTTTTGCTGTTTTGTTGACTTTAAAAAAGCGTTCGACATGGTCCCTCGTAACAAACTTTGGAACAGGATGGAAGAACTGGGATTCCAGATTTACTTTAGAGCTGCAGTGCACAGGCTTTATGAGCAGGTCGAGCTAAAATCAGAACTAGAGAAGGCATGTTGGAATGTTTTGGTAATGACATTGGTGTCAAACAAGGCTGCCCTCTTTCTCCCACTTTGTTTGGTTTATACATTGACAAGCTTGAAGAATGGTTACACAATACCGAGGGAGGGGGTGTTCAGTTGGCGGAATATGTGGTGAAGTTGCTCTTATATGTTGATGACCTTATCTTAATATCAACAACAGCTCAAGGTTTGAGAGAGCATCTAAAAGCTTTAGAACTCTTTTGCCAGGAAGTCGGGATGCAAGTGAACATCGACAAAACAAAAATCATGATTTTTTCTCTAAAAAGGAAAGGGATGCACACTAACTTTCTTTTTGAAGGGAGGCCATTGGAAATTGTTACAAATATAAATATCTGGGGATTGATTTTCACCACAAAATGAGCTGGGAAACATGCAGAGCAAAAAGAATTCAAGGAGGTTGGAAAGCATCATACTTGCTCCAAAATAGATGTAGGAAAGCCGAGCTTTGGGACCTGGAATACTAAGAAAACCCTCTTGGTCTCGTTGGTCACTCCGGTGGCCCTTTATGGGTGTGAAGTCTGGGGAAGTAATATGTCAAAGCATGGATGGAGACAGTAAAAGAATCCAAAAACATTTAATCACAAGCACTCTCAAAGTTAAATCAACGGTTCCTTATGAGATTTTACTGGTTGAAGCGGGTATCTTACCAATGGAAGCTTCGGCAATCACTCGGCTAATAAGCTATTTGAAAAAAGTGGAAAGCATGGACAATCATCGTTGGCCCAAAATGGTTATAGAGGATAACCTAGAGCGTAGAAAGAAAACTTGGATGAAGCAGAACACCAAATGGATGGAGAAGTGGGGCATCCACTTCCAGGAGTGCCCTAACAGCAATAGGGAAATAAAAAATTATGTGGCGGAGAAGTTTAGGAAAATCATGTGGACAGAAAATATTGGTCGTAAGAAAGCGCACTATATCAAATATTTCAACCCCACTTGGGCTCACGATAACAAAGCTTACTTAAGGGCGGATATCAAAGGTAAAGCTAGGATTATTTTGGCTCAGTTGAGAACCGGGTCACATCATCTTCGCTGTCAAACGGGCAGATGGACCACTCCCAAAGAAGAGTGGGAAAGGAGAACTTGTCTTTTCTGCAGTACAGGGGTTGTTGAAACAGAATGGCACTTCATCATGGAATGCTCAACGTATGATGACATCCGCTTCCAGTATGAAAATGACTTACAAGTGGACAACCTAGATGAGTTATTTGAGGAAGCAAAGCTTCAAAGGATTGTTGGTTTTGTGCTCAAGATTCACAGTAGGCGAGAGGATTTGGAAAAGAACTTGGTTTCAGCTTAATGTTTCTGCTTTTTTTTTGGTCCCTTTGACTTTTCAGTCACGTGGACGTCATTAAAATATTTCATTTCATTTCAATTCAATTACAAGTTGGTGATCATGAATATGAACATTACGTATAGTGATTTGGGTCTGCTGCAAGCAGATCAAATTAGCGTTGATAGTACTAGTGATAAAAACTTTTCTAAAACTTTGACGATTATTCAGTAGATATAAGATGGGTAGGTTGCATTTCAGCTAGCGGTTTCAAACACCATTAATTTTTGAGATTTTAACCAAATAGTCATGGAACTTATTTTGATATTTTGAATGGTTCTTTCAAGATCCTTGTCAGAATCTGCAGAGGTGATAACCAAACTTCTTATCATATGTACTTTGTAGTGGGGTAACCAGTATTGTTCTCTGTTCATTTTGAAAATCAAGCCATTCTTGTAGCTTCTAATGTTTCTTGGAATTACTTTAATGCAAGAAACATTATATAAATTACTTTTCCCTTTTTAATATATCTTGAACTTTATTTCAAAATAAACAACCAGTTTTACTGGAATTCTTATCCTCAAACATCAAAGTAGGTAATGGACCCCATTGCATCCACTATTGAGACTAAATGTGGAACTATTTGTTGAATCTATAGTTTGGTGAACCACTTAGCTTAAGCAAACAACTGTCAAGCTTTGGGGAATCAAAACTGCGGCAGTCCTGTTGCAAGTATCTAATTGTATTGCATGGGAACAATAGAACTTTAATCAAGATCTAGAATCTGCTCAAACTAAGAAGTGGGCTGTTCCAACAAAGGTGGAAAATAAGTTAGAAACAATTCAAAATTGATTATAGGATGTAGAACAAGGCATGGTGGGAGACTAAGCTAAAAATGTGTTGTCTCCTACTTGGTTGGCGATGGTTTAGGAATCATAGAATAGAAATTCCGGTTATGGTGAGGGCCTTTGAAGCAATCATTTTTATTATGTAACAAACTTTATCACCAACACAAAATATGAGTGACATGTAATTAACCATCATGTTGCTTGTGCTAGTCAATATTTGACCGAGTATATCATGATCTTGGAGCTAGATGTTTTGATTTGCTAAAAAAACTTGGCCAAAGAGTCCAAGTCTTTTTGTACTACATCAATGTTTGTTTGGTGGCACCAGGTAAGATATCAATTGGTATAAGGGGCTAAAACCAAAGACGAGACTCAGAAACCTCAAACAAATTGTGGTTTGTAGATTTCAATTGAGCCATGCTGTAGTTGTCTTGAATTAAATGCGGGCCATCTTTCAAATTGTGTCGATGCTTACCACATATACAAAATATGTACAATGGGCTTGTTGACAACTTTGATCTGACCAACAATATGTGTATACAATGTTGTGGATATGGTCAACCTTGTATCCATGAAAAACCAAAGTCTCTTCCAAAATATGTTTAGGAACCTAGAGTTCCTATCTACAATGAATGTTGTGATAAGTCAAACACATGCAAAGAAACAAATGGTGGCATCGTATGCTAACATGGACTTGACACATGATGCTAAGGCAGCCATCTTCAAGGAAGACGTTCTTTTAAAAATTAAACTTTCCTCCCTCTTATAAATTATCATCCACAAGTCATCTGTATAATTGTCATATGGTGCCATAACCTATGATGCCTTGTCATATGGTATAACAAGAATTATCTATTTTAAAATTATATTATGCTCACTCTTGCGATTCCCATTGAGATACCATTTCATGTACCTTACATTTTCCAACTTGTATAAAAGGTGGTCATTCTCCATCTTTTGTTTTCTGCAAATCTAGGATTGTAGATTTTAGAGTAGTCTTTCACTTCCATCTTCATAAGAGACTTTTCATTAATGGAAGAGATCATTTAGTGCGAAATCTCTTTAGCAGAGTATTTGTTCTACATTCTGCAGAAGTTTTCTACACTCTACGACATATTATAAGAGCCATAATGTTCTTATCGCACTTATTCAAGTTGTCTTGGATAAAACAGAAAAGAAAAACGTAGAGGCTTTCGTGAAATTCTTCACTCGAAATTTCCCCATTTATCATCATTTTCAACTTCTAATTTAAGGAGACTTTATACAGCATTTGTTACAAAGAGCAGCATGCTTTGTATTTGCTTCAGGTTTTTGCTTTGGAGACCCGTAAAGAATTATTTCTCTTCACCGCATGAAGAAATCCATGACTAAATCAAAGGGAAGATAATACCTCTTTTGCTAAAGCGATCATAGCTTTCTTGTGCAATATCACTTTGAAGTAATTTAAAAAGTGCTTGGACACATAGAAAGAGTTCTGTAACATTTTTGTATACAAGTTCTTCAACTACAGCCTGCAGTTTCGCCAAACAAGTACAAAAGCAAGTTTTGAATCAGTTTTGCTTGAAATCTTTTGAGATACATTCACCCTTTTTACTTCATTGGAAACTAAGTTTCAAGGGTTCTCTAGTAATTACTGATTATCAGCTGAATATTAATATTGGTTTTTGCCTACAAACTCTTGTAATTTCATTTAAATGTCGAGTTTAAATATTGCTGGTTATATTTTTTTCTGACGGTAACAAACTCAATAGCGGAAACTATGCAATATGGACATTCCAAATTTCTAGCCTTTTGGATTTCATAAAACCAACCAAGGTTGTTGAAGAAGGAAAAGTTAACCTGATGTAGCTACATCTAAACTTGAAGTTGTTACAAAAGCTTGGAATACCTTGTAAAGGCTATTGCAACAAGGAATGAGACAAGGATTTATTCTTAAGAATCAAATGTATGCACTCAAAATGTGCATTGATGACTAATACGATGAAAGAGATAAAAGATCAACTAGTTACAGTAGGAAAGATGCTTGAAGATAAATACCTTGTCCATCTCACTTTAAATAGCCTACATGAAGGCTTTCATAATTTTGCAACCAGAATATGACTCGTATAGAGTCATGATACTCTCACCTTTGAGGAGTCGAGAGGTTTCCTCTTCCATGAAATGCAAAGAAGCTATAAGAATATGAATTATAGTGGTAGTGTGAAACTCGCATTACAAATTAAACAAACAACAATCTGTTATAAATGTTACAAACCAAACAACACAAAAACAAGGTAAAATGAATCTTCTTATTCAAAGCATAGGAAATCCATCCCATGCAACTATTGAAATAAAGGAGATCATCATGAAAAGAATTGTTGGAAGAAAAAGCTTGAAAAGAAAAGAACAATAACACTATAACACTATTGGTATTACTCGAGATGATAAAGATTTCTCTAAGGTTTTCATGACAAACGATTTAATATTTTGATTTAACAGAATGATGTTTGGTCATTGATAACACATCGGAAAGAATGGTTTGATTAAGTGTTAATAGTTATGAAGGCCCTATGGTAATCGGTGATTATAGTTCTAAGCTATGGCAATATAGTCATTGTCCTCCTGTGATCTGGAACAATTGGCAATTCAGTGGACAGCATGATAGATTGCAGAAACTAAATGTGTTATGATAGAAATAAACTAAAGCAAAGGAAATGAACCCAACAAGCACGGGTAATGCTGCAATGTAAATGAAACCTTTAGGGCAAATGAGAGTAATTTACAAGAAGGTACAAATCTCTGAACTACAACACTATGGTTTTTACATCTGGATGCCAATTCCTTTATAGCTATTTTTAGCAGGAAATGAAATCTAAAAATATAAAGTGAAGCAATTCGCCTAGAATCCGAAAACCCATGTGACGAGCGTTCTCCCAAGCTATTAGGAGCAATGTTTTAAAACTCGGAACCGGACTCGAAACTGGTCGAGGACCGGAACCGGAACGGTTCAAACTTTATGAATCGGTTTATTAAAAACACATAAAAAATATATTTTTAATGAAAACAGTATATTTGAAAGATTAGAAACCATGATTCCATCTATTACACACAAAATATGCAAAGTTTGCTCATGTATATACTATATAACATGTAAGAAAGGAGTTTATAGCAAAATTAGGGTTTAGGTCAGCTAAAAAGCTGAACTTTTAATTAAAAAAATATTTTTTTACAAATTTAGCACTGTATTACAGTCTTTTTCCAGCTCGGCCGGTTTAGAGCAAAACCGGACCAGTTGGATCGGTTTGGTACAGATGGGCATTTCTGAGCCAATTCCAAGCCAACGAGAGCTAAGAGTTAAAAGAGTTGTTGAAAAGATTAACAAGCCCAAGAATCAGAGAGGTCAAAAAATGACAAGTGGCCCAATCACGGCCCAGAGGCGACACGCATTACTAGTCCACGTACCAATGATGGTTAACCAGCTTCTCGGATTCATAAAGCAAAGGTCAGCAAATTCAAAGTATGGCATAATTGGGGCCCATAAAGGGCAACATGTGGTCTAATCACAATAGATAAGGGAAGCACAAAATGCAAACATGTGTCCAAGGGGTTAGCACATTAAATTTGATGGCCAAAATGGCGGAAAACAAGGCAACGTGATTGTGAAGAGTTTCAGAAGGCCATGTGAAGAGTTTCACATTAAATTTGATGGCCAAAATGACGATAAACAAGGCTACATGATTGTGAAGAGTTTCAGAAGGCCATAACTTTCACGAATCAGCTCGTAATGGCATGAGACCATGCTCGTTGGAAATCTCTTGGAGAGCACTTTCAATTGATGTGGGTCTTATGAGGTTTGGTGGCACGTGTGAGGAGTAATTCACGTTTGAAGTTGTTGGGAGATGTTTTTTTGCAATCTTTGTTGTGAACTCGAATTGGGGAAATGAAAGACATGTTTTGAGTCTCGATTGAGTTTGGAAAGGCGTACACAGTCTCCATTTGTGTTCCAAAGGAACAAAAAAGGACAAGGAAGAGGGCAGAGAAGGAATTTTGAGCTTTAATCGCAGGAAACTCTTGTCGTTTGTTGTAGCAGCTCTTAAATGCCAAATTTGATGTTCATCCACCCTATCCTTGTGGAAAGATCCTTGCAACTTGAAGGATGGGTAACATGGCTCCTTTCTTCAATCTAATGTTGGGCTCCAAAAAGGGACCTCATCGAGCCCAGTGTGTAGTTTGTCTTGTTCATTAAAGAGGAAAATTCAAAATGGACAATTGGAAACCACTAGTGATTTGAATTTGTTGTTTGTAGGCTTAGTGACGAGGTGTCCCAATATAGTGTTTGCTATAAATATTGTACGAGGCCTCTTGTATCATTTGATGAGATTTGATTTTGCAAGAGCAAGCAAGGAGCTTCACCGTATTCACTATGTTCACTTGTGTAACTCTGTATTTTCTCTTCTCCTCCATTTTCAAACAATTGTCATATTTTAGTTTTGACTGAAGAGTAAAGCATTGTAAGCTTGTTTTCAATTAATGAATGCAGATTGAGCATATGCTAGTTTGTGTAGTTTACTGAAAATATTTTATCACAATTCATGCATGTTGCATAAACAATCTTTGTAGCTTTGTATAAATTGGATGTTATTATGTGACCTTGAGTTGAGTTCATTATTTGTTGGCTTTGATTGAATTGGACAGACGTCATTTCAATCATTCTTATAGTTTTCACATTTTAGTCTCATGCATGCAAGAATGTGAGGATTTGAGTAGGAGCTAGGTTCTCTAAGTCTTGGTTTCCTCCAAAATGGCTGATTGTGTTTTCTTTGAATCATTTCAAGATAGGACAGAAGTTTGATTCTCTTTTCTGCCCTACCCTTCCCTCTCTTTTATCTTTTTTTAATGATGCAAACTCACCTTGTGAATAATCAATGTGAATACCCATCTTGTATAGTCTTCCACCTAGATTAGAACCATTGTTAATATTCAGTTTGTGCCCCAAGTCAGATCAGATAAACCCCAAGGTTAGAAGAGATTCTTGTTGGTTATCCAATTTGGATGATTAACCCCTTTGCAAGTTATAGAGGCCACATAGTTCTTCTTGAGTTATGTTGTAATGTCCCCAAATGGACATATTTGACCCCCACTTGGATTTTTAGCAAATCCAAACACCAAATGCAGACTTATAAAATATAACCCAAATTAATTACTGCAGATTTGAATATTATACTGAAAAATGCGACTAGGGTATGGAAGGAAACTCATAACAATCAGCGATTAAACTTTGATATTTCCACTCCAATCTGATCCTTCAATTTTATAAAGCCAAAATATGAAGAAAAATACAGATTTTGATGCACAAGAAGGCTGAAATTAATTTATAAAATCTGCAGACTGGCTGCCCATAAAAATAGATAAAAATAATATCTCTTGAACCCCAAAAATTCTGAAAACAAGCTGATTTGATTTATAAAAATCAGATCTATGATCCATACTCCAAATCAGATTAGAAATACCTTCAAATACATCAGATATGCACTAGAAGTGGGTCGCTCCACATGGAAGAAGGGCATAGAAAAATGATAACCACTTTCTCTCCAAACCCTTGCCAAAAATCTGCAACCTTTATTCCTCCAACTGCTGAAAAGATACTGAAAATTACTGCTAACTCAATGATGCCCAATGGAAACCCTTGTGTAGAGAATCCTCACAAACTAGAGGAAGGGTTTTCGTCCTTCTCTAGAGCTCTTGGAGGGTTTTCGTCCTCGAGAGTAAAAATGCAAGCCAAATGCTTTACACACAAATCTGAAATTTGATAATAAACAAAGTGATGCCTCTCCTAAGCAAGTCGACTTGCTTATATAGAGAAGATGGCCCAACTAACCTCCCTCAACACCCAATCAAATTTGTTCCCATATTAAATGTTTTTACCACCTACCTTTCTTCTCTAGGCAAGTCGCATTTTTCCTTGGGTGCTTTCTTTTTTTCTAAATGCTTTGCCTTTTTCTATTTTCACTTTACTTTCCTAATGCAAGTCACATTTGCCTAGAATAAATCATTTTGGCAAAATGCACTTTACTTTATGTTTGCCCCTTTCTATTTTTAAGTTACTAATAAATTATTATAAGTGCATATAATGTTTTCTTTTTCTTTTGCACTTTATAATAAAATATTATAACTTAAGTCACCCTTATTTTCTTCCCTTAGCCGTCGGGTAGACAAAATAGGCTAAGGGTCTTCGATTGGGAAGGGGATATTACATGTCTCAAGTATTTTGTACCTTGAATCCTATTTCAAGTGGGGATTCTACAACGAGTGAGATTAAATTCTTATCTCCTGTTGGAGCATGTGTAAGAAACTTGCATCAACGTTATCGAGGAAGAGGTACAATAGTTGACTCACCGCTCCTGTCGACAACTACCCATAGACCAAAAATTAGAAGTTAACATAACCCCTATGCATCATAACATAGGATAATAACTCTTTTAGGTGACAACATTTTTTAACTATAACAATATATAATGATAACCATGAAATATGTGTGTCTATATGGGAGAAATAGACAAAACAATTAAGTAGGGAAAACCCCATAACGTTGGGAGAATCCAAAGGCCTAAGAGGTATCATGAACGACACCTTGAAATTTTGATCTCGTATTCTAGAGGGGAGGTCAAAACCTCACAATGGCACATGGTACATAATCTTATGAAGATTTTGAAAGGCACTTTTTTTTTTTTATTTGAGATTAATATATGTTTGTGCCAGTTTATCTAACGAAAAGATTTTTCACAGAGCAAAACTTTTGAGAAAATATTCGAAAACATTCACAAAATATGTGCTTACTACTCGGAATTCTTCTATTTACTTTAATGGATTTACAAAAATCAGAAATAAATTATATAAATGTCTACCAATACACAAAATAGCTTTATTGGATTCAAAAGACATTCGCAACAATTTAAACCGCAAAAGTTTAAATAAAAATGTTTAACACATATTTAAGGAGGAAAGTAAAACCCTTGAATGAAAACTTTTGCGTATTACAAGAAAAATATAAAGCAAAAACAAGGTCTTATGAACAAATTTCAATCTAGAATTCACTATAAATCAGTGGTAAGTTTCCAAGATCATGGCATTCAATAGAACAAAAGATTAAAAACAGATATTTGTCTAACTCTACTTGTCTAGGGTTCGATTTTTTGATCATTGACCAAGTCAAAATAATAAATAAAAAACTTTTTATATGTTTCCCACCCTTCCACCATGTGGGTACGCCTGGGGACATCACGACATACTAGGATGTATCCGAACATTCCCGAGGCATATTTGTACCGTGCACCCGAGACGGATCTAACCGAGTACGTATCCAAGGGGCACATGACAAGGTGGATGAACCCCTACTTTACAGGGACTAGTTAATGGGAAAGAGAAATTACCTACCAATGCAATTAAATTAATGGATTGGCAAAGCAGAGATGATAAAGCCAAAGCAATTATTGGTTTTGCTCTCTCCAACTCTGAGTTACATCATATAGACCTAGAAAAATAGTCTAAGGAATATGGGATACTATAAATAAATAGTTTGGTGCAAAAGTTGTCTATGTGAAATTTCCAAAAAAAGCTTCAACTTTTTAGATTCAAGATGATTGACAAAGTCACCGTGTTTAGCCACATAAGCAATTTGAGATCTCTCCTTAGACAACTAGCAAAAATTAATGCCACGGTAAATGACGGGGATGCCAAAGCCAATTTATTAAACAGTTTGCCTTCTAAATTAAGCAATGTGTAATGTCCTTTCTAGGGCTAAATTTGGAAATAAGGGTTTGGCCTTAAACCCAAATCTGAAATTGCACCTTCAAACACACACACATCAAACTGAAATAGCTGAGAATGCTCTTCAAACAATCAACACAAAATATCAGTCCTCTAAAACAATGAATTGCATATGAGGTTCACATCAACATTTAACCATGCAAATAGAGCTGAAATGCCACCAAAATAATTTATCCAACCACGGCAATATTTATCAATCTCAAATACATCAAAAATATGGAGAAACGAATGATAAATCACAACTGTAATTAATTTTTATTACAGCAACCATACAGCCAAACCGAGGGCTGGAAAAAATAGATAAACTCCTAAAATCACCAAAATGTAGATTCCAGCCTTATAAATTATGAGGAACAAGAATACCAAAATGTGCCCTAGAAGGCACCGAACTCAACCCTCAAGCAAGTCGCCTAGGGCTGGAAATGTAGATCAGCTATATAAAATCACTTTGAAGTACCAATGTGACCTCCATGTGAGATCACCCTTACACACAAGAGGGTTTTCGTCCCCTAGTGTGATCCTATTGAAGGGTTTCGTCTTCAATAGGTGACCAAGGAAGGGTTTCCGTCCTTCAATGGCAAGAAGAGAAGCTACTTGCTCCACCTTCAAGAGAAATCAATATCAAAATCAGCATAACCCTCCTTTAGCAAGTCGAACCACCTTATATAGGCCTTGAAGATGTCAGCCTTGAAGATGTCAATGGGCAAATAGAATCCTCTAGAGAGGTCGACCCCCCTTAATGAAGGAAAAGAACCTTAAAGTCACCATGTAGGCCTCCACAAGACCGACCTCCATAATGAAGAAATAGAAATCCTCCTTGCATTGTTGGACAAGTCTTCCACCACCTAGTCAAACCACTCCAATGCCATGATTAGTAAATAAAATAATTAATTACTAGAGTACAATACTTACAACCATGGCGAGTTTCCCTCCCTAGCTCCTTCCTTGATGCCCACGGGAAGAGGAATGGGCATAAGGTCTTCCATATCGAACTAGCTTGGAAAGGGAGACATTACACAATGGCATTTTACCCTTAGTCAATTGCCTTCTAAATTAAGCAATGTCATTTTTACCCTTAGTCAATTGCCTTCTTAATCTCCTGGAAGATATGATTTCGTCTCTTTTAGCTAAAGAAAAGAGAACAATTGGAGATACATGATAGATGATGAGGATGCTAGAGCCATTTTATTGAAGAGTCTACCTTCTAAATTCGGTAATGTCATTTTTACCCTTAGTCAATTGCCTTCTCAATCTCTAGAAGATAAGATTTCATCTCTTTTAGCTAAAGAAAAGAGAACAATTGCAGGAGATATAGAACATGATCCTCAACTTGAGATGGTTTCATACTCAAGAAATAATCATAAAAGATCATATAAAGACAAAGGGAAAATTGATTGTTACTACTGCTAAAAACGAGGTCACGTAGCATGGAACTGTACCATTTGCACCAACAATATTCTCAAAGGAAAACTCCATAGTTACGCAGGACGCGTCCCCCAATTTTGACACGTTCGGGCGCCACGGGGACATGGGGGAAACATTTCCCCCACGTTTCCCACTATGTTTTGTGCTAGAAACGCCCGGGGGCGTCAAGATGCTTTGGGAAACATCCTGGGGAAAGGGAAACATCCTGGGGAAACGGGGAAATGTGGGGGGGGGACGTGCAGACATCCCCCACGTGGTCTGCCGCTTTTTTCAACAAAAAAAAAAAAACAACACTTTAAACTATTTTTTTAATTGTAAATCACTTATAATATAAAAAAACATTACTAACCTAACCCTAACCCTAAAAGTGCAATTTTATGTTATAAATTTACATTCGAGATGTTGATTCAGATTTTTAGGTTGATACTTGTAGTTGTCCTCTTTTTTGTAATATTGACAATAGACAATTGTTGGTGTATTTGGCTATGAGATTAATGATATGAATATCAACTATTGTCACTTGATCAATCGTAATTTAGAATGGTTTTACTTTTATATTTTATAATATATTTGAAATTTCAGCTTGTCTCAAATTCAAAATTCAAATATGTATTATGAATTTTCAATTTATGACATTAACATATTGATATTATAGTATTAAGGAATGTATTTGATGTTTATGAGTTCAAGTTCCACCTTATTTAAATCTCAAATGGTTTTATTTCAGCTTATTTATATAATTTAGTCACTATATCTTTATATTTTAAATATTTATATATTTTTTAATTAGTCGTCCCCTATCGTCCCCAAAATTTAGAAATTTTTTGCCGTCCCAGAAACCCCGTCCCCCGTCTCAAATAACTATGGAAAACTCAAACATGTGCCAAATGAAATTAATATAGCCATTGTTGAAGATCCACTAGATGCTGAAAAATGATGAAGAATACGTATTTTAAAGAAACCCCACTCTTTGAAAAAAAAGGAATCCGATGTAGTAAAACTCGCCATGGGTGGCTGCCTAGAGTGTTCGAGAGTCTGTGGATCTCAGGAATTTACCCTTACGAGGGTCACAAGACAACTTGATGGAGCACTGTGGGAGTAGCTCAAGTATGGATGGTTGTCCAAAAATTTGGGAGATTCTATAATTTGGGAGGTCGGGAGGTGGAATCGAGAACTCGAGAATTCAACTCGGAACTACACCTTTACGAGGGTCAAGGAGGCAGCTGATGGAATTTTACCTAGTAAAAGAACTATTTTCAAAGGGAAAAGCTTCAAAAATGTGTGATCCTATTCGGTTCTATTACTTTAATATTTCATTAGTGTGTTTGTATTTTCTTTCAGTAGTATAAGGCTTACGAGGGGTATTAAAATATAAGACTTATTATTTAGTTTTTAATTAAATATTAGCTAAGCATTAACTAATAAACTGTTGAAACCACTTCAACCATTTTGTAACCATCTCTCACATAATAAAGTGATGGACACATAATGAACATGTGTGCATTTTGATTCTCTTCATTTCTTCTTTGTGCACATTTTCTGACAATAATGACGAGAATTCTCCCGATGCGGTTATGACCCATCTCAAATATGGACTCCAACCTCACATCTATGAAGAACTATATTGGTCACTAAAGCGTGAAAGATATCGGTCATAATGTCTTAAAATAGAAGTCAAAGATTGTACATCTAAGGTTGTCAAGATTTTTTTGTTGCAAAGATAAGGTTCAACCATGAACTGGGAGATACCACATCCAAATGTACGAAGATACCACCTCAGTTTTTATACTTCCGTCTAGGACATACTTGACTGTCACAATGAAAGTATTTCCTAGGTTGACCTATTATTTATGTCACCCCAAAATGAAGAACGAGTTGAATTTAACAGCCAACAACAGCCAGAGATGGTATAACTGTGTGATCTACAAATATAAAAGGAAAACTACAGGGATCCAAGATACAATACACGAGCTTGTATCCCTCAAAGTTTTGAAATAGGGTTCAATGTGTCATATACGTACGATCCGAAGAGTGGATGATAATGGACATCCTTGTTTTACCCATATGGCTACTAATGTCATTAATATTGCCCATTTTGGTGCAGACCTGGCCTATAAAATTCCACTTTAAGTGTCACTAACTCCTGAAGACCAATATCTTTGGGAGGTGCCTTGATGTAGTGTCAAAGGCCTTGAGGAAATTTATATGCAACTCTAAACCCTGCATTAATTATCTTTTTCTTCTCGCAATGATGGTTGCAATGGTAAGTGATCCTATGTGCGGCGGTTTATTCTTAAACCAACTTGAACCTTCTCCTGAAGCATTCTAGTCTCTTCCCATGTAGAGACGTCATCTGCCAAAACAATGTGTTCAATCAGATCATTTGCAGAACTTATAGCTCAAATCAGTTATACCCTTAGAAAGATTTGTTTAAATCATGTTACATGGGGCATAGAATCAGTTTGTACCAGCTCTTTTTCAAAGCGTAGTTTTTAGCAAATTTTTTTGGTTCTAAGGGTATATTATATTGCATGGAAGTACTGAATATGGATATCTAAAATGGCTAAAACATTTGCAAAGGAAAACCCTAAGACCCATTTGGAATGACAAGAGGAATTTCTACCACCCAATGGATGCAATGTCTAAATAACCCAAACTATTAATAAAATCCCATGCAAACTTAAAGAAGAATGAGATATTTCTTTGCATGGAGCAGAAGATTATGCACTAATTGAATGCAAGAAGATTACAAGTTGAGGTAGAACGAACTTTTGCATGCAATATAAAATCAAGACTAGGTTGTTTGAAAATTAGGAGTCAAGGGCGGCAGACCTACTATGTCCAAAACTCTCTTCAAAATATCATTATGTACAAAGGAAAAATTTAACAATCTTAGATATGTACATAACAAAAATATTGGACCTTGGTGTATAAGAAAAACAAGATTTGAGTAACATGCATAGAAAAGACCTTAATAATAGTGCAAGAGCAAAGAGCAAGATGCTACATAAATAAAGCATGTAAATGGTCTCATCTTCAGGTTCTAAAACCAAAACAATGTGCACTAGGAATGGGCATAATTACAAACACTAAGCTTAGAGTAACGTGGATAGCAAAGACCTTAATAATAGTGCAAGAGAAAAGAGCAAGATGCTACATAGATAAAGCATGTAAATGGTCTCATCTTCAGGTTCTAAAACCAAAACAATGTGCACTAGAAATGGGCATAATTATAAACACTAAGATATCAAATATAGAAGCAATAACACAATCTTGCAACAAATGGAGACAGGAACAATATAACATTAAGAATAGAAAACTTCTTTGTACATAATAACCATCTCGAAAATAGTAGAGGGGCTCTACAGAGAGACCACTTTCCTATGGTTGACACCAGTGCTCTCAAAAATACATCTATGGCAATTGAAAATGTGTTTCTGCATTCTTAGGGGAAAAAGGGCAAGGGGTACAGCCAGGAAATGTCCATTGGTCGCTCCCTTGACCTACAGAACAAGATAGACACCATCCCTATCCCTTGGATTAAGGATGGCAAGCCAAGGATGTCTAGATATCTCTAGATTCCACAAGGCACATCTAAAATTCCCCTGATTCCATAGGGGACAAGTCGAGGATGTTCAGAAGTCCCCCTAGTCCACAAGAGACATCTGAAAATCCCCCTATTCCACAAGGGAAGATTTATGATTCTAATTTCTCATTTTAATTGTGTTCAACGTGTGCATTTAAAATGTATTAGGCATTTTCCGATATTCTTAGATGATTAACTTTTGTAAAATATGTTGTCTCTTGAGATTTGAATGTGTGTCCCAATTGTACCAGAGATTCCTCCCCATGTTTCCATGTCCCCTGTTCTAGGACACTTGGTAGAACCTTGCACAAATGACAATGGTGAAAAACAAGGTGGCAGTTGCGAAACACCTAAGGGACACAATAAAGATATTTGGAATGCATATTAATGTTGCACAAAAGGTGACTAAGCACATAAAGGCATCTCCTAATGTATCACATAATAACGATATTTTAACTCTTTTCTTCTTACCACAAGGTCAACAATGAAGAATAAAGGCCCATGACTGCTCAACTGTGATTTTAATCAAAAGAAAAGCTACACAACACATACACACTCAATACAAACAAATTGAGCTATACATTTCATTCACAATCTGTTTAATCATATTGGATACAATATAAATCAGAATATTCTATTCTATGCACAGTGCATACATTGTGAACAACCATGAGAACACACAGAAAACAGAAGAACCGAATACAAGAATTATATGGTATTGCAAGAAGATTTTAAGATACGTATTTAATCTAAAAGGCACCACCAACAGCAGCATCACCAAAACACCATTAGCATAAACAAGTCTTTACTGACTTTCATTTAACTTCAAGTCCTCCATTGTTCTTTAAAATAAACCTTCAGTGTAGAAAATAAACTTAAGTGCCCCTCCCTCCTACAATCTCTACATATTATGGTACATGAAAGTCCTTAATCTTGAGATTCATTTTCCAAAAACTGAATTGTCCATCTTCTTTTGATGATGCCGCTTCCAAGCCACCATGTTGCTTACACGTGTCTGAGCATTCTATTTACTGTGTTTTTTCTATCCTTTCTTAAATATGTTTTTTTACAGTGCGGCCACTTGCTTTTAGGCTCTACCTTTTTCATTTTCATAGATTTTTTTATTTCACAACCCTAATGTATTTGAACACATAATCATGTTAAATGTAGGACTCAAACTACAAGTTTGACTGAGACAAATAAACATTAATACCAATAGACAACCAAGGCAGTCTAGATTATAAATATATTTACAGAATATGCAATCCAATACCATACACAAATAAACCATCTACAATCTCAAGTAGGGCACAACGCCTGATACCTACAAACAAAATAAAAATTGAGATGATAAGCCATGCAAGGTGCAGAAAAGAGATTGTTGATGTCTCCTGCTCCTCTCCTATAATACCCACACCTGGAAAAGTCAAAACAGATAAGCACTCAAGTCAAAAATATGAATTACAGGATCCCGGATGATTTCATATGAAAATGGCCATTTTTAAGATACAAAAGGAAATAGATTCCTTAAAAAAATTACTTGATTAGCTAAGTAGACAAATGTGGTCAACTGAAACTCAATAAATGGTTGTACATGCAAGTGCCTGTATCTGATCAACAAATTAAATCTATGTTAAACCAATACACTAGAAAAAGGTTAAAATGGACTTAGAAGACAGATAGAAAGTTTCTCCAAAGTGAAAAAGGAACATGGGCCTCGTGAGGAGGTGTGAATGCATAGTTACATTTATCAGCATGTAATAGATGGCATGTCAAGCACTAAGCTTCCAATTTTCAGCAAGGATTAACTAAGGTGCCTAAAGCAGGAAAATAACTGGTGATATCACTTCTTTCCTATTGTCTACAACCTGAGTGGGTCTGATGGTGAAGGCTTGGGTGCTCTATAGAGGAGGTCACAAGTTCTAATCTCGAGTTGGGTAGGGTTGTACACCTAATTGACAATATACAAGTTGAATAGGAAAAAATCCCTTTGTGGGCCTGATGGTGAAGGCTTAGGTGCTCTATAGAGTAGGTCTGTAATATCCCACTTCCGGGATCAATAGAAAATTAGGCAAACAACCAATGCTTCAATGCATCAATCAACTGAAAATAGCAAACTATTTATACCAGTTGAGGAAATGACTCAATAAACCCTACGGCAAGGGTTTAATGGCCTTAACTCATTAGTTAAATAAATATGTAGAGATCTGAGCTGAACATTCATCCAAAGACCACTGTAAATAACATCACCCAGATTGCTGTTATTAAATATTAAACCAACACAACTCAGCTGCAAATAAAACACTTGGAGTTACTCCTAAATGCCTTCACATATATCACTGCCAGGTATATGCATTTAGATCAATGTTACAATTTGTAAAAGTCGTGATTCCCAATCACCACAATGAGGATGAGCTCGCTGTTTGTAAATATTCAACAATACGTATTAAACATATGGATCTGTGCCCTTCTAACACAGTTCGCTGTCACAGGTCTCAATCACTGCTTGATCAAGTATAAAATGTATGGCAACAATACTCAGAATTCTACCAAACATCCATCAACAAATCGCTGTCAAAGAAGAGACTTAATTACATCCTAAGTACATGCCTATGCCAGTCTATTTACTCAGAGATATTTCATATTAAAATCTGTATCCATAACTCCTTGTACCCAGATCAGATCACTGTCATACATGACTCTAAAACCCTTCTCAAACCATGCCAAACACCAATCGATCCATACCAAAAACACTTTAACCAAACACCAATCAATACGCAGACTTATGGAAGGTCACTCAAAGGAATATTGGCTTGAAACGAGTTGCTAAAGGCAATGAATAAATACTACGCAGTTCGCTGTCAAAAGGGGACTGTCAAACAAGCAAAGGAATATTGGCTTGAAACGAGTTGCTAAAGGCAATGAATAAATACTACGCAGTTCGCTGTCAAAAGGGGACTGTCAAACAACATGCAAACATGCAACACCTAGTCGATCCACTCCAAATGATACTCCAAATCAGCCTATTTGCAAAATAGAAGAAGTCGCTGCAAGTTAGACAGTGAATATCAATCAAATTACTTCTAAAAAGGCCCCAAAGGAGTTACCAAACATGCCCAGGCTGTAGCTGCAATTATGACACATAAGCATACAAAAATCTGATCATTTACCACTCTAAAAACAGTCCACAAACACCATAAGAAGTTCGCTAGGGCTGGGAGTTATAAACCACTATCACAAGGAATATTATATCAGCCAAATCGATATGCAAGGAACAAAAACCCAGCTGCTACAGTGACGTCGCTACAGTAAAAGGGCAGATTTCCACTTGCAAATTCAATCAAAATGTTTGCCAAAGCCAAAAATAAGGATCTTACAATAAAATACTTAACTTGGATCTCAAAACCAACTCAATACAACCTCCCACGCAAGAGAGAGAGAGAGAGAAAAGCTTCAATGGGCATGCATCCCAACTCCAAGCATGGAGTATCAAAATAAGTTCATCATAACATAATAATAATAATGACCCTAGCACTCCTTTTATAAGCAAGGAGGCACAAAATTCGAAAACCCTAGGAGAGGGAAAATATTAAATAAAAGCAGTTTGTTTTCCCTAGGTGTGGCGTCCCCTTTTCAAAGGGTGATTTTATCAATAAAAGCCACCTAAAATATTTATTTAATTAATTCCCCATTTAATTTTTATATTTTGGGAATTAAATTAAATAATTAAATAATTATTGCTCCAGGCAATAATATTTAATTATTTAATAAAAATGTTCCCCTTGCACATCCCGAAGCCCACGGGGAAGTATAGGCTAAGGGTCTTCAGAAATGGGGACATTACAAGGTCACAAGTTCTAATGAGTTGGGTAGGGTCAGTACACCTAGTTGACAATACTCAAGGGAAAGGAAAAACAAAATCCCTTTGTAGACCTCCACAAGAGGTGTCTCATACACAAAATTGGTGTCTCACTTGGCAATGACCTAAGAAATTACCTTTACCTTTAATCCCCAAACCTAATGGAAATGCACTTTGAAGGGTGATAGGTGGAAGGACCATCTTTTCTAGTATGAATTTTCCAAAGTTGCATGGATATGGATACGGATGTGTGGATACGGCAGATACAAAATGATTTTTAAGGCACCTTGATATATGTATGGTTGGATACATAGTCACTTTGCATTCGCCGATTTTAAAGGAAAAATTCTGAAATTCATCAAATATCAAGCCGACTCAAGAAATTCGTTCAAATTCACCAATTTTAATTCCCCTCTACCAAAACCATGTTAAAAACTCAAAAATATGTTGCTCCCAAGTAGTTCTGACCTAGCCATTGTGTTTTGACCTAGAATGAGTTATATCATGCTTGGGAGCTCCTGTGCCCTAATGCGTTTAAAATCGATGCCATGTTTTTTGCGAGACAAGAATTATTTCAAGTTTCGGGCTTCCACTGCCTTCCAAAGTGCCATTACGTGGCTGCCTTCCATTGCCATTACGTTGCATGGCTGCCTTCCAAAGGTGCCATTACGTGGCTGCAGAGATGTCCTGAGATGGGTTTTTATTTAACAGAACATGTTACAATTTCTCAATGTGTAGAGTTTTAAAACACTTACAAAAATAAAATTTGTTTTTATAATTATTTTTTAGTTTAGCTTTTATTTTTTATATTTTTATTATATTTACGTTTTATAAATAATTTTTATATTTTACATTTTATTATATATTTTTATTAGATTTGTATTTTATATATCTATATTTTTAATTTTTAAAATATAAATATATTTTTGTTAGCCAAATTTAATCACGAATTTTATCTTGAATTTTTTTGGTAACGAATTTCTTACGAATTTTATACCCCATGAATTCGAATGCGATGAGTTAGGTTGATATGGCATATATATCATAGTTACCTAAGTCTCAGGGACAGGGACGGGGATACGAGAGGGACGAGGTTTCCAGGACGGCAAAAAAATTCCCAAATTTTGGGGACGGCAGGGACGGCTTTTAAAATAATACATAAAAATTAATATTTCAATATTTTAACTTTTTTCAATGACATTTAGGGATTTAAACTGTATTTAATGTATTTTAGGTACTTTCAAGATTATAATTTGATGTTCTTGGTAAAAATAACATCTTTTTAAAAGTAAAAACATCATAAAACTTTTGAAAGATTTAAAAAAATTGGGGACATCCCCTCCAAGTCCCCAAGTCCCCAAACGTTCGGGACATCCAGACATCACCAAAATCTAGGGGACGCGTCCCCACGTAACACTGATATATATCTAGATTATAAATTATAAATAAATTAATAATATTATTAGTACTTTTTAATTATAAACAAATTTATATATTAGATTCAAATTACACATTCACAGCCCACAGGAAAGGTAGGAAGTTGGGTATTCAATTGACTAAAATAATTTGCAGGTTGTGTAGGGCAACGGAAAATAGACAAAATGAAAGAAATGAAGCAGAATAGGCCAAAACGAAACAGATCGAAAGAGTTGAAGGTTATGTAGAGCAAATGTGAAAGTTTGTAGTAAAAGAGTAAATCAACACTTTCACCTCCATGTCCTCAATTGTTGCTAAAATGCATTATAGAAGGTCGTTTGCATCTTTTCAGCCTTTTGAAGGGGTCTTATACTATGTTACGTAGGGATGCACACCCCCATCTCCAAGCCATCTCGGACATCCACAACATCCCAAGGACTTGGACTGAATGTCCCCCTCATCCCGGCCCAAGCAAAAATCAGAGGGGCATCCCCTAAGTTCATGGGAAGCATCCGGATGTCCCGAGTGCTTCCGCATTTCGGGAACGCTGTTGTGGACATCGTGACATCCACTGGACAGTTGAGGGACGTTCCCATGGCCTAGCCACTTTCAACATTTTAAAAAAAAACTACAAACTCATATGGGTAACTACCAAGACTATGAATTTCTAAATCGTCTACCCAATTAATGGGTGAAATTGACTGAATTTGCATTTTTTATTGGACACGTCACATACTAATATCAACATTTTACCCTTGATAATAACAAGCCAACGGTAGTCAACAACTGCTCCATTTATGAAGTGGTTAGAGCTTTACAAATTGGACATTGATTCTTCTGAAGCAACCATTGCTTGATACAGGCAGAATGAAAACTATGATCACAATTTAGCCTGCCCAACTCATTTCCATCTTCATACTCTTCCTATATGAATAGAGGGAACAACCATTATATTTTGACCCTCCTGAAAAAGGTAGGAATCAAACATGATAGGATACAACTGTCTAAAGAGCATTACAAATTACTCTAATTATGCGAGTATTCCCTCAGATGAGGACTTTAATTATTGAGCTGCCATTTTGGTTATGTACTTATGACATAATAACATATGTACTCTTCTCATGTTGATTAATGAAGACTTGTTTTTCATTGTCATATTGTTGATGTATCATTGTATCGCTATCTAGTATCAATGTATCTCGATTCTAATTTCTATGTTAATGTCAATGACTCAATATGAAACATTGAAATATGAATATTAAATATAGCATTTTGGCTTATGTGATGAATAATTGGATTAATTGTTTCAATCTTCAAGCTTTTAGCTTTAAGTCTTAGTTTATTCATGTTATATTTGTAATATAATAAATTTTATATTTTATTTTATCAGCTGTCCCCACTGTCCCGAAATTTGGAATTTATTTGCCGTCCCGAAACCCCATTCCTACGTTCACCATCCCGGAGTCTTAGGTAACTATGGTTTTTGTTAATTTTTAAACTTTTAAATTAGATATGGCTATTGTTTGGCCTACATACCATATCCAGATGTATGAATACAGTCCAGTTACAGGTTCATATCTGGATATGGCTGAGCATGGTTTCTGAACCACTCCCATATCTATATCCGGCACACAGATACGCGTGCCCTAACAATAGGGATGTCGTATCCTGCAACCCTGGAATTTTCCCAACATATTTACCAACTTAAACCAATTGTGCTTCTCCTGCATAACCTGTTTTGGCAGCAGTGGGGAGAAGTTCTAAAATTGTACCGGCATTGAGCTTCCTCTACTAACTAAGTGCATGGATGGATGCAAGGAATCTAACATCAAAATAGAAGCATCTCAGATGCATAGACAAAATTGCATTTGTCACAGTCGCAAACCATGGAACTCTAAATTATAGAAATGGGAAACCTAAACGTCATCAAACACATTCCAAATCAGTGTAATAATTCTAGGGACTCCAAGTAAGTGGAAGAAAGGAAGTCTGAACAATGCTTCTTATCCTATACACTTATAGTTCTAGATTCCTTGCACCCGTGCTTCTGCCTGTGGACCAGCCTTTTTGGTCTTTTTCACTATTGTAGGTTATTTTGTTACAGGGCATTGAGTGGCTACAAAGTCTTATAATAAACTGTGAGACGAGGATAACAAAAATAGGCTACAAATTTTTATAATTGTGCTGGATATGATTTGAAAATAGTCATTAAAACAATTAGTTCAGCTATCAGTATTACTCCTGAATATACTGGGCAGGCTTTACACCTCCCATATAATCAAAGAGAGTTAAGAGACTTTTTGCTTCACATTAACATGTAATCAGCATAACCCACCAGCAATGCAGTTAACAAGCACAACTTATAACACTTCAAATTGATGCTATAAATCAAACAAACTTAAATAAACTAAGAAAACAAAACAAATAAAATTTATTAAACAACTTACCTATTGTACCAACGCCAGCCATAGCAATGCCTAGCCAATCCAGCAGATTCATTGTCTCCTTCAAATAGAAATGTGAGAACATAGAAAGTACTGCTAGGCCACACCCAGAAACCGGCTGTATAACTGAAATCTACCAAAACATAAGATACCAAGTATTAGTTAATATAATGTGTTTCAATCAGTAATATGATTAATAAAATAAGTAATATTTAAGTTCGATGAAGATGATCCAATGTGCATTGTATCTATTGACTTTAATGCTGGGCATGTTTGGAAGGTTGTCATCCAATGGAATTGCCATGCTGAAACCAGATGTTTCTCCATATCAACCATACTAGTTCCCAGCAAATGATGCAACAGGTTGTATAGCTGATGAAATAGCACCTACGGTTAGTACATAATTATTAGACACAAGAGTTACACGATGATATATAATATAAGGTTAACAAAGGTTTGTTTAGTTGGGTAGAAATGTTATGGCTTGAGAGAGCTTAAACTTGCAACATATAGAGCACTGTTAGCTGTTGATAGACACATGTGAATTCCCAACAGCCCAATACTAAGTAATTTACGAAAAAGGATGTTCATGCAGTTGACCTTTGTGCAGAAGAAAACAAAAATGAGAACAAGAAATGATTAATGTCTCCTCACATCATTATAACTTATGATCATGCATAAGTAAACAGAAATGAGTTCTTGCTTTTAGTCTAACAAGTATTCGACGTTATGGAAGAAACCCCCATAACTTGTTATGCTGGTCCTTTTGTTGGGCCTCCTTCAAGAATATTCTAGTCATTATCTTTTAGTTTCCAAGGAAAACTTTCTATATCTCAATGGTATGGGTCAATGGCTCCTGGTAAGAAATAGGATACCTCTGTATGGCTCTTCCTTGAGATTGTTCCATTTTGGGGTGCTAGTAGCAGTATATCCATAGCCTTTTTTCGAAAAGGTAAGGCATTGTAGCATACAAGTGACTCTTTCTTTTTTTGTGGTATTTTTCTTGTGTCAACAGTTAGATAGCATAAGAGCTCTCAAATTAAAACTTTGGGACCATATAGGAGTAGGTTGCATTGAGAGGATTAAGTTATAAGTGTTCCAAAAAAATTCTCCATATGACTCAGATTTCTCTTTGATAAAAGATATAATATTAAATCTTCTCTTTTAATTAAACGTTAAACACTCCAGGCCTTATATAGAGTACATCATTTTGGATTAAGTTAGCCCCATAAGGAAAAAAGCCTTTGTTATTATCAGCTCTACAGAACTATTAGCAACTTATGACAGCAGAAAGGAAAAATAATTATGTTAAGGTTCGCGAATGACCAAAGTAAGTGAATAGCAATATGATTAAAGAGGTATAGCCAGCTATGATAACAATAAAAATATTTGTCTAAGGCAGCTCCAATAACAAAATAGTACATAACTATAAAACAAAAGGACCGAGGAAAGAAACCAAAAACCGTAAGAGATACAAATCTGTGGGTGTGCAATCCCCATGACATACAGAGGGCAAAAACCTTTGTTATTATCAGCTCTACAGAACTATCAACTTCTACACATTGCCAATTCAAAGTCTAAAAATATCCTCTAAAATGTGGCCACTGGCCAAGGCTAAGAGAAGTTGGCAGAGCAATCCTTAGGTTCAACAATATTCCTCACTATCCTGGCATTTAACATCAAAGATATCCTGGAAGAAGTCATAAAAATGGTAACGCATGCCTCAACAGGAATCTGAAACCAAGTCAGGTGAATGATAGTTCTCACGCTTCACTGAGGATAGCTTCTAACAAAGAAGGCCAACCTCATACCAGCATGCATGGAGGTAATTTATCTGATTGACTTTCTATTGCTTATGCCAATAACTGGGAAGTTGTGTGGCATTTTTGGACTTCCTGACTGACATAATTTAAAAAAGCATCACCATATTGACAGGCCCATAAGATCAACACAAACCTTCATGACAAGCATCAACTACCACAGAAATAGAGCCAAGTGTCTACTATTAGAGAAATGGAAGAATCCAAACAGGTTTCCCCAAAATCTCGGAAAACATCTCCAAGATAAACAAGCATATCAATCCTATCTTCAAGGAGGATATGACAATCTATTTTGATGCGAAGCCGGTGATATGGCACTTAGTAGAATGTGAATTTAAGTCTGTGTGAGAATACCATTTGAGATCTACAAGAAAAGTTCGGCATAGAGCCTAAGGAAGGGAGAGCTAGGTTGTCCAATTAAAATTTCAATAGATGTCCTCCTTGACTGCTCAATTAAGCTTTCCTTTAAAATGAATGCAGGTAAGGAGGAGCATCCAAGGAATATCTATAGGGAGGTAGACAGTTGACTAAAATATTCAAGGACTGTAGAAGCTAAGTGGGGTCTAACTGTTGAAATCTCTCCTCACTGATGGGCCTGCAATGTCAAATCCTTGGAGGAGTAAATATTTCTCATGCTCAAATATTAAGTCACACAAGAACCAAAGTCAATGATGGAAAAGGCGAGCCTGAAGACATTCTTAGAGGGACTTCACTTGCAATGGATCATGCACTATAGCGTGATAGTTTAAGCTCTCTTGATGCGATCCCAATTAAGCAGCCAAAACCTAGAACCCCAAAGCTCCAAGCCATAAAGGCTTGTGGACTTTATAATAACGTCAAAGAGATACATCTTGGATAGATTGTCCTAAGAACATTGCTGAAAGAGCTGTTCTAGCGTTGCTAGCAAAGCATATAACTGTGACTAAACATAAGGTTTTAGACTAGTCAAAAGGGCTAATGAACAATAACCCCAAGAGAGTGTAAACTGCAGTGATCTCCAGTGATTCCCCTCAAAAGGAGAACTGAAGTCTGGACACAACATCTTTTGTTAGAAACCGTAACCCTTAGCCTTAAGGTTGACTACCGGTTCGCAAAGATCACAATAGCAGGTCAAACTAGACAAAATGTATCAGGATCATGCGCAATAATACTGAGGCAGAAAAGGAGAAAGTAAGATAATCTTATTAGCTCCAGCCCAATTAATGGCACCAAAAAGCTATCTCCTACGTGCCAATCTGTAGAGCTATCTTCCTTCCTTTCTTTAGTGCCAATGAGGAATGCTATCTCTTTCGGAATAAGGCAATCTCCTTCTTACAGTGAAGAAAGCTATATTGTTTAGAGCTGATGCCTAAATGTCATCAACTACGAGAGCAAATCCAATTGATATGTAGAAAGGGAATGAGTCCTGCTTATTAATTGAAGTTGTGTATGCAACCAGAATCATGGATCCCACTTCTGCATGTCATGTTTTTCCCAATCTGCTTGTGCAGTATTCCATATCGCCACTATTTGAGCCACCCACATATTGATTGAATTGGTTGAACATACCCTATAACAGGCTCACGCAACTCTCTTAGCATTTAAAAAATCTTATATGTGCATTAAAGTGATAATATTTGATTATGATGATTCAACCACCGATAGCTACTAACATTCACTTCTGATCTGATCATGCTAACAATATGTTATATTTAATAATATTGTTATTATTAACATCGATGTATATTATAGGACTGCATCGTTTGCTCCACCAACACTCTTCAGATCAGAGTTCCAACCAACAAGCCTAAAATAAGTCAACCAATAGCTATCTTCCAATTTGAAGAATGACGAAGATTAAGAGAGAGTGCAAAAGAGAACAGAGAAATTATAACATATATACTGAGAAAAGATACAATATCATTCACCTGGCTTGGTTTCGGATTCATGTTCATATATTGCTATGGAAAAGAGAACAGGGAAATTATTACATATATTGATAAAAGATAAACTACACATAAGTTTCAATGTTTATACATGCACACAGAGCATGATATATCTTTAATTGTAGTAACTAACTTACTAGACAGTTGTTATTATTAACATAATTAATTAGCTTTGATATGATGAATAATTAATATTTAAAGCCCTAACTACGAAGGATAGATGTGCTCATTAGAATTTTTAAGCTACCACCCTCCCATGATGGTCATAGTTAAAAAATCACCAAGCTTGTCTCTTAATTTGATTAAAGTTTTCTTTCGCAAGTGGCTTGGTGAGAGTGTCTGTGATTTGCTCCTGTGTCACAAAATATTGGATTTCAATATACTTTTCAATGTTTCATTAAGTTGTTTGATATAGTGGTGATGATCATTGGCATGCTTTGTGCAAGCATTATAAATTTATAAACTGGATTCTTGGCAAGCATCAGTAAACTTTAATTGCCACCAAAGGGTACTTTCAGTATGAGGGTTCAATGTTATTCATAAAAATAACAGTTTTTTTTTGTGGGTGTTCTGTTTAAAAGTAAAAGCATCAGAAAAAAATTATATAAAAAGAAAAATTGGAGAGGTCTCCTCCAAGTCCCCAAGTAACCGAAACATCCCCAACATCACCAAAACTAGGGACATTTCCCCAAATAAAACTGGTATTTTAAATATCCCCAAATGACACTGGCATTTTGCAAGTCAAACTGCTTATCCGGTTGCATCTAAAGATACTTTATATTCTGATTTGGTGGAGGAAATAGATAATATCTGTGGGTGCCGATTCTTAACAAAAGGCCCTCGGCTCCTCGAAATCTTGAGGATGGATGAAAGGGTTGACAGCTATCCCAGGATGGAATGATGCAATTATTAAAGGCAGTATTACAGTGTATTCATATTTAGCTTCTTTCAATTCTCAACAATGAACGTCCGCAAGAGTATAGACTCTATCCAAAGGAAATTCAATTTTCTGCTGCAGGGTCCGAAGGATTTTATATATATATATATTTGCATTGAAGATGGTATACCCTACCGAGGCTGTAGGAGCAGGATTTGAGAAGCTGCAGGTTTATAAATTCTCCCTTAGAGTTGAAATTAGTTTGGAAATATATACAGCAAAAGACGGTCCAGAAGGAAAGAACTTAGATCTAAATTCTTTACTCTCCTCTACGTCAAAGATTTTCACTATTGCTATCAAACCAAATGGTTCGGTGATTTGGAAAATATTTTTTTCCGCAGAGGCCTGATCAATGCCCATCTCACATAATTTGAACCATTATTAAAAAACTCAATAATTGTGTATATTGTTGAACAAAAATAAGAGTTGAATTCTGAGTTATGAATTAACCAGTATAAGGTGAATATTTGATATAAGAAAGAGAGATTATTACTGTGAAACTAAAACTCCACCATTGGGATATGCGGCTAATGGAAGCTTTACAATTAAAAGGAATATAGAAACCTTTATTTTCAACTAGAAATGATTGAAGTAAAGGATTACCCGAGCATCATCACCATAAAGATTAGTTTGGATTTGCCCAAGGATAAGCAACTTCAAAACAGGCGCCAATGTTTAGATCTTTCTAGCCAGAAGCCTACAACCAATAAAACAGGGCACCAGGTAAAGGAACATTTGGAGTTGCATTATCTCTCAGCAAAACAAAAACAGTCCCAGGAAATATTTACAGCATTGTTAAACCGTATGATTCGCCTTAATGGCAACCTGGCCATAGTGTGACAATATGAAAAGTTTTGCATACCCTAGCCTTTTATTTCCACAAACAACCATAGTTACGTGGGGACGCGTCCCCCATTTTTGACACGTCCTGGGGCGTCCCAGGCGTCCCGGGACGTGGGAACGTGAGGGAAACGCGTTTCCACCACAATGCATGCTTGGTGGGAAACATCCTGGGGACGTCTGCAGAGGGAGGGAAACGTCCTGGGGACGTGGGAAACATGTGGGGGCGTGGGAAACGTGTGGGGGCGTGGGAAACGTGTGGGGGACGTCCCCCACGTGGTCTGCCACATTTTTAAATAAAAAAACATAAAAACAACACTCTAAACTATATTTTTTTAATTGTAAATCACTTATAATATAAAAACAACATTACTAACCTAACCCTAACCCTAAAAGTGCAATTTTATGTTATAAATTTACATTATGGGCTCATTTCATATTCACACCAAGTAAGAGCAAGAGCAAGAGTGAGAGCAAGAGCAAGAGCAAGAGTGAGAGCAAGAGCAAGAGGAAGAGTGAGAGCAAGAGCAAGAGAAAGCAAGAGGTATTTATAATTTTATTTGCTTACAATACTTTTAAAGTTTTTTTTTAAATTTATTTTATATTTGCATTTTTTAGGGGCTTTTTTTTAGCATTTGCATCTACATTTACAATGTAATCATGCATATAGTTTGTAGGATTTTTAAAAATGCATATTGCATAGGGTTTGGTTGTAAATGGTTACGTTTTTTTTTAATTACATTTTTATTTCTAGTTTAAAATTTAGATTATATTTGCATTTTTTAGGGGATGTTTTTTAGCATTTGCATCTACATTCACAATGTAATCATGCATATAGTTTGTAGGATTTTAAAAAATGCATATTGCATAGGGTTTGATTGTAAATGGTTACGTTTTTTTTTTAAAGTACATTTTTATTTCTAGTTTAAAATTTAGATTATATTTGCATTTTTTAGGGGATGTTTTTTAGCATTTGCATCTACATTCACAATGTAATCATGCATATAGTTTGTAGGATTTTAAAAATGCATATTGCATAGGGTTTGGTTGTAAATGGTTACGTTTTTTTTTAAATTACATTTTTATTTCTATTTTAAAATTTATATTATATTTGCATTTTTTAGGGGTTGTTTTTTAGCATATGCATCTACATTCATAATGCAATCATGCATATAGTTTGTGGGATTTTAAAAAATGCATCTTGCATAGGGTTTGGTTGTAAATGGTTACGTTTTTTTTTTAATTACATTTTATTTCTAGTTTAAAATTTATATTATATTTGCATTTTTTAGGGGCTGTTTTTTAGCATTTGCATCTACATTCACAATATAATCACGCATATAGTTTGTAGGATTTTAAAAAATGCATATTGGTTACGTTTTTTTTAAATTAATTCATTACATAATCAATCAATCATATAGTTATGGTTGTTTTTAATTCATTGCAGCAATCATCACCATGAGTTCTTCTTCTGAGTATGAGTATGAATCAGAGCAGGAGAGGGTTGAACAAGAAGTTGAGATAGGTGGCCGTGGAAGAGTTGGTGATGCCACAATGAGGGAGAGTGGAGAAGAGACACAAAATGTAGTGGCAACGGCAACTGGTAGTTCAGTTGGTAGTGCTACCAATTGCCCCTCTCAAATGTTGTCCAAATTTGCCATTGGACCATTTGATAAGAAGAAGCCATTGCAACAATTTTCCCAAATAATTGATAACCCCATCTCCAAGTCTCGAGGGGGGAGCAAAGTATGGAAGTGCAACATATGTGCACTGACTTGGCATGACAATATCACTAGGACCAATGCACACTTGTTGCACCTTACAAGAAGGGGGGTTGGCACTTGTAAGGGCCTTTCACTAGAGCAAAGAGCTGAGATGGTGAGAATCTTCAATGGAAATACTATAGACAATGTGCCAGAAGTTCGTGGTTCTACTCTGGCTGGCAAACATAGTAATACTCTGGCTGGTTCTAGTTTTGGAGTGTCAGAAGTGGAAAGCAGAGGGAAGAGAAAGGCCGTGGGGCAGCCCCAAATTCAATTGTTGACATGTTTGATTCAAAGGCAAGGGAAGAGGCAGATGATGCTATTGGGAAATTTTTCTATGCTGTTAGGATTCCATTTAATGTCGCTCGCTCTCCTTATTACAAGGAGGTTATGGCTAAGGTTGCAAAAGCAAGTACAAGTTATGTGCCTCCTGGAGACACAAAACTAAGGACAACAATCTTGGATAGAAACTATTCCAAGGTTAATCTGTTGATGGAGGAGATGAAGGTGACATGGGTGTCACATGGATGTAGCATTATCATGGATGGGTGGACGGATATTAGACACCGTCCTCTCATCAATATCATTGTCTCTTGCAAAGATGGACCGTACTTCTTGAGAGCAATTGATTGTTTTGGGAAGCGGAAAGATGTTGAGTTCCAATATCAGATTTTGAAGAATGCCATTGAGGAGGTTGGACCTTCAAATGTTGTACAGGTTGTCACAGATGCAACTTATGTGTGCAGAGCAAAGCAAGCTAGTGGAGCGGGAATATAGGCATATTTATTGGACTCCATGTTGTGTGCATGCCATGAACAATGCACTGAAAGACATAGGGAAGATTCAATGGGTCAACCAGATAGTGACTGAGGCCAGGGACGTGCAGAAGTTCATATGTAATCACCACACATCATTGGCACTTTTTCAAAAAAATCTAAGGAATTTTTGAAACCAGTTGACACCCGCTTTGCATCCTATTTTATTTTGTTGGAGAGGATGTCTGAGTTACAGAAGCCCCTGCAAATTATGATTATGACACAGGATTGGACTAGGTGGCATGAGTCCAAGACAGATCAAGGGAAAAAAGTGAAGGAAGTGGTGTTGCGGGAAACATTTTGGGTTGATATGAAACACATCATATCAATCATAGCTCCAATTTTTAGTGTCATCAAATATGGGGATTCTAACAGCCTCAATCTTGGTGAGATCTACGAGTGCATTGACAACATGCTTGGGCAAATGAAGGCAGCTATTTTAGGTGAGGGACCCCACTTTGGAGTTCAATAATGAACATATATAGTCCATTATTCAGCAAAGAAGGGAGAAGCTGAACACTCCTCTTCATATGGTTGCGTATGCACTGAATCCCAAATGGTATGTGGAGAGGCCAGGAAGATTTATCCCATTGGATTTATGAAGGCCTTTAAAAAAATGTACACTCCACAAGTGGCTTCAAAAATGTATCACAAGATTGGAGTGGCTCAACTTCTTCACCGACTTGATGGGTACAAAACATCAAAGAAAGGCAAACAGGATAACAATAGCACGAGAAGCCAAAGTGAGTTGGTGGCGACTGTATGGGCTTCCAGGACTGCTACGACCACTTGTCATTTCGCCCCTTTCCCAAGTTTCTAGCTCCTTTACCTTTGAGAGGAACTAGTCTACATATGGTTGGATACACTCTGTTAAGAAGAATAGGCTTACCTCTCGTGAGAGCGAGAAGCTTGTAGTGTGTCAGACGCAGTGTTTTGCGTCTTATGGATCACAAGACACCTGAGTACAAACAGACCCCAGCATTACGGTGGGATGTAGATCCCGAGGAGCCAAGGCAGGTTGAAGAGGACAATACTGTGCAGCGGGGATTGATTGGGCTTACCTTTGAGGACGAGGATGCTAGTACCAGCGAGGAGTTCATGGATATTGCTTCAGATGTTGATTTTGATTTTTAGGCTGATAGCCTGATACTTGTAGTTGTCCTCTTTTTTTGTAATATTGACAATAGACAATTGTTGGTGTATTTGGCTATGAGATTAATGATATGAATATCAGCTATTGTCACTTGATCAATCATAATTTAAAATGGTTTTACTTTTATATTTTATAATATATTTGAAATTTCAGCTTGTCTCAAATTCAAAATTCAAATATGTATTATGAACTTTCAATTTATGACATTAACATATTGATATTATAGTATTAAGGAATGTATTTGATGTTTATGAGTTCAAGTTTCACCTTATTTAAATCTCAAATGGTTTTATTTCAACTTATTTATATAATTTAGTCACTATATCTTTATGTTTTAAATATTTATATATTTTTAATTAGCCATCCCCTTGTTGTCCCCAAAATTTAGAATTTTTTTGCCGTCCCAAAACCCCGTCCCCGTCTCAAGTAACTATGCAAACAACCATCATTCTTCAAAACTACAACAAAATATGATGAAATTGTTGTAGCTAGCTTACATAGTGTTTATTGAGAAAATTTACCAACCCCTAGAACTGCACCGAGAAAAAAACCTATGAAAACGGTACTCTGCACTTAATGTATTTCTAAACAACTAATGGTGTGTCTTCCCTTTTCTTCTCGGATGACACTCCCTTCTTAATTATAGCCGTCTTACAAAGTTTTGTTTCCGGCCTACCTTTCTTGTAAATTATTCATTAGTTATTCATTAGAAGTCAACTGGATTTCCAAACTATAATTATATTTCGTTGGTGTAGCATTTCAATTCATGCTTTGGGATCCAATCTAAATATTTTGAGCACTATATTTATGTTAGAATTAATACTTTGAATCATGAAACAATTACACAGCAAAGGATATGGGGATCCTTAGTCAGCACCAAGAACACAGAATTAAATTTCTTGAGATTTGGTAATGGATACCTTTTTAACTGTAGGATATAAATATATATACAGCACAAGAAGTGGTAAGCTATTAAGAGTTAATAAACTCTCCTAAGTGGACCCATAGAGTTACCAATATTTGTGCTATAACTTGGCATTGATGTTGGCATAGTAAGCTATAGGGTGTTGACTCTCTACATGTTATTAGGAATATATATATATATACAGGGGTCTGGCCCATCTATATACACACAATGAGATGTCATAATTCTTTTTTTTTAATTCTATACTAAATATATCGTATTATAGATTGCCTTAGGGGTATCTACCAATATCTCAGTGTTCTTTGGGACATCCACCATTGTATCGGTGTTCTAGTGAGTAAACGATCTATTGAATTGAATTTGGGAGTTTTTTTCTGTCAATAACGGGATCTTGTACTTAATTCTTACATGGTACCAGAGCTTAGGGTTTAAAATCCCTCGAGCTTTGGTCCTCTCCATCCACTATATTCGTGGAAGCATGGGATTTAATCATACTTAAGCACTTCATTGAGTCACCCATTTTAAGAGCAAAAGAGATTCAACAAATTTTGGGGAGCAAATGACATTTTCTGGTGATAGATATTGGGTCTTCATGTTATAGATTATTGACCGCCATAGGGCAGTTTTGATACTTAATAATCCCAAGATCGTAACTTTGTCATACAAACTCTGTTTGACTCCACTTCTGAAGGTTGAAAATCTATTCCAGAAATCTAAGCAATGGTGCTGTTATGTTTGACATACCAAGAATTTTAACATGTTCTTAAGCAATACAAAGCATGGATCCAATTCTGGTCAGGCTTTGGGAATCAATAATGAATTTGACATTGATGGGAATGAGAGCATTTGGCTCTCATCACTATAGGATTCTCTATTGGAAGTGATGTATGGGTGGCATTGTTAGCATGGGCCATCCCATGGAGTCAACATTAATTTGTCGATTTGATCTTTGCTTTCTAGACTTGCTTTGGGAGGATGTTGGAAGTCGTGTCCAAGGAGGACTGGCTTCATTATTTTGTTGGAAGTCATGTGTCCAAAGAGGACTGGCTTTATTATTCTATTGGAGTCCAAATTTCCGAAGAGAGTTGGCTTCATTGATTGTTCTTCATCTCTATTGTGGTCCAAGGCTTGTTGCAGTCTTGTGGACCGGGATAGAATCACGGCTTGTTGGATTAGTAATTATTCTTAGAGTTTCTCAAGCATATCCTATGATTGGGAGCATTTGGTGATTGATATTAGTTCAAATAATAGTTGGTTTTATTAACATATTGATATTTTGTATTGTGAAAGTTGATACTAAGGGGGATGTTGGTGTAATGCCACTTTTCTTTTATGTTGTCTCTTTGAGGGGGATGCTGGCCAAAAAGTTTGGCAAGGAAAGGCATCTTCCATGATTCCTCTTTTACGGGAAATGTTGGAGGTGAGGTTTGACAGGTGAAGGCCATCTTCTGAGATTCCTCTTTTAAGGGAATGTTGGAGGTGAGGTTTGGCAATTAAATGTCACTTCCTCTGAGCACTTAAAAGTTTTATTTTAGGGAGGTGATAAAGTTAAAAAATCGCCTCAATGAGCCTATAGAGTACCAAATATTTGAGGAATGCATTGGATATTAAATTCATCGTAGAATGCTATAGAGTGTTGACTCTATACACATTATTAGGAATAGGTGTATAAATAGAGGAATTTGTCCCACCTATATACACACAAATGAGATATCATGTCATTCATTCTTTTTAATTCTTCATCAAGTGTATTGTGCTATGGGGGCATTCACCAATATCTTGTTGTTCTTGTGATGAATGATCTATTGAATTTGTGGGTTTTCTTTTTTGTCAATCAAAGGATCTTGAACTTAATTCTCACACAAACTAAATGATACTGTTGTTATATAAACATCGAATAGATTGAATGATGGAATGGAGATTAAATATTGGGACAAAAATTATGATATCTTACTGGTGCTTGGGATACAGCCCTTAGCATCAACAAGGCGCCAAGAATGTCAATACAAAAACCAGCAACCCATGTTTTATTCAATGCATATGTCCGCATCACCTGAAATAAATCGGAAAATCAATATGTTAGACATAAGGTCCTCAATCAATATTGTAATAATGCCAGCTACAGCTTAAACAAAGGATAGGTAAAAACCATAACATAGGAGGAAACTAAGATATTGAATTCATGTAAGGATGGATTTACTGGAATTGCAACTTGAGAGAGGGAGAGAGTTGGAAAATAATTGTTTCTAATTCTTTCTTGAGTAGTTACTTAAGTTCAAAGGCAAACATTATAATAATTGCCCTTTTCTTATTATGAATAATTCATACTAATTAGACTGTTGAATAGAAAGCAAAATCCCTCACCAGACAGAGCAAAAGACCTAGACTGAACTATACAATTTAAAATGCTTTTGGATCACCACATGACACTTCTAATAGAAAGAAAATCGAAAGTCAGTGCTCATTCACTGTAGAAAAATTTAAACACCCACCAGGACTTTCCAGTACAGGGCATTTTAATCTTATTTCAAAAATAACATATAGCGCCATTTTACACACGATGAACATCCGTCCTTATATCAGCACTTTTTGATAATTAAACATTTCTCCTAGATGAAATACTAGCGAATATTTTAAATTTATCTCTAAAATCATATGCCAGGAACCTCTGCACCTGCCCCAAGCGCATCTCAATTGAACTCCCCTGCGAAGAATAGAACCTTGCATGTGCATGCTCATTACAAAGCTTTCAAATTAAAAATGTCTGTACAAACAGATTCATACATAATGCCATTTTCCACTAACTAGAAGCTCCAAAGATCAATTAAAAGTTGAAACTCCTGTTGTATTTTGATCCTTATATTGTTATTAATATAAAGTTGTTGGTGGTTTTTTTTTTTTAAGTTGAAACTCCTCATACCAGTATCTTCAGTTCATCGATTTAAGCACAACTACCTCCCCTGTCCATGAAGTTTAGCATTCAAATACTTAATAAAAAGCTTCTTCCAAGAAGGATTGCTCATAAAGGATTAGATATAGTTCTGAATATCTTTTGTCCTTATTTCTTCACTGACTACCATGCCTTTGAACTGCATCAATTTTCTCAAACATAGAAATAACTTTTGCAATCACCAAGAAGGACCCGGATCTTCAAGACTTCTGCATAATATATTCTGCACTTCAAACCTATGGTACCAGAATACAAATACCAATATGGGTACAACACATTTTCAGCAAATGGCAGACAGTATACTAATACTTTTCATCTTCACCCTATCCTTGCAATTGGCTCTCAATTGTGCTGAATTCCCTAACTTTATCTTTTTCAAGAGTCTAGATAGAAGTGACTGGGGTCAAAAGTTTGAAAAACATAGCAAGAAGCCATCAAACACATCATAATGTTTGAGGGTGTGTATAGTCACATCAATTAGCACATGTTAGTGTGTACAGTCTAAAACAATGTTGATGAGCTTGCTGCTTCATGCAGTTGCATGCATATTCCAGATTTTCTTTTAGATTTTGAATTATCATTTGAGATTCCTCTCCTGCTGGGACTTGCACAAAATATTTTCAGCTTTTATAGGTTTGCACCCAATTATTACTGATTTGGGTGACCCTTTTGGCAGAATATGGCACCTCATCATAAGTATTCGTATTTCAGACATTCTGACAAAACAAGAAAATTGGTGATGTAATTGGAAAAGGTGGCCCAATAATAAATCAAATTTGATAGGAAACTCGAGTAAATATTTAGTTTGCAGGTTGTTTACCGTGATGTACATGTGATTTCATTATCATCTAAATTCTATGCAGATGATCAGGTCTCCCCCTGTTCTGGAGGTTATGTCCATTTGCAACTCAGGACAAGTGAAAATAATAAGGAAAGTATCATCGGAACAAATTTTCTTGTGCTGTCAAACCATACACTAAAGGTAGTAGCATTATTTCTAGAATAAGAAAAAAATATAAGTAGAACACTTGCACAATGTCAAACTTCTAAGTATGATCTTCCAAAAGTTTCCTGCTATATATGATGAGCTTGTTCAGGTTATTGGATGATTTGAGAACAGAGAAATACTCTTTAAGTCGAAGTGAAACAAGGCTGAGGATTGATTCTTTTAAAGACAAGAAAGAGTGGAGCAAGTGCTTGTTCTGAGTTTATTAAATCTTTATCTTTCTTTAGCATGCCCAGTGATGTTCCAGGAAAGCACTGCAAACTACAACAGCTATTGGCACCATCCTCTTTCAGTGAATGATGTTCTTCACGAAATGGTGGAGTCCTTTTAAGTTTTTTATAGTTCTGATTTCAACTATGGTAATTCCTCCTGACGAGTTCTTTTTATCTGAAACAGAGGATTCATGTCTACCTGATCTGGATCCAAAGAAGTATCAGGTGGACGCCCAAGAACATAGAATTTATCGAATTGGTTTGGGATTACTTAGATCTGGCAAACATTAACAAACTTTGATACACATGCTTCTTGAAACGAATTTGGACATGCCCATTAAATAAATGCTACAAAAACAACATTCAATTATGAAGAACACTTCTACTGATTTGTATTGCACACAACAGACATAAAACAACATGAATGTTCATACAGTCACAGAATAATTAACCAATTTACCTTTAACACAGAGGAATTACAACTAAAATCAGACTTGTATTATCTGAAAGTTCTGTGCAAGAAGAAAATACATAATACTGCAATTGATGTGAAAATAGGCAACCTAGAGAAACTGCAATGCCATATGGTATGGAGGAACCGTGAGTTCTGCCATTGAGGATGGACAGCAAAAATAATCGTAATCCCCAAGTTATTGTAAAAGATTCATGTATGAAGAATCGGCTGCAAACTCCAATCAGCATACCATACGATTTGTCTTCTCCTTATTCCCCCTTCTTTGTATCTATTTTTTCTCTCACAGATGAAATCATTAAATGAGGATTAAGGTGAAGAAGAGAATAGGGAACTTTTGGGAAGCTGCAATAGTTAATCTACCATTTGTCTCCGAGAAGTTACTAACAGAGTGGTGTTGCATAATAACAGTTGGTCTGTCAATTATTTAAGGGGCTTCCCCCACAGGACCAAAGTTGAATGAGGAGGGGTCTTTGTTGTTTAAACTTCTCTCCTTACTGAGCAATAAAGCTAGGGCAGGTAGAGTTGATCTCTGAAAATGATATGAAGACAAACTCTAAGAAGATAAAAATAAATATATTAATGTCCAATGAATGACCACAAAAGTAGGTCAATGGGACTGCAGCCCAAACAATATACAAAGTGCGAGCGGGGACAACTCAAAACGAGTTCCCAAAAACAGAAAAAATGAGAAAAGACAAAGCAGAAAGGAAACCCGAAGCCAATACCCCCACAGGCGGGGGCAATGGAGCAAGCGGGGAGAAAGACGAGAGAAGCAAAGAAGGGAATGAAGGGGGGCAAACGAGGACCAATGGTCTACTCAGGAATGGTAGCCACACCCCTCCTAACATTAGAGGCCGATGAAAAGAAGCTCTTGATGGACTAGCAACCCGAAGAGGGGGCAAAAACCTCCTCCCCTACTGAGATCTGAGACTGACGCGACGGCCGGGGGACGAATGGAGCTGGGCTGCCCTCTGGTACGTGTGTGCATCCGATTCTGTTGGCGGTGATCGAGGGAAGTGTGAAGGTCCAACCGGGGACGAACTGATCTATGCACTGTATCTGGGTCAGAAAGGCTCTGTCGTTTAGTTCCTCCACCTGTGGGTAGAACCGGAAAGAAGGCTGTAATTCGTCTCGTGGGGATGACTCTCGGAGGGGGATGAAGAATCTGGTCCCGGAACAGCAAAGACTCGCGGATGTAGAGGGCAAGACACCGCTGGTCAATATATCTGAAGAAGACCGGGAGAGTCTGAATCCCTCTGAAGAGGCAGTGAAATCGTCCTCTGATCTCATAGTATATGGGGCAACATGAAGATTCAACTTTTGTGATGACTTGTGGGAAAGTCCAATCATATTGCAGAAAAAAGTAGGGCACCGATCCAAAATGGATTGATTCAAAACATAGAAATCATATGTTACCACCTTCACAATTAAACAAATGAGAAGTTCAAGCAATCTAAAAATCAACAAAACTCCACTGAAATCTGGCGAAGGCAAGAAGGATGACATGATGACAATCATGTGCAGAGAAGGAATCAGACCAAAGCAGAGAATCTGGGAGATGTCCAGACCCTCAAACACATCATGGTAGGTCAGGCACATCAACTGGGTGAATTTGGCAGATGTCAGACCCTGTCAAATTCATCATTGTGTATGATAACATACATGGCACTATGCCAAATTTGTTAGCATGTCACAGTGGGGGATGCAATAGCCCAAGTGAACAACACAAAGGCTAAACTTCCTATATTGTGGGCCTCTCTGGTGTTTTAACATATTCGACCCCTGCCAAACTCTTCAGGATATGATAGCAATATATCTATAACCTGTGTTGCAAAAATGCAACAAGAAGGCACCATTTCTCCTTTTTTGGGCCCATAGCCCATCTGCAATGGAAAACGGCCGCTGCAAATGGAATCAACTATTTATTGGCTGCGCCGCAACCCTGTGCCAACCACAACCTCAACGACCATGTTTCAAGACCACTCGCATGCTGTTGCCCAAGGCGGCAAAGGCGGCAGCCCAGTTGCAGCCAGCTGAAAACTTGTGTATTTATTTAAAACCTTGAACAGACTTCTCCCATGGTATTAACCGTGCACGTAGAGCAAGTGGACTGCTCCTCTCAACAGGAAACCAAGTGGTGTGATAATAAAACTTGTAATGCATTTGTATATTCTTCTTCTGCTACATTACTTAACTAGTGTTCAACAAATTTGCTGCAGAATATTATTGCTCTTGATCTTCAAGTAGGAAAGTCTATGTAGCCAAATCCTTCCTGAGAAAATCCCTGTTTGTGGTTAGCATACATACAAATAACTTGGGGCTGAACTATTTAGTAAAAGTCGCAATTTAACACATTACCACCCCGCATTCGCAGGCATTCATAATCTTGTTGGTCCAGAAATACAGTGAATATTTCACAGTATTTACTGTAACTTTATTCTATGTCGTTTCTTACTTATTAAGATTTCAGTTAGATGGATTCTGTTTATGAGGTAATTGGAGTACTTACAAGTTACAATAGTTTTTCCTTGACAGCAATGTCTCGTTCTTGGAACTCATAACAACAGTTAAATTCATCCGATTGCAGTCAGACATTTAAAAACCATTTTTAAGAATTGTTCATTGGAATCTCCAAGTCAATTACCGATCATATTGGTATCGTAGCATTCTTTTCATTGGATTATTTGTTTTCTTTGTTTCAGATTTATGCCCTCGAGCAGGTTTACATAGGCAAAGAATGTGAAGACGAATTACTTCCATGGCAACAAGACATATCCTCAAGGTGGAACCAACAAGAGAAATCATGGAGCATCATGACGAAACTGTGCATCAAGATATCAACTATCATGATTGGAAGTTGATGTTGCAAGCATCATCCAATCAATGGGTAAGCTTGATAAGACGGACAAATATATTGAGCCTCTAATTGGCAAGCTTGGAATCTCTTAAGATACTCCAAAGAAACACGAGGTGACAAGGAAAAGAGGAAAAGCCTAATTGAAGTTCAAGCAATGTCTCATCTCAACAACCCTCAAAGCAGAAGCTAAAGTGGAGATTATGCCAAATGTAGGAGAGGTGGTTGTGGAAAATATCAACACTTGGCTTTCCCAATTTGAGGTTCATTTCAGCAATCATCAAGTAAGTGAAGAACAATATATTTATTACCAGCAGTAGCTAAATGGGAGGATTTTTAGAAAACTAATCAAATCTCAGGCAAGCGAATCACCGCCGCTCTTGATAAGAATTAGATGCTTATAATATTGTTGCCATTGTGATATAGATGGTCGTATCAAGGACAAATGTTGGAAGTCGCCCCCAGAATTGCATCTAAATAACCCGCCCCAAAGGGCAGCCCAAGAAAACAATAACTGCAATGGGAGCAGTTCCCATTTCGATGACAAAATTGCTTGCACAGTCGAATTTTTGAGTGGCAAAGAGGCTCAAGATAGAGATGGATTGATAAAACTCTTTTACATTAACATTCAGATTGAAGAGCAAAGTAGTTTGACTTTTGATTTGTGTTCACAACAAATCTGATTTCATGAGAATTAGCAGAGAAGTTTGAGATGGAGGAATACAAACATCTCATCCAAACTAATTAGCGTGGGTGAAGCAAGGAATAAAAATTTAGGTTTTCTGGACCAAACAACTTGAAAAAAAAATGCCCCTAAGGTTATTTTGACAGGAAGAAGATCAGATTAGAAAACAAAGGAGATCAATGTAACTATTTTTAAATTTTAGGGTAATCACAATTTAATTGTTCCAATGTGAACAAGTATCTTTATAACTCTACGATTTAGTGTTCTAGAAGGAACAAAAATAGTTCTAATTTTTATTGTTGGAGTTTTCTATCATGTGGAGGTTTCCCCATGGTAAATGTGTATTTAATGAGGATTTGTGTTCTTTTATATCCATCCAATATTTTTGGTAGACACTTTCCATGAAACACATGAAATGAAGAATTGTAGAATACTCTAGATTTTTTTTTTTTTTTTTTTGGATTGAAAAACTCTATTTTTATTTTGAAAAACGTTTTTGGTAGGCTGTGCCTATTAAAAGAATAACCAATTATTCTGACAAAATAGTAGGTAATTATATACCAACCTTTGAAATCCTAATTTCATGCCAAGCTGTTCTTTTTCTTTCCAAAACTACCATTATGGCAATGAATATATATTTCGAGGGTTTACTAGCATAAGCACTCCATAATCTATTTTCATTTTTCAGCATCACCAACTTACACAATCCTCTTTAATATCTTTCACCTAGTTGAGAATCAATTTTCGCTCGGAGTAGGATATTGAGGGGTCAAGCCAACAAACATGAAGGAAAGTTTGCACTATTAATAGATAACAGTCCCTTTATATTTCATTTTCAATTTGGCCCAATTTCTCATCAAGGGTTGTTTGCATGGTTGAAAGCTAAGTCACAGGGTTCAACGATTTTTCAGCTTGAAGTTCGAAATTCACCATTTTTAAAGGCCAGGCAGAAAACTCAGTCGAAAAACATGAATTTTGTGGCAGAAATTCAGTAGCAAAAGCAGGCGAACAAAATGGGCAGCTAAAAAACCTACCACATCTTTATGAGTTCGCTAAATGTTTGATAATGGATATGAGCAGTGAAGAAACAAGGGCTTTCTTTTAGAGCGCCGTTGGGCCCTAGACAGGTGTGAAGATATTTAGAGTCGTAGAAGCAAGTCTGGTGTGAGCAGCACAAAAACCTTAATTGTGGCTTTTTGCATGTTATTTTGCCTGAGGAGTTGAAATTCATTGGCATGGAGGAGCTGAGAATTATTTGCGTGGAAAGAAACTGAGATTCATTGGTGTGGAGAGGAAATTCATTCAGATGGCTTCGATGGTCGACCAATGTTGTGCCTGTGGCGAGTTTAGATGGCAGTGGAGGGGCCTTTGCCCTGTGTTGTGCTTGTGGCGAGCTTGGGCAGTGTGGAGGAGCTTGAACGGCAGCAGCAGAGGAGCTTGGACAAGGTACATGGATAGAGGATCTCTTTTAATTTTTAAAACTAAGTTTTTGGTTTTGAACTTTTTAGGTTCCGACTTTCTTCTTTTTTTGTCTTTTGTTTTTAATTTGTTAAAATGTACTTTTATTATATTTTTAATCATTTTTAATTTAGGTTTTGAGTGTTTTTATTTTACTTTTTTAATTTTAAACTATTTTAATCATTAATGTATTTTTTATTATTCATGCTTTATTTAAATTTTTTTGTGTTTTATTTATTTTAAATTTATATTTTATTTAATTTGAATTTAAAATTTATATTTAATTTAATTAGAATGTAAAAATTAAATATTTTTCTAAAATTATTTAAAAACTAAAATTTAATTTAATTTAAAATAAAATATAAAGACGAAAATAACAACTTAATGAAGATTTATTGCATCATGATCAAGTGATGACATTTTGGCTAGAATAATTGATCGTTAGGGGCCTCCCTATCATGATTAGATCATGACTAACTCGAAATCGGAGAGTGACACCGCCTCAAAGTCTATACCCGGCAAACTACGCATCTTTTGGCCTCATTGTTTGAGGACCCGGTTTGACTAGGTATCATAAGTGTACATATTTGCGGTAATTATAGGACATTGTTGTGCTTACCCTCTATAGGAGATTGGGACAGAGGAGAAATTTTTCCAAGTATCCTGCTGTTATGAGATTCAAGAAAGATATCATTGTTAGTTTGTATGGAGACTCAACGGGGTCCCTTTCTACCTTTTCCATTATCCCCAATTGAGAAAAGAGGTGAAAAGCGTGTTGTGATAAAAATTATCAGAATAACAGGGGAAAGAGATACCCCTCTCCTACCTCTTAGTGAGCCCTATCTCTGCTTGTTAATGAATAACATCAACTAGAAGGTTAGGAACTTGGAAACTCGTGATAGGAAACCTATTGGAATTCAATGGATGTGCTCCTTCGGTGGGTTGACGCTATTGGTATTTCTCTTGAGCTTACCCTCAAGTACATTAAACCCGATGCTCTTCCGATATTCTTTAATCAAGGTAAGGGTAAAGGTGGTTCTCGTATTTTTGTTGATAAGAAGTGGACAAATTATTTTGTTGAAACTAATTTCTCGCCTTCTAGCTAGATAGCTTGGTGATTTTTAGAGAAGGGAAAAAATATCTTCAGCATCTACTTTATTATGCATCTAATGACTATATGGGAAGATAAGAATGTAGGGAAAGAGGTGAACTGTGGAACTAGCTTGCTTCCAGCCTCAAAGTCATGCCTTGGGTTTTTGGTGGGGACTTCAACATGATAAAGGATAGGGAGGACAAAACTGGTGGACAGCCGTTTGGTTGGAAAGGGAATGAGTACTTGTCTAAGATGAAATGTGTTTTAACTTTTAAGACTTGTTGAACCTCTCAGTAGAGGTATGTCAGCAAAGGAACTTGTGGACTTCAGCTAGTTGTTGACACAATTCCAACAAGGCCCATTTGTCACTTAAGTAATTCAGTAGCTTGTAAGGAACATTGTTGAAGACGCAAACTCTAACATAAGAGAAAGTGGGAGTTAAATGAACCAACTACCCCATTTTGAGATAGTAGTTGTCGCTTTAAGTGATATCCTCTTGTTGAAATCGATTTTCAACATCCTAACCACATAAAAGAGAAAAGCGTCATTGGCATGCCTGAAATCCTTGGTGTGCCTTGATTTCCGATCAAGGGTAGTATTCATATACCCTTATATGTCAAGCAGCCATAGTTCCTTTGGTTTTCAAGCCTAGAAAGATTTTCTTTAAGGGTACTCTGAACACCAAATACAAAGTCACGTAGAAATGACTTGTCTCACCTTGCGAGTTGCTTGTATATGAAATGGCTTATAATTGTCTACCAATTGATGAACTATTTTCCTTCAAGTATGATGCATATAAACTTGTAATCCATTGTTGGAAATCACAAGCACATGGAATCCCGAACACATTTCTAAGTAGAGTGATCATATCATTTATCTCCTAACAAAATGAGTCTTTTAATGGGGTCTTTGGAAGTTGTTTCATGCTCGTCACTTGGTTTGTAACCAGTGATTGTTCATCATTTTTAGCACTTGATCGGGTCATTATCCCAGTGTCATTCAAAAGGTTCAACCATGATATCAATGTGTTCTTCGTAGTCAGGAAACCACAACATGTCTTCAATATACTCGGGCATGAGCGAAGCACGGGCTCATTATCGAAATTGAACACCCTCCTCGCCTTTTTGGTTCATAATGTTTTATGCAAACTATCATGAGCTTAAGACGTACTAAAACTGGAAAAGCTCATGCCTGGTGAAAATCATTATCATGTGTTGCCCAAAAAAGGTCTTCCTCTCAACTTTAATTTGATCAAAGAATTGTTGCTTATTGACATGTCCAAGATTTGTATCAATGATGTTTGCATCACGCGAGTCCAATTCGGATCAATTAGATTGTAAACGTAAGCCCACACCAAAACACTAAACTGGAGTGCTTGGCAAGGAACTTACAAGTATTGATTTTGTATGATTTTTAGAAGCTTTTTTATGGCTTTTTAGAAGCTTGTTAAGCATAGACATGCCAAATGGGATTTGAACTTGAATCAACTAACTTGTGAACATAAGTCCACACCAAAACACCAATGAATTTAAGAAGTTTTTACGGGTTTTAGAAGCTTGTTAAGCATAGACATGCCAAATGGGATTTGAACTCAAATCAATTAGCTTGTAAACGTAAGTCCACAACAAAACACCAAACCATGGTGCTTAGCATGTACTTATGAGCATTGCTTTAGAATGATTCTTAGAAGCTTTTTTACTGCTTTTTAGAAGCTTGTTAGGCATCGACATGCCAATGGGATTTGAACTTGGATCAATTAGCTTGTAAATGTAAGTCCACACCAAACCAGGGTGCTTTGCAAGGCACTTACAAGTATTGATTTTTGAAGCTTTTTCATGGCTTTTGAGAATCTTATTAGGCATAGAAATGCCAAATGGGGGCATAACTCCTTAAAAGTGTTATATCATCTCTACTTTTGCAAACGTCAAAAACGCAGATGAAGGAACATTGATAATGTTGACTCGAAGAAAAAGTCTTCAAAAATTTCTTGCGAAATGTGATTCTAAATGGTATAAGACTCGAAAAGTGTTTTTGCATATAGAAATCCCAATAATAATGATGCAGGTCTTAAGCGGCACTAAGGCAATAAGGAAGTCTTGATCGGATGTGCAAATGATAGAACAAGAAGAAGAAACCAATGTGCTTGTTAAGATTTGCATGATTCCAAGGCAATCAATAAATCAAAACCTTTCCTTCACCATTTATCTACAAAGCTTTATTGAAATTCAATTGCTTCTAACAACCCTCACTATTGCCAAAACCCTCAATTTGCCTTAGTGCAAAATAATTTGCAACAAGGCACACATCTTTGTGACAACCTATATGAATTTAAATGTTATATTGCCTATAAAGTACATCCTGCCATACATCGAGTGCATTAATTATGTTCGATCTCTTCAAATGTAAATCACATTGTTCCTCCAAATCTACTTTATCTTTGACACATCTGCTCATGTCCTGGGCTTCATCAAATATTTTCAAAACATTATGACCTTCTCTACTCTTGATTTAATTGTGTCAAAAATTGTTTGCACCAATTATGAATATATCGTTCCTTGTCTATGGTCATGAGTAATCCAATTCTAAGAAGGAAAAAAATTGTGTAATTAGTTAGTATGTTTTGTCATTAATCAATGGAGCCCAAATTGATGAAGAATGACACGTATGATTAAGCATGACCAGTTTTTGGAACAAGTAAAAATATGTATCAAGAATAAAGGTAGTCATTAAGTTACGATAATATTTAATGAAGCTCGAAACATGGATGGATGTGTCGAAGAGAGCGTGGATTTGTGGAAACAATGTGTTTTTTTAAGATATCGAACAAAATTAATGCCCTCGATGTATGTCTAATTGTACCCATATAAAGGCGATACAACATTTAAATCCCTAGGGTAGTCACAAATATGTGCACCTCAATGAGGGCTCATTTTGGTATTCTCGCAAATGCATGGTTTGGTGGTGGGTAAAGGTTTTATGCATAATCCCACAATGAACAATTGGTTGATACATTCATATTCACAATGCCACAAAAATTTAAGGCAACACAGGTGTATGATGAGATGACCTAGAAAAATATTGAGTTGGAACATTCACATTAAACTAGCCATAAAATATTGAGCACATTGTGAACTTGAAGATTGAGCGCCTCATCAAATCGGGGATTTTGGATGGGCATGTGCAATTTTGAAGCTTGTCCACTTTTTAGCGCGGGCTCCACTCGGATGGATATTAACTTGCACATGTAAAAATCTAAGTATGACTTCACCTATGAAGCCAGTAAGGTTCCTATCTTTTCCTTGGAAAAATATCTCAATTTTCTCTTTCTAAATGAACAACAACATTTCAGTAGACAAAACTAACCAAAACATTTGTAAGACAAAAAGACTATTTTCAGTACTAATAATATCAAACATATCAAATGGTCCAAAAATGAGAAAAAATAAATGAGGTTAGAACCCAAAACAACATTAGGGACGACAAAAGACTACAAAACCAGCAATTAAGAAAAAGGGGTGTGAAAGCATCCAAGCCGAGGAGGCCAATGATCAAAAATGTTCTACACGACAGAATTAACACTATGGAAGACACTAAGGGAAAATGACGTATACGAGAAAAAAACGAAACATAAACGGGAAAAGCAAGAAAGGGAGACAAGAGAGAAAGAAGTTGCAAAAAGAGAGGTAAAACCACAAGCAAAGTCATGCAAATATTATTTCAGGAGGCATTTCATCATTCTAAAGAACAATAAGATAAGCGAAATCATCATTGGAAGTTGGCAACATATAGCATCCAAAACAGGTCATTTTGGAGTGCATACATCTTGCCCCTTCGAATTGAGTCATTAACTACCATGACTTACATCATGAATATCTGAAAAACACATGAGAACCGACTCACTAATGTACAAGGTGGGGGTGTGACTGTTTATGTGTGCTCTTGTGCATGCAGAATATGTAATCAACACAAAGGAACTCGAATGCATCTGCAGAACAATTTGTTAGTATTGAGAACTATAGGTGGGATTATGATATGGGAATGAACTGAATAGAGAACAGAACGGAGCCAGTGTGTGTAGAAAGTGTATGATACAAAGAAGCAAGTGTGTGAATTGTCATGGGTGAACCATGAAGGATATCTCAATGATGGAGGTGGTACCCAGGTGGCATCAAATGTCACTCTAGATCCTATTTGGCAAGAGAATGACCCAAGAAAATTGGGACATGCCTAAAGAAACTATCTAAATCTAAGCAAGACCTAAAACATCTAAAGCTCAATGACCCCTTTGAAGTTCTGCACTCTAGGCATAGGCACAAAATGGAGTGAAGATTGGACAAACCCAGCTGGTAGAGACCTGATAGAAAAATGCAAAACTACCAAGGAGAGATCTACGTCCAAAAGAAAGTACTCAGCTGAAATAGAACTTTAGAAAATTTATCCTAGACATTGCAAGGCATGTTCAACATACTTGAGGAAGGATAAAGTTTTAACCCTCGGTGTGACCATATGATTTATGGTACCTAAAGTTTATGCACGCTTAAGATCAAAGCTGTTGTCAAATGTCGGTTATTTTCATATGCAATATGTGTGATAAAAAGGATAAAATATGCTAAGAGGCCAGAATGTGATAGAGGCGGAATGGTTAAGCTAAAGACAGTACCCTAAGGTATGACTTCTCGTGAAATGGGTAAACAACAACGGAAAAGACAATTGTTACACTATGCTCATTAAACTGAGTAGAAGGGATAAGCTTCTTATCATCCTATGATTTTCCCTTGTTACCTCTTGGAGGAAGAATCCCAAGTGAAATGATTAGCTTATCACTTAGTGTTTATCTTTCTAAATGAGGAAGGATCCTTGGGATGGATAAGCTTTTCATCACAAAATGCTTGTCTTGCTATGTTAGCTCAGGGCAGCTTTTTTATAATTTTTATTTTCGAGGCATTTTTGGCTACATGGTGAAGTATTCATTGCAAACCTTAGGACCAACGGAACTATCCTAACTGAGGTCTCTTGTGGGATCATAATTTTTTTAATATTTTGCCCCTTACTGTTGTAAGTGGTAAAGGATCAAATACCTTATAGAAAATACAAAAATAAGCTTACCCATGTTTTTAGGTGAGGATTGCATCCCTTGTTCACATAGCGAAAAAAATATGATCAGATTGATTTAGGCACATTGTAGTATAGGATTCAATCAAATCCCTCATTTGATTTGGCAGCAATCACATGATTCAAAATATGGCTACAAAAAATTGGCCTAACCAACCATTCTTGCCCCCAAGCCACAAGACAAAACCATAGGAGAAAGTTGAAACATGACAAGAATAACCAAAGTTGCCCCTTGAGTGTTAGACTCAACAAGGAAATATGCATTTGGTCAAGATAGGATTGATGTGATGACTAGACACAATTATGGAAAGAAGCAGCCCAAAATAGACTGTACCCTATGTGCAAATATATAGTACCCTACATGCCCCCTATCCAAGCAAGGTTGTTTCCTCCATACTAATATGAGTTGTGAAGGATATATCTACCTTCAACAAAGCCAGTTTGTGTTATCTAAATAATGTTTTGAAACATGGAGGCCAACCTAATGGCTAAGATTTGGTAAAATAAACTATAGGATACGTTAACAAGAGTCGTAGGCCGCCAATTTTCACTTGGGACTTATCCCTTTCCTTAGAAATCAGCTTGACAATACACGTTAATTTCCTTACCCAATGTCCCAATTCAGACCGGTTCATGATTTGCTTCAAAAATTCAAGGCAAACCAATCCTCATTTACCTTGTAGAATACAGCAGAAAAAGATCATGTCCACAAGATTTTCATTTTTCAAGGAGTCGATGACAAATTGTATCTCATCAAGAGATATATCATCCTGCAAGCCATTTGCCACCCCCTAGGAAAGTGTTTTTGGAATAACCCTACAACAAAGTTTTATGTGTCTTTCAATATCCTTAGAGGACCCATCAAAATTGAAAGAATTCTAATAAAAGGAAAAGAAAGCATTATTGATCTCCTCATGTTCACTATAAACATGATCACCAACGTAAATAGCCTCATTTTTTTCCTCAAGGATGTTTGGCTTTGAGGAATCCATAAAAACAATTGGAGACATTATACCCATACTTAAGCCAAGTAAGTCTTGATCTGATTCTAGCCGCGTGCGATTTTGACAAACTATATGTTGATGTTTGATTTTATTGAGCTTTGAAAGAAAAGGGAGTTCATAGGGTTATTCTATACTCTCTCCTCAATATCAATAAGATCTTCCTTAATCTGTGTTTCTCTTGTTCTTCTAATCTTTGTTATAGCCTTACATAATGATCTCATAAAATGTTGGCTAGGTGACATGCAATTATTCCACGCTCAATACATGTATTAGTGAGAGGGAGTCTTTTGCAAATCTACCAATAGGATTTAAGACAATGTTGCAAGAAGACGCTTCTCCAACCCCAAAAATGTGTCCCCACCATGACAGATGATGGAGTACGAAAATGTCTCACATGCACGGAGATGTCACTAGGGTGTGTGTGTTGTCTCTCCACACGCCTCCCTCTCGACATTGTGTCTCCTTCGCAAAAAAAAAAGTCAGCATTAAATAAAAACATCATGGTAACCCTAAACGCAAACCGGTTTTTGCATTTTTATTTTCATGGAATAGACTTTGGTTTGATGGAGCGATCGATTTGTAGATCATTGGCTAGCGTTTTGTGAAGCGTTAGCCCTTTTGACACCCGAAATGGCTGAGATTTTGTACTTGGGGCATGTTATCAATGCTCATGGGGTTCATGTGGATCAAAGTAAGATTCAAGCAATCATGAATTGGCCAACACCAACCAGCATTACTCACTTGAAAGGATTCTTGGGTTTGTGCTCATACTACCGGAAGTTTGTGAAGGGATTCTCACAAATTGCAGCCCCTTTGACTTCTCTAACAAAGAAGGATGCTTTCAGCTGGTCCAAATCAGCCCATGTAGCTTTTGAGGAACTAAAAAGGTGATGTGCTCTTGTCCGGTTCTCGTTGTTCCAGATTTTTCTAAACCATTTGTGCTTGAATGTGATGCTTCTAGTGAGGGTATAGGTGCAGTTTTGATGCAAAATCAGCACCCCATTGCTTTTGAAAGTCGAAAATTGAAAGATCATGAGAAGAAGTTTTCTATTTATGATAAAGAAATGCTTGCCATCATGCATGCCTTAATCAAGTTTAGGCAATACTTGATTTGTGGAAGGTTTGTGGTTAAAACCGACCACAATAGCTTGAGATTCTTTCTTCATCAAAAGGATTTGAATGACCGACAACAAAAATGGGTGAGTAGACTTCAAGCATTTGATTTTGATATTGAGTATGTGAAAGGAAGCATAATATGGTTGTGGATGCTTTTTCAAGGATGCCTCCTTCACCATTAGAGGATGAAGAACTTCCGAAAGAAGGGGAAAAGAAGATGGGGCAGCAGATGTATTGGGCTTGCAATTGTTTGGGACAAGCAATCTTGGGGAGGGAGGACCGTAATGTCCCCTTTTCCTACTTGAGACCTACATTTTGGACTTCTTGCCATTCCTTCTCCATGGCAAAGAAGCAAAGACGAAGGAGGAGAACCTTGAGCACCTATATGATATGTTTTTACCTCAAAAGCACCAAAACGTCCCGAGGTCCCGTATCCGGGGGAAACGTTTCCAAAACGTGAAACGCATACAAAAGGCCCCCGAAACATGCCGGACGTTTCTCAGCACATGCGTTGGATTTTCTCGTTTAAAGCATCAAAATAATTTTAAAAATAAAAATAAAAGCATTTATTACACCTAACCCTAATCATCTACCTAGACTTGCTTTTCTAAAAGCCATATAATGACCTCTTGGGTCCATTCTAAATCACTCTCATTTTCTCTCTTGCTAAATTCAGTTTTCACTAAACTAACATTTAGCATTGTGAAGAGCAAAGAGACATCAAGGAGCAGCTTGAAGGAAGAGTTTAGGAGGTGGTGCTAAGGGCAAAGAAGCATCGGGAGAATTTCAAAGCAGATTTGGAAGCTTGAGAAGAAGAAAAAAACAGGTATTTTTCAAGTTTTTTTTTTTTAATAAAGAAAATGTTAATGTGATCAATGATCACGAATGATGTGTGCATAATGCACACATCATTCATGATCATTGATCATGATATCAATATGTAGTTTTAATTTAGTAATTTTTAAACTCTATGCTAAAAAAATAAATTGTAACATTTCCTTTGCGGTTTTTAAATAAAAATCATATGTTGTTTTTTTAAATTATAAATATCATCCAAACTCTGTGTATGCTCTCACCTCACACCTATACTGGTGACCTTGGTGATCAAAAGCATAATAGGATGCGTAGGTTTTTTTTTAGCTATTTTAAGAGTTCTTTTTGTATTTATTAAATTAAAAAAATTCGAACTCTGTGTATGCTCTCACCTCGCGCCTATACGGTGAACTTGGTGATCAAAAGCAGAATAGGATTAGGTTTTTTTGCTATTTTAAGAGTTTTTTTGTGTTTATTAAATTAAAAAAATGAACTCTATGTATGCTCTCACCTCATGCCTATACAGTGAACTTGGTGATCAAAAGCATAATAGGATTAGGTTTTTTTTATTTTAAGAGTTTTTTTTGTGTTTATTAAATTAAAAAAAACCAAACTTTGTGTATGCTCTCACCTCGCGCCTATACGGTGAACTTGGTGATCAAAAGCAGAATAGGATATGTAGGGTGTAGTTCTAACTTCTATTTAATAATATTAATTTATTGTTATCTAAGTTTATGTTTTTAAAAAATTCAATGTAGGTTTGATTCTTTGACTCTTGAGATATAAAAACATAAATGGCATCCAGTTCAGCTTCTGTGGGAGGGCATGGGGAAGGGGAAGCAAGTCAAAGTGGGGGTGTGGATCCTAGAGCTCCTCTTTGGAGACATGTGCAAATTGTGGAGAACCTTGTTGGCGGTGGCTCTCGAGTTTGGGTATGCAATCATTGCAATATACAATTCAAATCCTCTTACACCCGCCTCAAAGCTCATTTAATGGGGAAAGCGGGAACGGAGGATTAGAAAATGTGCCAAGGTTGAAGGGAAACATATATTGGCATATATGAAAGAGCAAGAGGAGGCTGATTTGGCAAGCTTCAAGATCTAGATTTAAAACCGCTCCTTTGCAAAATAGGGGTTCTGTAAAACCACCCACCCCATCAAACCATCCATTTATCCAAGTTGCAGTTGAAACTCCATCAGAGGGAGAGTGCTTGCCACGAAAGAGAAGTACCAAAGGCCCATTAGAGCAAGCATTTGCAAATGAGAAAAGGGATGTTGTTGATGAGTTGGTTGCTCGATGCGTTTATGCATGTGGGTTGCCCTTCAATGTGTTGCGGTCACCTTATTGGCAACAAATGGTGAGAGGAATTAATGATGCACCACAAGGGTATACAAGCCCTAGTTATCGAGAAGGTGAGAACATCATTGTTGGCGAAAGAAGTGGCCCATGTACATACTTCTTTGCAGCCAATTAGGGATTCATGGAAGGACTCAAGGGTATCTATCATTTCAGATGGATGGAAAGATGCCCGAAATAGACCCCTAATCAACATTGTTGCAGTGTGCCCTAAAGGGGCAATGTTCTTAAGGGTTGTTGATTGTGAGGGTGAAGTGAAAGATGCTCAATTTATTGCTAATATTTTGATTGAGGCTATTGAGTCAGTGGGCCCTCAAAACGTTGTCCAAGTCATCACGGACAATGCCAAAAATTGTAGAGCAACAGGGATGATTGTTGAGGGGAGATATGAGCACATTTTTTGGACACCTTGTGCAGTACACTCCTTGAATTTGATGTTGCAGAAGATTGGCAAAATTCCATGGATAGAAGAAACTTATACAGAGGCAAATGAGATTCAAATGTTTGTCACAAATCATCATGTCTCAGGCTATCTTTAGGAAGTTCTCAACATTGGAGTTGTTGAAGGTAACGAAACAATTTCCTAGTTTTTAATTTTTAATATTTATTTGCTAACTTTCTATGAAATATGAAATTAATATTTATCAATTGAATTTCTTTTAAATTTAATTTTATATTTTATTAACTTGTTTTAATTTATTTTAATAGGTTGTTGAAACAAGATTTGCCTCTCACACACTCGTCTTAAGACGACTTGTGAAGGTAAAACAAGCCTTAAGGCTTATGGTGATTGATGATGTTTGGTCTGTGTGGAAGCAAGCAAACACAGAAAGAGCCATCAAAGTAAAATCAATTATACTTGATGATAGTTGGTGGGCAAAGGTTGCATACTTGCTTAGTTTTACTGAGCCTATTTTATCTATGATTAGATATACAGACACAGATGACGCTTGCATAGGGGAGATCTATGATGGCATTGACTCTATGCTTGAAAAAATTAGAGACATCATACAACAAAAGGAGCAGGATCCTGCAGAAACCTTCTACAATGAAGTTAGGAGTGTGATCATGAGAAGGTGGAATAAAATGACCACCCCATTACATCTCCTAGCCTATGCCCTGAATCCCAAATTTTATAGCAGTGAAATAATTTCGCTACCTGGTAGGCAAAAACCATATGATGACCACGAAGTTGCAATTGGAGCTAAGGCAACATTCCGAAGGCTTTTTCCTGATCCAGATATAGCTAGTACGGTCCGCTATGAAATGGCGCTCTTTGTCTCTTCATCTAATGGTAGCATGGGTGAAATGGATGCAGCAATTGACAAGTACAAGTTGACCCCATTCATGTGGTGGTATGTACATGGCCATGATGCCAAGAACATACGACCTGTTGCCATTAAAGTCCTCTCACAGTATAAAATATTAAAATAAAATCAAAAGTTTGTTTATTATTAATTAATTAAAAATTAAAATTGTATGTTCAAAATTCTTACTTAGTAAATTAATTTTATTTCTAATTGAAAATTGAAAATTTCTAACTTCTTTTTTCATTTTTGTAACAGGTGGCTAGATTCATCAAAGAGAGCGAATTGGAGTACATATAGCTTCATCCACTCAGCCAAACAAAACAAGTTAGGATCCAAGAAGGCTGAGGATTTAGTGTATGTACACTCCAATTTGCACATCCTCACACACAAGAATGAAGGCTATCGTAAAGGTCCCAACAAACTTTGGGATATTGATCCTGAGAGTAGTGACTTTGATGCTTCTGCGGCTACTCTTAGCCAACTTTCACTGCTTGGTATTGATGAAGAAGAATCGGGATCCATTGCACAAGGGATGGAAAGTGGAGCTAGTGGGAGTGGAGCTGCCAGTTGTGTTCATGGAGATCAAGATGATGAGGAAGATCTAGATGATATATTCTAGAATCTAGATTATTATCATGTATATGTGAATCATTGAAATTGTAACCATGTTGAATGATGAGTTATGACTCTTTAGAAGTTCAAATTTCAATGAATACAAAATATTTTGAGTGCTTTATCAATTATCTCTTATGGTACAAATTTACAATTATAAAATGAGTATTATATATATATATATATACATATATATTATAAAATGATTATTTTTATATATATAATATATTATATATATATATATATATATATATATATTCTATTTTTATTTATTTTTAATAATATATTGTATGGATGTTTCGTAACGTTTATCCAAGGTTTTTTGAAAATTGTTGCTTCCGTTTCATATCCGTTTACGTTTCTGTTTCCGTGCAACATAGGTTTTTACTAATATTTTATATTTTTCTTTAGTGTTTTCTTTCTTATACAGGTCGGCCTTTCTTTTTGTACTTTGGCGCCAATTGAAGGATATAAAAGGAGATCCAATGCATCATTTTGTTTTTTATATGCATAATATGTGGTTAATTCCTATTTATTACACTAGAATTTACATATTTTTTTATTTTTTTATATATTTTTGTACAGCCATATCCAAAGCCATATCTAGGACCCAAAAAAATCGTCATACCTGTGTATCGGATTATTTCTTATCCGTATCCGTATACAAAAGGTATCAGCAACTTGGTCCAGAACTTAAATAGTACATTGCTTTGGTGCAATGGATACTTATATTACTGTTAATGCTTCGTTCTCTGATCGAAATCTGAGTTTCATATTTGTTGTTCAAAGTATGCTAAGATGAAAATTGCTAGGACTGTAGCACTTATATCTGGGGACTATGCTTGTCTAGGTATGAGTTTTTATGTTGGGTCAAAGGATGACAATCACTAGGTTTGACTGTACTGAAAGATGATATAGAATAATTCTGGTCTTACCTGCCCTAGTTTTTGAATGGATGAATCTCTTGGGGGATCCAAGAGTCTGGATTATACTCTGTTTTCGACATAAACTATTCATGAGGTAGCAGACTTATATACCTCTGTGATGGTGTTCTTGACTGAGACTCCTCTCTTGTTGGGTGCAACTTGGCTGTAGATGCCCTAATTGCTTGCGCAACCTCTGAACTATGAATGTGATGGATTAGAGAACTTCATGTCAGTTCTTGCATGGTAAATTTTGCATTTTAGAATACTGGCAGTTGTCTCTTAAAGCCCTAGTGGCTGGAATGGTTCTGCATTCTGTTGTAGAATGCTGGTTTCCTTTAAACTTTGCCATAGGGAATTTGATATTTTGATTTCAAGAATTCGTGCTCCAGGCTTGTGTCACCTAGTAATAAAATGGTACTCCAGTTCAGACCTTCAAGAAGGCATTGGTGGTTGCCAGGACAACAAGATGCCATCTTGCATCTTGGCCTATGACTGCCTATTTTGGAAACAGAGATTGGATTATCCAGGGTAGTGTAGGTCCCTGTACCTCTGTCTGCTTGTTAAAACATGTGGTAAGTTTTAACTCAAGGCTTGAAATTAGGGTTTTTATGAGTTGAGACATACTTATGACTCAGTGTGTTTTAGCACTAGCAATATTAATGCATGTTTTAGATCAGGGTTGGAGGTTGCCAATAAGTGGGCCCAATTACCACTAAGAAGGGCTGTGGAATTATTATTGTCTTTCACTGTTTTTGTGGAAACCCAGTTCTTTTACTGTGTTTCAATGTTGCAAGTGAGCTTTGTCAGCTCTGTGGTGCTTTCCTGTCTGCATTCATGGTAAAACTCTGTATTCTCTAAGTTCCCTGTTTACTACCTTCTAGTGACTACTTCAAAACTAAACTATCTGCTTAGAACTTATGTTTTCAGTAGCATGAAGTGAGCGAGCTGAATGCTCAAATGCAATATTATCTTGTTCAAAATTCAAATAAAGGCTAGAGAAGCATTAACCTTTGGAAACTCATAAGGAAATTTAGTGCTTATATGCTTTAAAACCCTGAGCAGGGTACGCTTTGCTTTCTTCTTCAAAGCACCAAAGAGCCTGGGTCTGTCTTGTAAGTTACAAGTCTCATTTGACAAGGAACTTTGCGAGAACAGTAAGATACTAGATGCTAGAATAGTAATGACTAATTGTTGAACAAAGGCTGAGGAAATGAACATGCAAAGATACATGAGTTCAGGTTAAGACAAGGAACATCAAAGGACACTCTGCGTCAGTCCTAAAATCAGCTCAATCCAATTGTTATATTCATTAATTGGAAGGAAAGTCTTGAGTTCTATTTCTATTTAAAGTTATATAAATTCTAAAGTTGTGAGGTGCTCTTTTAAGGGCAGTGATGGGATGAAAAGGCCTGAGTAACATGCTTTCTTATCTAAGGTCAATAAGAGATGGCACTAAGCATAAGAGAATCCAATGCTTGACAGAGTGAAACAATTGAGGTGTCACTAGTACGTTAGAACTTTAGAAGTTCAATATTATGTTCTGTCCCTTGTGAAGCACTGCAATAACTTTTGGGCATGTTAGCTTCTGCCATGCAATACTAGTTCTTATCTAAAGGATGCTGCAGTATACTTAAGCCATTTCAATTCCATTATCTTGTAAAGTTAGAATCTCTCCTTCTCTCTTGAATTAACAACACTTATCATCAAGTTAACTTATAATTTTTATGACTAACGAAGCAAAACCTAGGCTGAGACCTATGTGGTCACGAAGTAAAACAAGGAGGTAAAGTTATCCTTAGGCAGTAATTAATGAATCTGTCATGCTGTGAAAACAAGTTTAAACAAATCCGAAAAGGTGAACATTGTCTCTCTTTTAAGAACATGGAGAAAAGAGGATAGATCTCAAAGGATTTTTACCTGAGTTGAGTCTATGAAAGAAAACTTGAGGAACTAGTAAGGTTACTTTCAGAAGCTGTGCTGTTTCCTAAGTTATTACTGTGCTTTCTCTTTGGATTAAAATTGGAGATAACACAGTTCCTCTTTGAGGTTGTATGCTTTCAGTACCTTTATGTTGTTAAGGGCTAATACTAATATACTCATCCATAGAACCCTGCAAGCTAAGCGGTTGGTTCTTAGAAATTCCCTTGTTGGTGGACAGTGTCATGGAACCAACAAAGGCAGACCTTGGGAACAGGCAAGAGGTATGTTCACCTTGAGGTGATGAATCTTTCTTGCAGACTCTCCGTCACTTGTTATGCAAGAAAATGTTGTACGGTTGTTGTGCAGTTAAGCCTGGTGGGTCCATGATCCTTCAGTTGGGAGCAGAAATCCTCCTAGCATGTTTGTGAGTTGTTGTTTCTATGGGCTGGGAGGTAAGGAGTGTAAATTTATAAAATTTCAATTTCAATTTTTGGGTCATGAAAGGATCGTGATCCGATCCTGCAGGAGAGCATCAATGCTATCATTTAAAGTGTGTGGTACATGCACAAACAATTTCACTGCTGATAGTCAGCAACCTTTAGCTGTCCTACAGTATTGATGGGCCTGAATGCTTGGTCCATTTTATGTTTCCTTCGTTGGCTGCTCGTCTGCCTTATTAAAGAATTCCCTGCTTCAATTTTTGTAAGGGCTTGATATGGTTTGAGAGTCTATATAGGTTTCTAATAACAGTCCTGGTAAATAGCATGGCATTTTGTCTCTATGCAGGTCTGAGGATTGAAGTTTATGATCATGTAGCTCACGGATCCCATCAAATTGTAAATATTTAGATGTTAGCACAATTGCTCTTTAAACTTGCAGAGAAATCATGTTAAGATTTAATTACTAGTTTTCTCAAGTTTCCACGGTGAAGAGGATCTACAAAAATAAAACCCTTAAAAGCACGGCATCACATATTTTACTTTCAAAAAACAGCCAACTAAAATCAAACAGTAATTTGTACCCACTTCCTTTAATAAAAGATACAGGATGATCCACGAGATCCTCCAAATTGCCGATAGATAAATACAGCGACCCTAAACACAACTATTAACCCTAATGGAAACCATTAAAAGTTCTTGAACCGAAATTGGGGGACATTAAAAGACCAGAATTCATTGAATGAGAAAGGGATTACTAAAAGTAATGCCCGCCATTAAAAATTATTTGTCGTGCTTTTTGTTTTCTTATCTTGTTTTCTTATTGTGTGTTGCATACCTTGAGATTGAGAGCCAATGGAGGAGGCCGACGGTGCCTTTTTCTGCAAAACCTTGCCAATACTATTGCCTGATGTTGCAGCCACTGTCAGCAATATCGCCTCCCACATGATGTCAATTCTTATATTTCACAGTGATCTCTGCCTTCCTTCCTTTCACAGATCTTCTCTATCGCAGAGAGACACGGTGCGTTTTGCTTGCCGCAAATAAATTTCTATTTGCGCAACAATAAATTTTCTTTTGAAAAAGCAAGTGCCAATATGTACCGTTGGTGTGGACACCTAATTGGCGTAATGGGGCGACTTTGTGATAATTATTAATATACATCATAAGTTTGAATCTTTACACGACTCGTTTTCCTTGTCATTATAGGACCTTTCTTTTCTTTTTCTAATATTATGATATGTAAACTTTGTACCTTTATGTGGATAGGAGGGGGTTCCGCACTCGAATTTCATAGAGACGAAAAGTAATACGGCTCAAATAATTGATATTTCTTAGGGCATGGTCCCATGGAAGGGGAGCTCCATAAATATCTCAGTTGGTGTTCTTTGAGAAAATTTAGGAACATTTTAACAGATTTTAAGGTCCCATGATTTTTATTAGTTTCCTCAACAATACTGTTGAGATATTATAGGATCCCATTGGATTTTTATGGTTATTTGTAGGTAAATAAAATCATATTTCTCTCTAAAATCACCAAAAATAATGGCGAGAAATGGATATTGGATTCTGTCATCCCTAAACCGTAGAGGAAACTCTCGGTGGCCCCTCTCCAACCACCTCTTAAGTTTAGGGGGCTAAAAAGTGGAGCTCCTATTTTTAGGCCTAGATTCTATTATTTCCCATAGCTGGCTTTAAAAATAAGCATGAGACCTTCTGCTGCAAGAAAATAGGAGCCCAAACCCCTCCATGGGACCATGCCCTTAGAGAGAAAAAGTAACAAGCCCCAAAAAAATTGTATTTTTGAGAAAGAGATGGAAGTAGGAATGGTAGGAGCAAGCAAAAGGAAAGAAACATGATGGAACCAAAAACTCTTGCACCACGATCCATGTAGGTGGATCCAATCATCTACCATGACTATAATAAGGTTAGGAAAAATGTCTCCAATCTTCTAGAGAAAAACTTCATATGTCATTTTTTGGAAGTAAAATTATTAAAGGAAGAAACCCATGCATGGGTTAATCAAAAACTAGAGAACCCACAGAGAAGTAGAGATTAAACATGAGCAAGAAGTTACTTTATAGTGGTTTTGCTAATGAGATGGATCATGACAGAGTTTTTGATAATGAACCATACTTCTTTGGGAATATGAGTCTCTTCATGAAATAATGGCATGTCAATTTCAAATTGATAGAGGAAATACCATCCACATATCGTGCATGGATAAGACTATATGTTCTTCCTCAAGAATAATGGTCAAAATACATCTTTGACATGATTACAAATACAATAGAAGAGTGGTGGAAACCTCAAATCACTTTCATGGGAAAAGGTCGAACTATGCAATAATTTGTGTGGAGTTAGATCGGTCAAACTACTCCTAAAGAGTCTCACTTTGCATTTAGGAGATATATAATGGTTTCAAGCGTTGAACCATGAAAATTATCCCTTTCGGATGCATAGGCTATCGTAAATATGGGCATTTGGTTAGGAAATACACTAAAATAAAAATGATTGTTAAATAACCCAAGCTAGACATTAAAGTAAAGGCAACCACATATTGGTTTATTAAACTAAAGAGGAAGCATGTCATAAAAACAAGGGTGAAAAGGGGAGGTAAAGTGGATAAGAAGAATGAAATTAAAAGAAAAGAGGAGAATCCTCGAAGCATTCAACGGAATAATGGGTTCCAAAACCCAAATGATAGATCAAAGAGGGTTAAAAGAAAATGAAGCTCTAATGGAAAAATCCAGTTTTAAAAAGACTTGGAAAAGCTTATTGGGGATTGTATTCCCCAAAGGCCGCATGAAAGGAGCAAAGAAACAACACAAGCAAACAAAAGAAGGACTCTTTCAAACATCGAAGGAAATTTATTTTGTCTTTGTTTAGAAGCAAAACAAGAGGAACAAAGCTTATGTGGGGTAATAATAAAGGAGATTGAAAGCTTCTAAATGAATCGAAAAATAAGTTTGTGATCAATAGACAACAAGTAACCAACTCTGCAGACACCTAAAATTGGTAATTTACCGCTTGATAGAGTTGGTATTGACTTGATCCCTTAAACCATGATTTGTGAATCTATTTAAAGCTTAATTGTAATATCATAGGCCATCCTTAATCCTGTTGCAATATTTTCTCTCCTCCTTGCCTTTGTTTGGCCCTTTACGAAATGCTCACATTAGTCACAAGCACTCCACTTCTCATGATTATTGTGCTCAAAGGTCCACCACATTGTATCTTTTCCGAACCCAACCATCCATGGCACCAAATTGACAAATAATTTGGTCACAGGAAAAATAGTCATGTCGAGGCCATCCAATGGTCATATTCTCAATATCATATCTTTTATGGGTTGGCTTCTCTCTATATGTTGGCCTTAATGGGAAACTATATTCATGAAACCCTATATAAGCAAGTTTAAGACATTCATTTACTCACCTGAAACACTTGGATTTTTGGCACTGACCTTGCACAAATCACGCAAAAGGCGTCAAAGCTTTTCTAAATTTCCCTAAAGTACTAGCAGACAATATGAGCAACCCGCACACACGTTTGAAGCACTCCAAACTAGTTTTAAGAGTCAAACTTCCTAGATCAAGAGCCCTCGATTCCAAGTCAAGTCAAGAAATCCAAGTCATTAAAAAACAATATCAAGTGATAGGGTTATCAAATATAGTTGCACACATGCAGTATTATGTTGCATCTCTAGGTGGAGAACTATGTATGGTTTGATGCCTCTTTAGAATAGTATTAATGTTGGTGGTGTACGGATTGCACTTCAACCCATATACTAACCTTTTAACATGGGTTTTCCCCATGTTAGGGTTTTGGATCGATTTGATTTTAGAGAATTTCATACATTTGCAAGACCTAATATTTCAATTCAAAGCATATTACATTCGCTCGTAGAAGTCTAGAAAGTTATAGAGCACCATTGTTCTTTAAGACCAAACCATCCAAAGTGACAAAACTACCAAATTGTTCGGTCCCAAAGATAACGGTTTCATCCTTATGCACATTGCGGTTCCAAAATCAAAGGCGAAGCATTTATATGATATTTCCAACCATTTCATCCATATGTCAAAATCATATCAACTTCCAAACCAATTAAAGAGCTAAGTACACTTATCTTCTTAGATTTTACTATGTTTAGTGTGTGCCCTCGTTGAATGCTGAACTTCTCTTATATCATTTTATATGTAGTTTCATATTTGAATGTTGGAGCATTTATTTATGGAGCCGATTGTAAATTCATTAACATCTAGTGACATCTAAAAAAGATTATAATCCTTATTAGAATCAAAAACCTTCTTAATTCAAATTTAGGTTAAATCATCAACCTCGGTTGGATGATATCTTGGTGGGAACCAAGAAAATTAAGGCGGTTTAGATGTTAATTATATAATGGAACATTAGAGGGCTCAATGTAAGTAAAAGAGAAGGCTTTTAAGAAGATTGATTTGTGAAATATAGGCTCAATATTATTTTCTTTAGGAAGCTATGCATTTCAAAATTACTAGAAGCTGGAAAATGAGGATTTTTTTAAACATACATAAAAACATATTACACATTATGATATCGTGCATTTATTTAATCAAATTCTTTAAATCAAATTTGTTCTTTTGATCTATCGATAACATCCATGTAAGCCATATGCGGTGAGAAGGGTGTATCCAGGATCTCCACGATCTCCCTTTGCCACTACTTGAGTGACAATGTTTACTAGCATTTTGGCTCAACCTTTTTCAGGTCATGGGAACCATGTGAAAGTCCTTGGATCTACCACGAAGCTAGTTTTCCGACTTCGTATTTCGGTATCCGTCCATTGCCTACCTCATGTTTAGTGTTCAACTTCCCATGATCAAGTTACTGGCAATTTTAATTTAATTGGAGGACTAGGTGATCAGACAATGCATAACCATCAATGCATTACTTTGGCCAAAGTTTTCCACTTTGTGCAGGTTACGGCTAAACTCAAGACAACACACTAGTCTTATGAGTTTAAGTCTTTCGCCACCTCACAACTATCCCTTTCACAATTATCCAGATCTTATAGTTTGTATTTACTTTATTTCCAATTTAACCTATCTTGCAAGAGTTTATATTGAGATAAATACCAAAGGCCAACTAGAATCATCATGAGATAAGTACATTCGTTATGCTAAAATGTATCTATTTCAACATTTCACATGTACTTATCCCTTAATATGCCTAATGGATCTTTTCATCTATTTATCTTCCCATTTAGTTTCTCTTTTCTGATGTTTGGTTTTTAACCTTAAATTACCTTTTTATAATGATACTCTTCATCCTCTACACAATAGGCTTTACAATCTTAACATATTAATACCAAGTTCACTGGAAGGCCGAATTATATATATATATATATATATATATATATATATATATATATATATATATATATATATATATATATATATATATATATATATATATATATATATATATATATATATATATATATATCCTCCTATTAACTATGCCACTAAATAGTTATTTACTTTAGAAATTAAAGACAATTGAATGTTACAAATATCAAATAAATAAATTTAACAATTTATGATAAGTAAGATTTCTTACTTCTAGTATTTATCATTTACTCATATTGAGATATTATTACATTCAAGGTAATAATCTCTTTATTAAAATTATAAATTACATATGCCGTTAAGGCGAAAATATATAACTATTACGGTAACTCTCACATAGTGAGATTTGAATATTAACAATGGGTCCAAGATCCCAATAAATTTATTCAAAATTTTGGGATATCATCCTTATACAAATTGAAATCCAAGTATCTCATTTAGATCCATGCTACGATAAAACTTCACAAGACATGAGTTTCCACATATCCGAACGTGACGGCTAATTGTCCTGCAAGATTGGAGTAGTGGTATGTTGTTAGTTCAAAATGAATTGGCATGAATATTGCCTCCATTTTCTAATGTGATTATTTAATAAAATAAGAAACGATATACATGTTATTTTATCAATAAACACACGGTAATACAATGGAGAATGTATTATTACATGTTTTTCATCAAGATACAACTATGAATGTACACAAATAGAACAACCGATTTCTATTTCAGCAATCGTGTTTCACTCTAATCACAAGGATCAAGACATAATCAAACCATATTCATTCAACATCCGAATTACGATTAAACCACAAGCAAATCATGCTTCACATGGTACAAATTCAACTATTATATTTTTTACCTTCCAATCAACAAGCATCTTAACAAAAGCTATGCTGAAATCATCATTTCCAAATACCAATTAGACATATTCCCTCTAGGTAATGAGCAGCTCTATAAAACGCACAACAATTTTATTTCAAACAATCAAAATACATTTATATATATATATATATATATATATATATATATAGAAACGCAGTCGACTAAACGAAAGTGTAAAAACATCTCTATTAAATGATTCTAACATGTTCTTTCGTGTAAACGGATCAACAAAACAAATTGAGCCACACACCACGGGATGATAATTTTGAAGTTTATTTGCATAGAATAACAACAATAAGTTTCTAACACTTCTAGTAACAAAATCCTTTAAGAAAAACTAAGTCATCTTACATAGATTGTTAACACTAATTTTTTTCAATCCGGTAATAAAATTATACCTACAGCAAATCGACTTGTATATATCCAAATCAATTCGTTCTAGCATTAATTTCTTTTCTATTTAGAAATTATTAGAATGCGGAAGCAAATATCAGGCAAAATGATGAAATACCTGGTAAAAACATTTTCACATCTTTGCCCGAAAATCGCTTTGCTCATACAAATAAATTATTGTTTGACTATAATAAAACCCAGAGGTAGAAATCGATTTGGGTTTCTAGAAATCAAATTTAAATAGAAAAAAAAAAAAAAATTGATTAGTAACACCCATTTGTGTTTTTTTCTAGGTTTAGCTAAAACCACACAAAGGAAACTTAAGAGAATACAAAATCCATCAATTTCCTTTTTAAATTTCATTTCCAAGCAATTAAATCGTAAGCTGTCCACAAATTCATTTAATTGCCATTTAAAACAGAATGTGTATTTCCTCGTTATTTACAAATAATGTTGCGAGAGAAGGAGAAGATATTCATGCACTCAAGTAAACCCAGACCAACAACCTCTTACTCTTCCAGCTCCAACAAGTTGAATCCTTCCTTCCTCCAAAACTCACGCATGTATCCCAGAAGAGAAGAATGAAAACCGACAAAGGAGAAATAAAAGAAAATATAATTAGGAAACTATACTATAATGGAGAATTTTGAGCTTCCCAATGTTGTTTCATGCGTCGATGCATGCCACATACTTGGTGTCGAGATGAAGGTGTGTCCTCTCAAAACTCACAAATTTTAAATATTAAAATATTATTACATTTCTTTTTAACTTTTGATTTACATGCCAAATCCTTTTAGGATTTAAATATATAATTTCACAAATTAATAATGCATTTTTTTAATTTTTATTTTAATTGTTACCTAACTTTAATGGTAAAATTAATCATCATAATATAAGTCCACATATTGCCAACAATATGTTATCGTAATAATTATTCAAATTCCCATGTTCCATATAAAACATTCAAACAAATGAAAATCACCAAGTCCGTAAATAATAATTTGAATATTCTCATAAAGTTGGTTTGATATAGCATTGTCAAATAAAATAGAGGCAATTATCATCACGGTCATTGCAAAAGTCGAACAAAACAAAAGACGACCAAACCGATTAAAATAAAGTAACCTGAAATACAAATAACCGAAAGATTCACTATCATTTATGAACTATTTTACCTATGATTAAGGCCTAATCATGTTTTAGGAAGGATCATCAAGGTGGGTGCGGGGTTATTCGTTCCGCAATGTCATGCCCGCATGAGAGAAGTTGTGGGTCATGATACGACGAACCAAATGAATTTTACACCCAATGATGATCTCGTCTAATCTTGTTTAGACTTAACCGTAGTTAATTTAACTTACAAGAAATTTTGGGATGTTACGAAACTAAGTTGAATGAAGAGGATATTCAACATTAGAAGCTAGCTAGACATCTTAATATGGATATGATATGGTTGGGTTCCATTGGGACAACTAGTGATCTCATGACATTGTGGAATCTAGAGGAGATGGAGATCACATGCAAGGCCACTAATCGTAATTGGATGGAATATTGGGTAGCTTGTTAAAAAATAGGAATTTTTTTCCATCATCAACTACTATGTCCTGCGATCTCAAGTGATAAGGAAGATGCGTTAAATCAAATCTTATAGACCGTGTATAAGAAAAAAATCAATAAATGGTTTATGTGAGGGGACTTGAATTCTAAAATCGACTGTAAGGAAAAGAAAGGTGGGTATTCTAATTCTTAAGGAGATAAAAATTTCATCAACTTCATCAATAGGATTGAATTATGGGATGTGATATCTAAAAAATGTTGATACACATATAATAATAAGACTAAATTTAGGGATGTAATCATGGAGAGGATCGATAGATTTACAATTTTTATCAAGCGGTGGGATTATAATGGAATTTTGGAAGTAATTTCTTTATGATAAAAACTTGGACCATGGGTCTATAGCTCTCTCTTGAATGTCTAATGTAAGACCTAAAAATATTAATTTCAAGTTTGAGACTTCGTATTTGGAAGACCCCAATTTTGAGGAAATGATAAAAGATGAGTGGCAAAAGCCTTCCATTAGGTATGAAACCAAGATGTTCCTCTTAAAAAAATCTCAAAGACCTCAAATGTAAGATCAAAACATGGAACACAAAGGTTTTTCAGAATATTTTCAAGTAGAAAGAGATTTTGGAATTATTTATGGATAAAATACAACACAAAATTGGAGAAGAATGGCTCTTGATGTCTTTGGAACATGAAGAGAAAGGACTAGTTGAAAGTTAGATAATATCAACAAGAAATAATAAATTTTCTAGTGACAAAAATATAGGGATAAAGGGATCGACAAGGAGACATAAATACTAAAATTTTCCATGTGACTAACAAAACTAGAAGACAAGAAATCTTCATTTAGAAAATTGAAAATATGAATGGACCCTCAAGATATAATGGAGAATCTAGCAAGGCACTTTGATTTTTCCCTCTCTAAGGAAGAGATTGATTGCAGGAAGGCTCGAGACCTTTTCCTTAACAACATCCCCAATAGTATCTTTGATTCTTATATTATGAATGTTCACAAATCCATTGTCTTGGAAGAGGTCAAAAAGTCACTTTTCAAGCATAACATGCAATAACGTTCCTTGCCCATGCTATATTGTTTCAAAAATTTTGGGACATAATGGGGCTAATGCTTCTTGAAGAAGTGGAAGATTATATATTCTCACGGTCGATCCTCAAAATTGTGACCATTGCCTTTTGCCTCTCATCTCTACAAAAAAATAGGCCAAGAAACTAGAAGTTAATACCCATAATGTTATGTAATACACTATGCAAGGTAATCTATAAAGTTATTACTAATAGGATAAATAACTTTTACCTTTAAATAAGACACATTTTGAATAGTATCCATCGTGGTATGTGAAATCATACACTTTATAAATTATAATAAGAGAAAATGGATCTTGATCAAATTAAATAAAGTGAAATCCTGTGAAAAGGAAAACTGAACTCCATGAAAAAAATTTGCAAAAATTTGGGATTCTTGAAGGATGGGGAAAATGGTTCAAAATTGTCGTGGACCACCAAATTATCGATTATCGCCAATGGTGCCTCGAAAGGCTTTATTGGTGTAATGTTCCATATACATTAATATTAACTTAAGTAAGCTTAACTATATTAAGTGTGCATGTTGTGCATCTCTGGGTTTAATATAGGATAAGTGTGTAATTAATGCCACGACCATTAATTCTACCATCATTAATAAATGTCATCTCTATATGAGATCACGATATGGTGTAATTTATTATTATGATTTGTTTGTACCCTTGTATAGTGATTTCATATTTATGGAGTGAGTTTGTTATGTACGACTTTCATTTCTGGAATTCCTTATTCATATAGGGTTTCAGAGCCATTTCCTACATGGTATTATAGTTAGTCTCCTAAGGTAACAGCTTTGTATTTCTACATTTATCCACTAGCTCAACATTACCACACAAATTCCCTAATCTATAACACATTTTTGAGCCAACTCTCTTTTTTCGGTTTTCAAAAACACCAACTACATTATTTTTGTTTAAGCCAAAAGCATTTTGGGTTTTTTTCCTATTTCTAGAAAATCTAGATTTTTAAGTCTAATCCATTATTTTGCTTAGAAATAATAAAAATACAATTTTAAAAGATTTTATTTTTTCTAGTTGTATAGATTTTTTTGGAGATTTTTTGAAGTTTTCCACTTTAAAAAGAGTTGGGAGTAGTAGATTGATCAATGGATTTTATAAAATTTTGATTTTTTACGAACGAAGGTGCAAATTATACATCACTAGATTTGACATTCTAAGAGCTTGTGAAAATATCTTATTTGTTGAAGATGCTCCCATGACAAAAATTTGAAGTTATAGGTGCATTATAGGGTTTGATTTGGGTGAGGGAAAGCTCAAGGCACTATTCATTATCATGTGGTCATTTTTGTAACCTTCCACTATACCAAAGCCCTAAGTGCTAGCAACTATCACTCATGTAACCATGCCACTCAATTTTTAGCCCCTAAGTAATACTCTTGATCCATCGACCTCCTTTTTAAACAACACATTTCTAAATGTCATATCTTTTGATCTCGGGAGGTGCGAGAGGGTTTCTTTTCCACCCCTCTTATCTTCTTCACATCCATGTAGTTGTGAGGTGATATTCACTTTATTTTTGCTTATATTACCTATGGAAAGGGCCCTAGCCTACAAAAATTACAATAAAGTTGTCAGAGATAGCGTAGCTCATCTCGATGATCAATGAGACTACATATTAACATGCGAGAGGTGGCGGGATGACAATGAGAATTTTCCCTTTTAGCCAACCTATTCCTACCAAAAACAACCAAGTTGTATACAATTTGATAGATACATAGAGCTAAAAACATTTAGATCATTATGGCGGTTGTCATCCACAACGAATTCACCGCTACTTTAACCAAGAAAAACCACATTAGAATCTACAAACATAACTTTGGTCCAAATCATTGCAAAGTCTCTAGAGGGGGAATTGACGACAACTTTAGGGAAAGCTCAAAACCCAATGCTCCGCAATTGCTTTTTCCCAACTGTTAGTGCTTACGGGGCTTTGAGGATTGCATGTGATTGGAACTTAGCTTCCGCACCCCTGTTATCTCCATCCTACTCCAGATCTGCATGGTCCATGTGCAGAAGGAATTTCCCTGAAGCATTCAACAGAATATTGGCATTGCTAATGCCTTGGGCCACATCAAAGGCATTACATCATCCCATGGATTGCTGAGGGTCAAGTATGAGGCCATGCAAATGGGTCTAGATTTCCTCTTCCTCGATCTCATCCAATTCTTTGGCAACTGACCATGCTCTGGACAGCCAATGTCACATATAAGGGTTATGAATCTTGCCTTACATTCATCCTTCGAAAGAAGCACGCCAAATCCCCTCAAATGGGGAGCTTCGGGTAGGTGGCAAGACTTGCGACTAGCTTGAGAAGGCCTTGAAAAGAGCCTTCCCCTAGACGACTACATTTTTCTATAGGCTCCAACAAAATCCAGCGTAGAAGCACTCCCTTTGACATGAAAGTGAGATGCCAAATGGCGGAATAACACAGGTAGATATAGGGGGATGGAGTGATTTCCACCTTGTAGTCTTTTATTTTACCAAATGGCCCAAGGAACGCTAACACATCACTTAGCTAGAACAAAGTGCTCACCCGAAGCACACAAGGGTACCATGTCCCTCTTTTATGGCATCTTGTTCAAGGAGTTAGCATGATCATACAAATATTCCAGATCCATAACTAGTAATCAAGTATTGTTCATAACATAAACTAGACCTAGATCATAATCATATGCAAGAAGAAATTATACAATAATCAAGATTAAATTCACCATGCAAGAACTAGTTACAGTTATTTCTACAACCAATATCTAGCCACATAGATCCATTGTATTAATTATTATAAAACACAGAAGTCGAGTACATACATAATAGTGACACCATAAGTCATGCGCGCTCATGAACCAACAACATAACTCTATTACAAAAATGAGCTCCTAAACCGTGCAAATCAATACATATTTATAGGTAGTGGGGACTTTCCCTTCAAGCACTCATGCACTCTCCAAAATAGGCTACATGCTTAAGAATAGTCATCATGTTTCTTTACATGAACAACTAGAGAGCATGCAAGCTCTTCTAACAATAGATCATCTATAGATAACTTCAATTCCTACCCTATTATTAGCTCAAAACGTGCATGTCGTTTATCCTTTTACTTGTCCCAAAATAGCCTTGCGTGGCCTCCAAGTCTTCATACTCCAATTTGAACTGCTAGTCTCCTACTCCAAAATAGACACCTCTGGCATGGATCCTTCTCTTGCGTGTTGCCTACGCCATCTCTATATTTAACATCATGCCCCCAAAATTGACTAAGTCCTCTTCCTTTCTGGAAATAACCCTTGAGCACCCTTTTCTGTTGTCTACGTGTAGACATTGATCATTCTACACACGTTCACCATTTCACCACTTGCACACATTTATCCTATTAGCCCCGCACACGCGCTTCAATACTTAGTCATTTTTTAGGGCCCAACATTACCCCACACTAGGTATGTTGTCTATCCTCGCAACACTCTGGTTGTCTTCCCAAATAATAAAGAATCCTCCAAGAGTCAAAGAATAAAGGAATATGTTTGGCTTGCGCCAAAGAATGAAAGAATTATGTTATTGTGTAAGGAGGATGGGAAAATATTTATTTAATGATGCTTTAATTGTATTCCATCCCTCCACTTCATTTTTTTCTTTATTAAATAAATCCCCTATCATTACACTAACTTCTTCAAAAGTTAACTCTTCACCCTTGGCTTTGAATGTTTCAACCATAGTCTCTAACTATTTGCCAAGGTCTGTCAAGTGTCCATTCTACGAGTTACCTAGGGATATAACTCCTTTAACTTATTCTTTATAGAGGTCCTTAGGATATTAATTGCTTTAGTTTTCTTCTTGACCTCTGTAAGGATCTTTTCCCGTTCTGCCCGATTTCTTTTGTTTTTGGTTTGTAACTCCTTGAGATCCGCCGTGAGTGACAATTTGCGAGGCTCGCCACTTGATCCCCGTCTTCACAATTGTCATAGATATTGATTTTCCCTTATCATTTTGGGCCACCTCAAATGTTTTTGGGTCAACAACTTCAGCCTTTGGAATACTTGGAGTGGTTGTAACCAATTGGTTTGATGGCGACAGTTTGTTAAACTGGTTCAGGGAGCTCATACTTTGTATGGACTCCTCTTTTCTTCTTGAGGTTCTCTAAGTGTATATCGAAGGGCTTAGGATCCCCTTGGGTGATGAAGACCTTTCCTAATGGAGGAATCTAACTTCTGGAACAAGGTGGAAGGAATAGCCTTCATTTGATGAATCCAAGGTCTCCCAAGAATCATGTTGTAATTTGTTTCCCTATCGATGATGTAAAACTCTGTCAAGATGATTTTTGGCCCAAGGGTGATAGGAAGAATTATGGTTCCAATTGAAGTAGCCTTAAGACTATCATACCCTCACAACGTGTTTCTTGTAGAGGAAAAATTAGTCTCTCCATATCCTAACTTCTGCAAGAAAGAGAAGGGAACCACATTTACTATAACCCTGTCATCAATCATGGCTCTCTTAATACAATTGTTATAAACTCACACCTGTAAATATAAGGTACGATTAACCCTTCGGGATATTTCAACATCAGATGACATCTTGTCTATATCAAAAATAAACCTAGTATCCCTATCACTCTATCCTGGAGGATGTATGTCAAAGTCGATATGATTTATTTGAGCATTGGGAGGAGGCGTAACCTTGATTAGATGACCAATACCTAGTGCATCGAGTAGTGTGGAACAATGCGCAAGTGAATTCTTCAGAAAATCTAGGAACGAGATGTGAGAGATGGTCTTGTTCAAATCTGATATTAAATCATAGGCTCCTACTGATTTTGTGATTGTAGGAACGTCATCCTACGAGGAGGAAATAATGGGTAGGGTTTGCGAAAGTATTCCTTTGCTGAGTTGTTGCATTAATTTCTAGTTCAAATTCTAGCTTGATTAATCCCATGATCTTCGTATTATTGTTTAAACCAAGGTTAGGAGCAACTCGGGAGTTATTGGAAGTTGAACCCTCATGGTCATTATTCCCTATAAGAATGCCTCTATTTATGTTATGAGGATTCACCTTGACATTATCAGGATACGTAGGGAGTGGATCCCGAAAGATGCTCACATTAGCATTCTGAGGAGCTATGGGTCCTGTATAGTTAGACTATGGATTTGTTTCTAGATTTGCTAAGAACATGTCTACAAAGAGTTGTCTTTGGTTTTCGGGAAGTCTTTGTAGAAACTTGTTGCAATCATGGAAAGTTCTATCATCATGACCTCAAACCTTATGGAAACCAAAATATTTGTTAGGATTGTAATTTCTCGGCCTTTGATAAGCATCTTGTTGTTGTTGATTATAACCTCGATTGTAGTTTTAAAACTAGTTGTTATAACCATGGTTCATTGCCCCTTGGTCGAGTTCTGATGTTGGTTCGGGCCTTGGGTTTGAATTTTCTTCTAAGGGGGATGGTTTACATCAATTATGTTGATCGAGTTAGGGCTTACATGATTGCTCAAGTTACCATTGGCATTACCATTATTTTCTTGGTTAGTGTTACCAATGTTCGGCTTCCTGACCTGGTTAGTGACACCATCAGTTGTAACACCATGATTCTTGTTAAAGACCTTAGGCCCTTGATTGTTGTTGGAACTGTTAGGGTAATTACCCTGCGAAGGAGTGACCAGTCTCCCATTCGAGCCATAAGTCTTTCAACCACTATCAATTGTTGCTGGTCATTTGGAGTGCACCTTCCAAGTACTTCTTCGTAACTATGGAAAGGAAATTTCTGGACTTCTTCCCTAGTCTCTCAATTGAGTGAATGAAGGAAGAGATCACAAAGTTCCATTTGGTCCATATTCGGTGCACTTGCAGAAGAGTAAAGAACTTGATGCCACCTCTGAATGAAATTTACAACAGACTCGTTTTGCTCATGTCTAATATGCAAAAACTCGCTAATCCATATACACAACAACTTGTTCATATCAAATGCTCTGATGAATTCAGACACAAAATGTTTAAAAGGAATCTATAGAAGCTTCTAATCTGATAGTACCAATCCAGTGCCATTCCCTCAAGAGTTTTTGGGAATATTTTAGCTACCACAACATCCCAAGGAAGCAATTCCTTGATAGCGGTAACATAAGCCTTAATATGAGCATTCGGTCTCCTTCTCCCTTAAACTTATGAATATCAGGTAATGGGTGTGGAAGCATGACACCATGTATAACGAAGTCAAGAGGTTCCTTTAAGTACTTAGCATAAGTACCCAGTACGTAAGATTCCACCATCGAAGATCCTTGATGAGGAGGTGGAGGAGAAGGAGTCGGATAAGGTGCATTATAGGCATTGCCTGAAACACATAGAGCTCCTTGATAAGGTGCATAAGAGTACGAACAACATATGGGTCCATCTAGGGGCTTCGAATACATATGTAAGTAAGGTAGGATGATACTAGGATATGGACTAGCAGAAGTGTAAAACCAGGGAACACCGCATTACCTAATGGAGCAGTATTCGAGAACACGCTTCGCCAACCCTTGCATAGGATAAGCTTGAGAATAATGAGGACCCATCCCTAGTGTGTTAGATCCTATAATAAGATCACATGGATTCGCTAAACCGAAAAACCTTGTTGTACATGATGTTGCATTGGTTGTTCATTGGTAGGGATGTATCCCTTGTTATCTACTAGGATATCCCATGTTCTGCCCTACTACATGAGTTGGTTTCCTGGTTGGGCGCTCTCTAGTTCTCTAATCCTCCCTACTAAAGTAGAAATGACATCGTTGGGAGAGGATTGAGTTTCTTGTTGGGGTGCCTGTGGTGTAAGGTTTGATTGAGAATGCACATGATACCCTGTTATGAATTGTTCAGCATTGTAATTATTGTCTTCCTCAAAAATAGGAATCTTAGGATAGGTTGTCGATACACTGTTATTGAAAATCTCAGAGGTGTGAACCTTCATCCTATCTAAGGACTCATCTATTTGGCGAAGAGGATTAGCTATTCATGCAAAGATGTCATCTTCTGTTGATTACATGGCAATGTGAGGTTTTGACAAGATTCTAGGGTAAGGACCTATTCCGCTTGTAATAGTCACATGGTTTGCATTGGGTTGAATGTACTGCATGTTTAAAGGTTGATTAACCTCCTCTATTCTCACATAACTAATGGGGTTTTAAGTGTAACTAGGGGAGGTCCGAACGTTGCTTATGTAATTATCACTCATCCGGAAAGGGAAGGGGACTATTGGGTTAAATGTTGGTGTAATATATCTATCGAGCCAAATGACCCACCAAGCTCTCTTCCAGACATATTTTAGAAAGTATAAAATATCTACAAAAATAGGGGAAGAAATGGAAATATGAGGTAATAACAGTGAAAGAAAGGGATTAGAAGGAATTAATCCTTCACATTGGGTTCACCAATTTGTACGAATGAAAATTGACACATGAATTTCAATCCGCTCTCGAATCCTCAAGGCCGTGCAAGCGGTGCGATGTGGAAATGCGGATGACTAACTATAGGAGAATCAATGACTAAGACCTAGTAGTGTGAATTCCTAGTAGTTGAGTCGGAAAAGGGGATATTTAGTGGCTATGAGTGGGTAGCGTAAATTCCCTATGGCTTGATCTACTTGATTGAATCTAAGTGTTTAAACTATGTTGAAGTGTCCATTTTAACCAAAATGAAATTAACAATCTAATCTACTACTAAATGGGAAACTAGTTAAACAAATAAATTAAACTAAGCTATTACAAACACAAGACAACAAATTGCTTTTATTCTAAACAAATAAATCTATTATAGGCAACTAACCGATGTAGATAATTATTTTTGTAATTGTGTATTGAATTTAAACTAACTTAAAACAATAACTTTTTCAATTAATCTTGTTGGCTAGATTTTCTGCATAGCATCAAACCTAGGCAGTCATGAGATAAATCTCCCTCATTTAACCGGTGAGGCTCCCGTGTCAGATTTGTCAATATAAATGTGTTTTTATCTATCAGGGGTTTTACTTTAACAACTTAGTTCATGAACCATAACTAAGAAGTTCTGCAGCAAGTAAGCAGCTGTTTAAGAAAGGAAAATTATAGAAGAAGGAAGTAAAGGAATTACAGAGAAGAAATGAGGAAGATGTGCATCCCAATTAGTAGATTGCAGAGCTAATTGCATGCACATAGAAGAAACTCAAATAGATTTGAACACACAGAATTCTAAAGCAAAGGTAGTTCTAGATCCAGATCTAAAATAACACAAAGTCTATTAAGAGATCTAAGATTTAGAAGCAAGAAACAAAATACACCGTGACACAAAGTTCTCCGGAAACCTGCTTCTTTGTATTCCTCTGCAACAAGTGGCTCTCAGGGGTTCAGCACAAAGTCTAGAACACAAGATTGCTTCTTACAAATTCTGATCGATGATTAACCCGTAGGTTCTTCTCCTACTTATAGAATGTAGGAGGGAAAGTACAAATAGAAGACTCAAACTGAACTAAAGTATGAACAACAAGTAAAGATGACATTTGGCAATCATCCTCAACTAACTTCTTCTTAAGTGACACATGTATCACTTAACTAATAGAAAGGTTCCACATGACTTCAAGTAATGGTTGCAAAACCAATAACTTAGAAGTTTACAATTTCATCCGGGAACATAGAAAGTAGAAGAAGAAAGAAATAGAAGAAGTCATGCCAGCTGTAACATCTACATCTTCTTCTTGTTCTGATATCTGATATACTTGTCGAACACATAGTTCAGCATCTTTCCATCTGTTTTAGCTACTGCTTCCTTTTCTGTCCTGAATTGCAGCAATCCCTCATTCAACACTTTGCTGCATGCTTCCACTTCTTCCAAACTTGGCCCAAATCTCGCATATGCTGCTGCGGTGTCACCGACCCTCGATAGAGTTCATCGTGAAAGGCTTGGTGGCTTTATCAATCCTCTTTTGCACCATCGAAGAGAACCCTCCAGAGAATCATGCACCTCGTTAAAAGCAATCCGCACGTATGAAGTAATACCTCCATCCACTCTTTCCTCGGTGAAAGAAATAATCTTGTCCGTAAGCAAATCGATGTTCTACTCTCAGCGCTGCATCCTCTTGAAAAAAACTCTGCGAGATCTCCAAACGGAAAGATACTGCAAACTCTAACTGCTTCCCCTTCTCAACTGATCCATCCGGCACAATTTGCTCTGCAACCAATACATCTCCCGGTAGCTTGTTGATCTCGGCCAAAACACTCAGGTTACTCTCTGCAACTGTAATTATTCCTTTTATGCTTTCTATCAGTTGCTTTAGTTGATTTTCTGCATCGTTCATAACCTTTAGGCGGGCTGGCACTTCCCCAAGTTGCACAGAAGCTTGACGAATAATCAGATCCTTCCATTCGTCAATAGCCTTTACTTGATTGCTCGCATCTTCCATTTCCTGCATAAGATGATCACTCACCTGCTCTGAAATGGGCTGAACGGAAGATTTAGCAACCTTGGCTATGATCTCACATAATTGAGATATTTGCTTCTGTAGCTCTTCTTTCTCCGCCTTTTCATTGTCAAGCCTAAGGAACAAAGCATCCAGCAATGTCTGCGTGTCCTGCTTCAATCCTTCAGTGGTAGCTTGACCGAGTGGTATTTTGGTCACTGTCACATCTTCTGCCGTGAGTTCCTCTTCTACCTTTCCTTCCGCCGGGATCGATATCTCAGCAAACTTCTCTCCCGAATCCTCGATGATCAACCTAGAAGTTGCTTTAGCAACTTTAGGCCTTCTGTCTCTTCTGCTCAGATCCTGAAGTAGCTGCAAGTCATGTTCCTCTAAGTTCATCTCTATTCTTGCTTCCGGAACCAACTGCAAAGCTAACCATTCCGAGAAATTACTTCTCGGAGAATGAGAAGTTGCTGAGTGCGCTACTATTTCCCGCTCTGCATCCTCTCCATCAGAAAGTGCCACAGTATCATGGCTGCCATCCTCTGAGACGCCCAAGGACAAAGCTCTTTCGAACTCCGTCATCTGCAGCTTCAACACCTCCTCTGGAACAGGCGCTGAACGAAGTGGCTGAGGCGAGAAGACGAATGTCGCTGGATTTAGTGGAGGCATGGAAACATCCTGCTGCTGCGGTGCAATAGTTGGTGATTCACTAGGTACTGGAGAAGTCGGAGTCAAAGCTATGGTCGTAGAAATGGTCTTCTCTTTCTCTTGAGATCTTCTGCGTACTTTCAACTTCTCGGACCTTCTGCTGCTCTCTCCTTCATGCTTTCGCTTGAGGGAATCTTCTGTGCCGAAGTTGCCCGTGATTTGATTCATCAATACTTCATCAAGGCAGTATCCCCTCGTTAGCGACCCACTTCAAGTACTCACCAACACACTCGAGATCTTTCTTCTATTGTGCTGCAGCCGCCATTGCTATCCTGTAGTAGAGCTTTATCTCCTCCCATTTGATGGTAAGTGTCCAGTACCACGTTCCCATCATCTTTAAGATCCGCAGGTATCCGCGCTAGTCCAAAGTCAAATACTTGCTTTCTTGACGACTGACTGCTGAAATCTTTCTTTACGACCTCGTACTCATACGCACTTCATCCGAAATCTTCTAACGAAGGCACATGTGCGTACTCCTGGGAGATTGTCTTCCTGGCTATTCCAAATGGATCGAAATTAAGCCGCGCAGGGAAGAACTCTTGCTCATACTCGGACAACATTTGTGCTTCCATTCCTCGAGCTCTGTGAATGCTTTGATCAATGTTGTAATATCCACGGTGAGTGGGAAGTAGCCCGTAGACTTGTGCGCGCTGAAAGGTCGTGTAACTCCACAAGTTGCTCTTTAGCTCCATGGCAATCAATCATCACTTGGTACCTTGGCATCTTTGTTGGTTCACTGAAAAGCTCGTAACCCCGAGGTATGTGAAATCAAAACCGGGATGAATACACTGCCAATCTTGGACACTGCTTCCCATGCTTCCTTGCTTACCCTGTGAGTCTTCAAGTCTTTGTCTAACCTGCAGATGAAATCGTAGAAGAAACCATCGTTGATCACTTTGAAGTCCTTCTCGCACGCAGGTGCAGTAAGCTGTGGGTAGCACTCGAAAATGGGATCCTTGGAAAGAATACCACATCTATCCAGCTTGGAAAAGACACCCTGTGAAGCTGCAGCATATACCAAGTATGAAGTCATCTTGAAGCTGAAGGTACGCTTTACGTTCATGATTGCTCACCGATGTTACTTCTTTAATAATTTCGACCAATGATTATAGAATCAACCTTGTTGATTTCAATGGTCTGATGAAAGCATACATCCATGTCCTAGGAAAGTGTAGGCATTCGCTTCACCATTCAACCCGCATGCAATTTGACAATATCATCCGCCTCCTGCACCAAATCGGATCGTGGAAGAGTTCTCGGGAACACGGAAGGGGATCTAGGCTTCTTCATGAACCGCTATTCATGATGCTCACACATCGGCTCTATGCTTTTCCCACCTACTTTGTCGGCATCACGAATGCTAATAGAAGTCACCACCTTTAAATCTTGGAATCTTGAAACAATAATCGAAGAATTACGCATCCAAACGAATTATTGTCTTTCCCGACATCACGCACCGATCTAGATGAAGGATGATAGGATCTAGCACACTCCATCACAAACTCGCAATTGGGTGCATGGGAAAGCTGCGGCTCGAATAATTCCGCTACTTTTGCCGCATGAGTGAAGTCTTTCCACTCTGGATCTATCAATCAAATCGAAAGAGGTTACGGGCCTAGATCAAGTGTCTCCTATGTCTGAAAGTTTAGAAGCGATGCATGAATCCATCGTGCTCTCTTTTTCATCTCCTTTTGCCATAGCTTTATCAATCTTTGTCTGAATAATTCTTTTTCTTCTAATTTGGCTTGCTTTCTTCAATACTGGTGCAGATCTGGACAATTCTTCAGATTCGGAGGATATTTGCAATGTATTGGACATTGATAAATACTCCTTTTCTTTTATAAAGCACTGTAATGAGTTCTGCAATTTATTCAGACAAAAATGGCCACCGGAGCATGAATAGTGAATTTAAATTATAAAAATCTGCACTTTTCAAGCCTGCTGCCCCAAAAATTGGTGTTTAATTTGCACATAAAGAGAGCATGAATCCTTTCAATCAACACCTGAGCTCCTTTAACACCTGTGAAAACAATTGTGCAGACGAAGATGAACCTTTTCCAAAGCATGCGCCAAATCTGGAAGCTTTTAGCCTTTGTTAGCAATTTGTCTGTGCAAAATTCTTCCTTTAAAGGGGGCGCACTTTTTCTCCTTGCTGCAATTCTTTACCTGTGTGTTGAATAATAAATCCATATGGCTGCCCATGCTTATATAACCTTCACAATTCTATAATTAATAATTGCCCTAACAATTAAAGGCAATTAATTAATTAAAAATCATGCTTTCCTCTTTTAAAATTAGCATGTTTAAGGACAGCCATCCAATAAATTAAATTAATCCAATTTAATCCTCCACACAGCACTTAACTTTAGCCTCACAGTGTGCTTTGACCATAGCCACTGAAAATAGAAATTAATTCAATGATTTAATGCCTTAAAAATCATTAAATAATGCCCAAATGGGGCGCACTTTTTCAAAGGAGAGGGGCAGCCACTAAATAAATTAAATTTAATTAATTTAATTGCTCTATTTTAATCCTCCTTTGACTTTTCAACCTCCTCAAGCTTGGGCGCACTTTTTCCAAGGATAGAATTTACTAAAAATAATCAATTTAATTATTTTTATCCATCACCAAAGGGGGCGCACTTTTTTGCACATGTAATTCTATTTTTAAGAATTTTCACCATAATGGGATTCTTTACCCTGCAAGGTAGGCACCACAATCCCATGATCCACTTAAGTGATTTGACTTTTGCAATGGGATTCTTTACCTGCAAGAGGTAGGCACTAAAATCCCATGATTTCACTTAAGTCACTTTCCTTTTATTATATCATGGGAATTTTCACCCTGCAAGGTAGGTAATAAATTCCCACCTGCCTACAGCCTCTATTTTTCCCACTGCAGCTTAAGTGACTTTTATAACACGGGAAAAAGTACCTGCCAGAAGCGGTATACAATTCCCATCCAGCCTGCGGCTTATATTTTTCCCATCGCAGCTTAAATCCTTTGTTTTCCAAAAATGCGCCCATCCCCGCAGGGGCTTTCCTGTGCACGACTTCGCTTTTTCCCAGTGATCCAGACCTCCGATGATGACTTCCTCCGGGCAAAATGTGCGTGTATGTTTTCCAGCTGCTCCAGGCCAAAAATCGGGCTTACCCGGCGAAGGAGTTGTTCCAGAGAAATTTCACAGAAAACAGAACGGGACACCACAAAAACACGAAAAATTGCCAAAAGTTACAAATAAAGCCCAAAACTTAAAATAAGTTAAAATCCTTCTGGTATATAGGAATAATAACATATTCGCTCATAACGGAGTTAAAACGGAGCGCAAATAGCCTCATACGGGGCTCAAAATAATTAAATACAAATTTCCCGCAGACAAATCCCGACGACAGAATAAAACAATTTTGGGCATCTGGGTATTTGGCGAAAAGGGCTAATATGGCTCTTTAGGATTATCTTGGCGCAATACAGGAACTTTCAGGCAATAAAAACAACAAATGACCCACTATTTTAAAAGTACGAAATTTTTTCGAATTGGGTAGTCACAGATTTCGGGGTGAAATCTGAGTGACACCAAATCTATAAGATGTAGACAACTTCCTATAGATATTCTCTCCTTCAAATCCATAAGGATAGGAAGAAGAAGATCCATCACCTGGAGTTCTTTATGAAATATTTAAACCCTTTTGAAATTAACTAATTACTTGTAGATGAAGAAAAATTGATTTCTACTCTATTTGATATGATGTAACAATAATAAATTGCAGCAATGAAGGAAACCAAACAACAACTCTGACCGGAATTCACAGTAACAACGATAAATCCAAATGTGTAGTAATTTTTCCCCTTAGTTTATCCTTTCATTCTTTGAGTGTCCACATGAGTCCAAGGAATTTTGGGAATGCGGAAGGCAACAACGGGAGGAAGCGCTTGAGCGTGTGACAACTTGAAGCCTGGTCTGGTTACTGCGAATGTAAGTAGAAGAGAGATATCACAAGAGATCTAAGTTTGGCTCTGCAATTTCTAGTAGGATTGTTGCAACAATACTATGCAAGATACACAAAAATTCTCAAGCCATTTGCTTGAATACAAGCATTGTATTTATAGGAATTTGGTTGGGCAATGGTTGAAGCCACTTGGCAACCAAAGGATGACATAACAACAATGAAGGGGAGTTCAAACTATTAATAACCATCAATCACAAATTAGAAGTAAAGAAGAGCATGCCACAAGGTAGTTGGGCTTTGGAATCATCTAAAATGGGAAAGAAACACGTCTAAAAATGGAAGTTAAGGAGTGAATTTCACATCAAAATACGAGTGAACATTCTAGAAAATTCGCACAGACCGCCACCCATGAAGAGAGTTGATTACAAGACCTTTCAAACATAAGTCTTAAATTTTCACAATGATCTTTCACTAGCCCATAAACCGTCTAATCATATAAGTAAACCTATAAAAATTATGAATGAAGTCCTCAAATCCTACACAATAATGCGTGAAAAGACTGCAGGAACATTCTTCAATCCAAAAGCCATAACTACATATGCAAAACTTCCCCACTTAGTGGTGAAAGTTTTCTTCTCTTGATCCTCTTTAACAAACCTCCCCGATGATATCCGAGAAAATCCATTAGTGAAGGAGTAGATCTTTTACCTGCCGCAACACCTTCCAAAATCTCTTCAATAAAAGGTGTGGGAAAGGGATCTATTACACATACAACATTCAACTCCCTATAATCCACACAAATTCTTATTCTTCCATCCTTCTTTATACTGATCACCATAGGGTTAACCCATTCTGACTCCTCAATGGGCTCAATGATCCCAAATTTCAACATCTTATCAATCTCTTCCTTTGCCTTAATGTGCAGGTTAGGATTCATCCTGTAAGGCCTCTTCCTAACCAGTGCATACCTTCTTTTAACTTGATCGTCATCTCTCCCAAAGAGTGATGTACTCCTTTCAACTAGTGATAATATTTAGGAAATAAGTCCCGAAGTCGCACAACAACTCAATTATCTTAGTAACCTCTAAGTCGGCCGGTAATCACCGATGATGGCCTCCATAGGTTCAACATCTTTCCCAATGTTGAACTTCTTCATTTTCATAGGCTTATGATACACATGCGCTTTCTCATATGCATTATCTAAGACCTCGCACGTATCCTCGCATGCTCAACATCCGGATTCTCCACTTCTTCACCATCAATTACATAGACCATCTTACCTTTTTCTTTTTCTAGGCAAAGGCGTGCCCAAATTGTTTTGTATCTCGCATCTCGTATCTTCTTCTTTAAAGCGCCCCCGGATCGACTCACCTAGTAATTCCTGAATAATTTCCTCATCCTTTGCACTATCTCCCATAGTCAAGCACTTCATAACCTGTAATGCCTCATTTCCTAGAGGTTTAGTAGAAAAATAGTCAAAGGTCTTAATCATACCTACAGTTAGTTCTTGCCAATTTCCTATTTCTCTATTCAATTCTACATATACATACCATGCGCGCACATAACCTTGCAAGGTGAAGTAAAACTTTTGCACCCACAGTGAAGGTTGTAAGGTCTCTTACCCCTTTGTCTAAAGTCTCTCACAATGCTTGAACATGATGCAAAGTAGAATCCTCCCCATGAAATTCACATGTCTTGGTAGGCGCATTGTTCCAAAGAAACCTAGTAGAGAAAGTGATTCTCACCTCTCTCCACTCTAAAAGAATATCTCTATGTACCATCCACTAGCACGCTATTGTCCCACATAAGGTATACACCAACATATTCCTTCTATCCACTTGATCTATCCACTTTGGGTTTCCATAGTGCGCAAAAATACTTTAGGATTTCCTTCGCCAGTGTACCTTAGTACTGATTACTACTCAAATGCCTAACATAATGTGGCCTACTTACACACGTAATTGCACTTTTTTTATCTCAAGCCCAATCATCTCATAAGTCTCATGTGCCCAGCTATCACAAGCAATGCTGGTTGTATCACTCATAGTCTGGACATCTTCCCATTGGATGAATCCTTCCTTTGATGGCTCGAGTAGTCCGCCAAAGGAATGATGACGTGCTCCTCCTTGTTTGAAAAACTGATATATCCTTTATTGAAGCACAAATTAGCATTATTCACATAACACCAAGGGTGCCCAAAAATGCTAGAAAATTGTGTGCCTCTGCAAGACCAAGACCTCAAAGTCCCTAGTAATTTTAGCCCTTGTATAGTAATAGTAACACCCTTCAAGACTTGAATGGGCGTGGCTTTAGTCTTTTTTACCATAAACAACACATTTGAAGATGACTGTAATGGTGGCCTCCCCATCTGATTCCACATGCCCAAAGTGAGCAAATTCACTTCGCACTTCAGTATCAATCAAAATTTTACTCAACAACTATCCATTTACAACCGAATTCGAGTGATCTCTTTATCATAATCCAAACTATGAGGAGGTAAGTTAGCATGTAAAATCTCTCTCACATTCAACTCCAGCGTGTGACATCTTCTCCCTTAACCATTCCCCTCATAAAGGAATGATGTTTTATTATCACAACATCTTACAAAACCTCCTTCAAATCATCAACATCCTTCTGAGGAAGCCCAACTACTTTTGCTTTCTCCAACTTCCATGACTACTCTTTTAAACATTGTATCTCACCTTGTAAGCTTCTAATAACTTCCATGGTTTCTTGATAAATTTCCTTCGATGAGTAGGTCCGGATACTTTTCATGTAATACCTCCTCCTTTGTAATAATAGGCTTCTGCTTTGGAACTTCCCCTGCTCGCACAACCTCGGTGCATGTAGTGACCAACACAGTTAACATCTCAGATCGGGTTCTACCTTCAACATCCACTTTGATCCTCTACAAAGACGTTGTTCTCTAAGAATTCTTGCACCCTTATCCTACTTGTGCTTCTTGCTTAGGTGCTCATACAAGTCTGGGCATTCTTCATAGTTGTGGTTCTTTCCATAAAAGGAGCAAATAATATTCTAAGGGAATTTGAGCTTATAATGATCAGTGGATCCACATGTATAACATGTTCCACAAGGGAACTCACTTCTTCCACTTTCGTGACCGCTACCTCTGAATCCTCCACGGTAACCTCTACCACCACCATCAGAGCACCCTTCATTGTAACTATGATCATGATGCTCACCTTGCTCCTTGGAATTGTTTGCAACACTGATGCAGCGTACACCAATATTAATGACATCATGAATATGATCAATCAACTTGTAATTCTCTGTATCATGAGTGGTAGACCTACAAATTTTATAAGTAACAGAACATGTTCTTCCTTATCACATGTTGCAATAGTGAGCACCTACTTGAATCCCGATCCAAGTGTTAGATCTCGCATCCAAAGAACATGGTGCACACTGATTTACAAGGACAACTATCCTTAGTATGTCCTTCTACTTCACATTTCATGCACCAAATACTATTGTACGTCTCATGAGATAAATTAGCTGACAATTTTTCAAACTATTTTTCCATAGCTATAATTTGAGCCTCCACAAATGGGTGACTCTAGTGTCTGCACTTCCAATTGCCTCGGCGTGTAGAGCTGCCTCAAGCACCTCATGTGGGTTTGTATAAGTCTTGTGTGAGAGCGCCCTTCTGAAAGGGGTGATCAATCCTCCAAAAAACCATGAAGCATTCTCGACTGGGTGAATTTTGTAAGCCAACTTTGACAATAAAGTTTTAAAGCGGGCATCATACTCCCTTACGTTCTTAGCCATGCCTGCTTGATGTCATTCAACACGATGACGCTCTTCTATTTAGTCTCGGTATGTGAAACTCTACTAAGAAAGCATCACACAACGTGGTATAGTTTACACAAGTCTAGTTTGGATCATATTTCTTGTACCAACTATGTGTGTGTCCTTCATAAAGTACTAGTAAACTAACTTGCCTTACGCTCGGGAGTCATGATCCCTTTTACGCGTCATAGTATCTCACACATATGCACGTGTTCTGCTACATTTCCAATTCCCCTATATTCTAGAGACAAAGGGACATCTCAAAATACAATTGTTGGGGTTGGGTGTAGACCATGCCCATCGATCCGAACTCCTGTATTACCTCCCCGTGTTTCCTCCACCTCTAGAACCACCGATCCTCTAGATCTCGAACCACCATATCCTCCTAATCCCCCTCACATAGTGGGCAACAAACCGCAGAGGATTTATTGCCTTGTGTCCCAATAGTTGTCTTCGAATCGAACTCCCACATGCAGCCGTGAAGTTATACTACTTCCGGACATGATACCAACATTCTCGTGTTGACGACATGCTAGAAAATATACCTCCAACCAAACCTCCAAATAACACAGATGATGATTGTGCCACCATAGATGAATATGCTACCTGATTAACTCCTAAACTTATGTGTGAATGAGGTCTACTACTTATTGCTACCAAAACACCTATACTAGTGGATTCTCAATAATTATCTAAGGAATTGGAACACCAAGCATAGGGTTAGGTCGCTGGGTTAGATTAGATATGCACCCACGCTTCTTAATCTTTCCTCGGATGCACTCTCATTTGAGGTCAAAGAGGGTTCTATTCCATGCTTACCCAAATGGGGGAGCTCCGGATGCTCTCTGCTCCATGTCTTCTACATGAACTCTAAATCCTTTGTGAGCCATCTCTCCACAACACCATTCATTCCACAACATCATGCTACTTCATCAAATCCCTCTCACGCTCCTCATTAAACTTAAGTTGCCTTTATTCTCTTTGCCTATCCCTCTAGATCCATAATCTTTCTCCACACCTACTCCCGCCCTGCGCGTGGTGGGGTTTTGCTAGCCATAGGACATTGTTCTCCAAATTCAGTGGTCACAATCAAGATTTTAATCGCTAAAGGAATAATGCGTAAATAAGATCCTTTGGGTTCACGCAAGAACTAAAACTCAAAAACCTCTGGGCAAGACTAAGTAAAAACTATGTACTCCAAAATATAACTATTCAAAACACCACTCCACCAATGATATACAATGCATGTCCAATCCAGATCAACATCATACAAATTTTGGAAATCTTCATGCATTCAAACAAGTGCTCAATAATTCCAATTTCTTGTCGATGCATATGCTACCAACCACTTGAACTCTATAGGGAAATAAGAAATGAAAGTCTCATAAATTTCATGGTATAGATTATGTTTAACCCACACACGTGCATCAAATTCAGGTCAAGTGTTAAATCTATGAGCATACTCTTCCTCTAAATTCTCTAATCAATCCTCAATCTTTGGTTAAGGTCAACCAATACATCTTCATCATGCAACATCCTCGGAAAACAACTAGAAAAGAGGTCCCGACAATGAAACCAATATGTAGTGTTTTATTTTACCAAACAACCTAAGGCACTCGACACATCACTCGGCCTGCATTGAATGCTCACCCGAAGTGCGCAAGGGTACAAATCCTCTTTATGGAAGCTATTTCAAGGATTAAGTATGATCATACAAATATTCTAGATCCATAACCAGTAATCAAATATTGTTCATAACATAAACTAGACTTAGATCATAACCACGTGCAAGAAGAACTTATACAAGAATCAAGATTAAATTCACCATGCAAGAACCAATTCTACAGCTTATGTCTACAACCAATATTCAACCACATAGATCCATTGTATTGATTACTCGTAAAATACATAAGCTAAATACATACATAATAGTGACACCATAAGTCATGCGTGCTCATGAACCAACAACATGACTCTATTATATAATTGACCTCCTAAACCATGTAAATAAATACATATTTATAGGTAGTGGGGACTTTCCCTTCACTACTCATACACCTTCAAAAATAGGCTACATGCTAAGAATAACTATGTACCATTTACATGAACAACCGAGAGAGCATGCAATCTCTTCTAACAATAAATCATCTATAGATAACTTCAATTCCTACCCTATTATTAGCTCAAAACATTACATGTCACTTGTCCTTTTACTTGTCCCAAAATAGCCTTACATGGCCTCCAAGTCTTCATACTCTAGTTCAAACTGCTAGTCTCTTGCTCCAAAAATAGACACCTCCTACATGGATCCTTCTCTTGCGTGTTGCCTATGCCATCTCTATACTTAGCATCATGCCCCCAAAATCGACTAAGTCCTCTTCCTTTCTGGAAACAACCCTTGAGCACCCTTTTCTATTGTTTGTGCATAGACATTGGTCATTATGCACTGCTCACCATTTCACCACATGCATGTGTTTCTCTATTAGCCTTACTTGTGTGCGCTACAATACTTAGTCATTTTTTAGGGCCTAACACACCCAAACCATGCAAAACTCATGCCCCCACTTCAAAATCCAATCTGCACAAGTGAGGGACAATAGGGTTTGAGTGGGGAGCTTGAAGGACCATCAAAGTAAGGATTAATGCTTTAAGTCATTAATCATGGCTCTTTGGAAAGACATAAGGAATTTCTCCTGCCATACCTTTAAATAAGACCCTTCCTTTTCAATCATTCTAACCCCATAATTAGCTAGAAGATCAACGGGAATATTCCTAGCTCGTAGAATATGAGAGAAGTGAATTTTTTCATATCCATTTAACCAAAATAAGGATTCATATATAATCTAATTTAACTTTCATGCCCCAACTAAATGGGATTTGAGAGCCTCAATGATCACTTGAGAATCACCTTCTATCCGATTTTTCTCCAATGCTAATAAAAAAATTCTTTAAGCCCAAAGAGTAGGGCGAAGCCTTTAGCTACATTGTTAGTTACCCGACTACAATCTAGGGACATCATGAAAACGGTTGACCTTGCAGGTCTTGAATTAAGCATCCACTATGAGCAATGCCCCTGGATTTATTTTGAGGCCCCATCAAAGTTCAATTTTACCCATCCTTCATTTGGTGGTAGCCATCTCACGAGATGATTTTAATCCATCCTGGGCCCCATTAATAGGGAGTGGTGATATTCACATTTTGAACACATGTGTTTTCCATAATTTATAGATTTTTCTTGATTAGTTTTTAGTTCCTTTTTTACCGTTATGGAGCTATAACTTTTAATCATCCAATGGATTTTAGTTTTAATTTTTCGAAAGTGTGTACTTTTTATGCTTTTCACATTTGTAGTTTTAAGCCAATTCCATTTTGTATCAAGGCCACACTTTTTCATTTTTAAAATTTTTCTGATCGTGAATCAAGTTGTAAACACATTGTTTATAAAGTGTCATCTTAATCTAAGGGAAGATCATTTTTACGCGTAATAAGAAAACTTAGATGCCTTTATTATCTTTGATTTTATACCAAAACATTGTAATTGGGGTAAAATTGTAAATTTTGCACAATTACAAACAATTTCGGAGGATATTATCATCTTTTGAGTGTGCTTAGTTTGATAGCATTTCTTTTGTATATTTTTCCTTGGTTCACTATAGTGGCTTTGTGACAAGGCCTCCACACCTTCACATGGAACAATAATAACCTAAATTCATAAAATGCAATGTTTTTTCTAAAGTTTGTGCACTTTAGGAGAACATTGTTGATTATTATGAAGATCATAGAAGACTCAACAATCATGCTTCTTTATTTCTCTCATTCATTACTAGAAAAACTTCCCTCATTGCATGACACAATTACACATTTGAAACATTATATTGACTCTTATATGGACACACCTTCTATCGATCCTAGTCCACCTTATGTCACTAGTCACGTTACTCTTGATGTACCTTTAGCCTTTGATTCATGTGAGCATGAATTATTTTTTATATCATATGTACTTTTAGTTCATATGTTGACCGCCTACTTAGATGCATTTACAATTGTGCTTGGCTAATTTTAGAATCACACAAATGGTATTTTTCCTACATACTTCATTTCATATCTTGGAATAGTTATTGATAAGAATTTACAGAGCACTTTTTACCTTATCCATCCTATTCATTAGAATACTCACCATAGTATTAGCTATAGTGTTTCTCCCTCAATGGGATCATTAGGTATGAGTTCACATGTTTTTTATTGCTCCACTCTTTATAAGGATATTAAGGGATGCATTATTTCTTATACACATTCATTCAAGCACAAGAAACGTGAGTTTACTTGTATTAAATATGAGGGTCCTTACACATATTTAAATAATTTCGTGCATGCATCATTTGTGCACATAGTACTGCATGACGGATGAAAATATATATGCAACCTTCAACTACACTCGACCCCACGAGGTCGTGCCAGAGCATCCAATGTTGAATGTGTGGATAACTAACTATAGGAGGATCATTGACTAAGATCTGGTAGTGTGATCTCCTGGTAGCTGGATTGGAAAAGGGGAGATTTAAAGGCTATAAATGAGTAGCATAAATTCCCTATGGTTTGTTTTCCTAACTTGGATCTAAGTGTTGATCTAGTTTGAAGTGTCCAAATTAACTAAGCTGAAATTGACAATCTATGCTACTACTGAAAGGAAACTAATCTAAAAAAATCACAAAACTAAAATATTACAATCACAAACAACAATTTGCTTCTATTCTAAATAATTAAAATATTTCTACACTAAAACTAAATAAGCGAGATAACCCAATGTGGTTATTCACCTGTGTTGAGTGTATTAAAACTAAACTAACTTAAAACAAGAACTTTTTCAAGTGATCTATGATATGTAGACAACCTCCTACATATATTCTCTCTTCGAGATCCACAGGGATGGGAAGAAGAGGATCCACATCGGGGGTTGTTATGAAAGATTCAAACCCTGTTGGAAAGTACCTAATTACCTCAAAATGAAAGGAATTTGATTTCTACTCTATTTATATGATGTAACAATAATAAATTGTAAGAATGAAGGAAATCAAACAACAAATCCAACATGAAATTCACAGGCAGAGGTAAATCCAACTATGTAGTTATTTGTCTCCTCGGTTTGTCCTTTCTTTCTCTGTGTGTCCATATGAGTCCAAGGAATTGGGAATGCAAAGGTAGCAACAGGAGAAGGCACTTGAGCAATGGTAGCTTGAAGGTAGTCTGGTTGTAATGTAGGTGGAAGAGAGATAACACAAGTGAACAAAGCTTGGCTATGCAATTTCCAGCAAGATTATGGCAACAATACAATGCAAGATAAACAAAATTCTTAGGCCTTTTGCTTGAATACAAGCATGGAATATATAGGAATTGGTTGGGATGTGCCTTCATGCACAAGGAAGCCTTGGAGTGCCAAATCATTGGGTGAAGAGGTAATTCAAACTAATTAAATCTATTTAAAAATAGAAGAGGGAAGGAAAATTAAGCCATCAAGACTATTTTTAGGCAATTTGGTTCACAAATGCACCCTAAAAGTTAAGTGAAACCGCGTGTTAAAATTACACATGAAGGATTGTGGAAAAAGCGTTCGGAGCACTACCTTACACAGGAGGCGGTCCCAAGACCGTCGCCTTGCTCTGGGAGGCGGTCACAGGACCACCACCCTACCTGGGAGGCGGTTCGACACTAAAGGCCAAAACATGCATAGAATGAAGTGGGAAGTTGGAAGAACATGGAAAAGCTAAGTAAGGATGTCTAGGCTACAAATATACACTGCAGTGGGTTTAGGAACTTGAACACCTTATTAAAGAACACGAATCATCATTGGGGACTTTTGTAACCATTTTCTGACAATGTAGCACATGTAATTTTGGGTGTGTACATATTTCCCCCTCGGAAAAGCATCTTAGCCATGAAAAAGGCGTAAAACATAGAGTTAGAGTATGGCGTTCCCGAAATGGGGAGTTATAAGCTATACTTAACATGCCCGTGTGTCAAAATGTCACCTTCTAAACTCCCTCTAAATCTCCCCTTTGCCGATTCGGCTACCAGGAGATGTAACTGTTTCCGACAATGTGTAGCACATGTAATTTTGAGTGCGTACAATGCCACATCACATGTAAACATCCTATTTTACCATCTATGTTCATTTTGGATGGAGTTCATATCCATTATGGTGGTGTCATTGTTGCTCCCCTTACATAAACTCTACAAACATAGTTCCTTTGCCTTTTAGTTGCATCATATCTACGGTTTTGAGAATTTCCTAGCCCCGGCTCTCTTATTTAGAGCATATCTCATATCTAATGATAGTTTTTTGGGTATTTTTTTGAGATTCACATTATACTCGTATTGATTTATAAAGTGCCATAGGTGAATTTTATTTCATCTTTATCCACCTTCATGCAATCGTGTGTTTTATCTTGCACTCATTTTCACTTGTTGGCTCTTTTTTCTCTCCCCTCGTCATTACAACCATCTTATAAATTTTACCTATATATGAGATCTTTCTAGTATACTTTGACACTTTAATTGAAAGATCAAAAATATCCTTGTGTGTATTTAGTATGGCCTTTCCAACATATTTTAGGTATCCATGTTCGAGTAATGGATTTACGAGCTCCACATGCATACTTTTTCCATTGATTCCACTTGTTCCTCATTCCGAGGGGGTTGGTGATATTTTTTTCTTAAGGTGTTTTGTGTCCTTGCTTATCCTTGACTCATTTTAGCACATGATTTTATAAAATCTTAATTAAATTTAATTTTATAGTCGCTAATATGATAAAACACAATAGAATACAAATGTTAAGCACTCTAATGATACAATATTGCAAGAAAATAGGAGAGGTAGAAGACTTACTGATTTATGTTTATCCAACTTATGACCGACCGAGCATTGCACTACATTCCAGTCTCCATGTAAGTTCTTTGTGCTTTTTGTGAAATAGTGTCCTTAGGTTGCCCTCAAGCCAATGATGTTGAAGTAGCAAGCTATGTCTAGATGTAATGAAAATATGTGAGATGGAATTCAACACTTCCCCTTCCTATGTAAGTGTATGAAGCCCCAAAAATGCAGTCCCTTTGATGGTAGTGATAGTATGTAGATGAGATTGCCCCTTAGAATTTCCAGCCCTATAATAGTATGTATGTTGTGTATATATATGGATCTCTTGTTTGAATTTCGACACTAATGACATGACATGCCGACTATGACCTCAAGATAAGGATAAGAAAACTAAAAAGGCCACCACAAATGTCAAAAATGTAAATAAGAACAAAGAGGACAAAAGCACCCAGAATGGACAGGAGCACTTGGGTGCTAGTGTCCAAAATGGGCGTTGGTGTCCTGGGATAAATGATGACAGATGTGAAAATAAAAAGAGATAGGATCCTGTGACTTGACCAAAATTAGGTACATAAGTGAAAGATGTGAGAGAGAAAAATAATATAAAATCAATCAAAGCAAGTGGATGGATAAGGGATTGTGTCACCAGTGAATAATTTTCTCACTTAAGATCCATGCATATAATAACATACTTGATGGCATAGTAAAATAGTAATATGTGTGTGATTTTGTGTCTACATTTTCCCCCTTTATGTTATTTGAATGAAATTCAAGTAGTGTAAAGGAAAGTAAAACATACATACCTGTATAAAGTTCTTGAGAAAGTCGTTGTAAAAAGTACATGTGTAGAGTGTAAAACTTGTAGCATGGCGTGAACCATGGATCAACATGTTTTGATCCATGTGGCATAAATGGAGATAGAAAACCATCGTAAGGAGCACTTGGAGAAATATTGAAATGATTTGTAGAATTTGGAGATTTTGATTGTTGCCAATGGAGATTGAAGAGGTAGGGAGTGATCAATTCCCAACCTAATTTTGTTTGTTTGAAAATGGGAGGATTTGGGCATCCTTACCACCAGAGGAAGAGTGTTAGGGAGAGAGGTCTAGTTTTTCTCTCCATCTATGACTACATCCCCAAAAGGTCCAACCATTGTAGACGGATAAAGACCAAATTTAGTTCTTTATTTAGATTTATTCCGATTGAAATAGTATTGAATAGCTTCCAAGTTAGGTCATCTAGAAGTGATGATAATGATGTAATGCAACTCCAAGTTAGGTCATCTGGGAGAGATAGTAATGTAGTGTAGCTCCCAAGTTAGGTCATCTGGGAGAAATAGTAGAATGTGCTTATTGTACCAATTGATTGATTTGATTTGAATGATAGAAGATTGATTTGTAAATAAGATGTGCCTAGTAGATTACTCACGGAGATATTTTTTTTTTTTCCCCCATATTAGGTCATTAGGGGAATAGATTTGAAATAGTGGAAAAAGTATTTGAATGTTGAATAGAGTGATTTGTTCCTTTGTTTGAATAGAATCGAGAAAAAATTTCCATGGTGATGTGTCAAGAGTATCGATTGATTATATTGTAACCTGAGAGGGATCGTAAGGTGATCCCGATTATATGCCCCCTTTCAAAAAAGGGTGAGGGGTGGAGAAATGAGCACTGAGCTGAAAGTAAAGTGGTAAAAAGAGTGTAATAGTAATAATAATAGAATATAGAAGATATTGTAAATATGTGTGTATAGTTGATTAGTATATGTGCCATATTTGAATATAACATTGTGCAATGTGTATATAAGGATGGTGATAGAGAAAATTTAGATCCGAATGGCGTAAATGGGGAAGAAAATGGAGTAACGAGGCTCAAGATATGAGTGAAACCATGTGTCATGTATTAGTTGGAAAAATGATTGTAAATAGTAACTATAGTATATGAAAAATTGAAAATTATTATATATATAGTAATAGTGAAAAGTGAATAGTGATTTCATTTGTACCATGATTGAGTGAGAATTGGAGCTTTGAGTTGTGAGGATGTCATGTGTGTTAGAGTAATGAGTTTGACTAGGTTCGAGAGAGTAGTAGTGGTGGTGGTGGCTTCACAGATGACCGATGAGTTGGTGAGTATGATTATTTTTGAAAAATTTGGTGAAATTTGCCCATTTTTGTCAATTTTTGTAAAATTTGATTTTTTTATTTTTTCATTTTTTGACTTAGGGTGGGAGCGGCCCAGGGTTTGATGTCTTTTGGGACACCAACACCCAGTTCTCGAGGCATTTGTGACTATTTTGGGGCCCGTGACCTACTCTAGGCATTGGCATCCCAGAAGTAGGGGTTTTGGCAGTATGTTGTAAATATTGTATTTTGATTAAAGTAATTTTACACTATATGATGTGATTTTTAAATGTATGTATGAGGGCTAATATGAGAATTTTGTTGTTTTTTGTGTGCAAGGGATATACACTCGAGAGAGTTCCATGTAGGGGTCACCATTTGAGCACATTGTTGACTTTGGGGTTATCATGATGTAGAGTGGGATATACTAGACCGTGCGTCCTGTGGCACATAGTGAGATTGGGGGAGGTTCCCATAATATGCCTATGTTGATTACATTGTGTGAGAGATGGTGTGTTGATACATGTACATTTTTTGGTTTCTACTTTGGTGAGATGATGAATGACCTTAGAGGATGTATATCGTATATTACGATTGTTTGTAGGAGAGAGGGTACATGTGATGAGTATAGTGGATGCCCAGAGACAGATGAGGGTAGTGAGGTGGTATTTCATAGGACATGAGTACAGAAAGAGACTCATATTAGTTTGGATGCTATATTGAGATCTAGAGTTCCATAATTGTGGAATTTTATCGCATTGATTTTAGCTTCATCAATGGTAGTAGAGGGTGGTGGAGTTGGTATATTATATAAGATGCATGATATTTTCACACCGTATAGAGGAGTATGGGATGAGATATTGCATGGGCATGGGCATGTGTGTGTTGGCCCACTTGTATACATAGATTTATATAGATTCACACAGAGGATCATGGGGTGGAATAGGATCCACCACTTTGTTACATGTATGGGCATATGAGCACATTGTGATATTGAGGCCACTTAGTGGGCCATGGGTTGATTAGTGGGCTAGACCTAATATTTTTGCGAGGTGGGGTGGGTACCCATATAGTAGGAGGATGGACACAACCACCTATAGGTCGATGCTTGATCGATGGGTCCAGGGGCCATCATATGGAGGCCATATAGAGACTATGGTGGTTGGGTAGAGGATGGAGTAGAGTTTGGTGCATTCGACACACCATGTGGTTGGAGGACCGATTTCCAAGGTGGCCGAAAGTTATTCCAGGAGAGAGTGTGTATCTATCTAGAGTTTGGTATGGCTCAGGATGTGCCCCCAGAGCCATATGTATGGGTGAGAGCTACTAGAGCAAAGAGGCAACCCATAGAGAAGGCCAGTCCTACAAGAGCACAACTAGTGCATCCTGGTCCAGATGAGTGGATGCGGCCATAGAGCCGATACATGTGGATGATGATGCGGGGTGTACCTTAAGCCTATAATGAGTGGTGGGAAACACATCAATGGGTGTTATTATTTCCAGTTTTTGTAGATGTGGGTGGAGTGGCCACCCAATAGGAGTAGGGTAGAGGGAACACTTCCCCCATGGAGATGGCCTAACAGTAGTTACACATGGAACATAAGTAGTAGTCATTGATATTTTTTAATTGTCACTTGTTTCTTGGTTGTTAGATATTGTAAATGTGTGTAGTAACTAATGTGTTGTTGTATGGTTAGGTGATGCCTATTGGTCATTGATTTTTGATTCATCATACACACACTTGACATGTGAAATGTGCCTCCAAGATGTGCTCATGGGAGGTGGTATGCTAGAGTGAGTGGATGCTTATTGTGGGTGAGCATGCCCATTTATTTGAGTCGATGGTGATAGTGGAAACCATGTGTACTGTGTTATTGAGTGAGTGTGATGAGGCTCATGTGAGACTGAGTGAGAGACAGAGGTCCATAGGAGGAGGAGCCCTAGCTCAGGATGTATTCATGAGATATGTGGAGCTACAAGGCTGATTCATAGAGCATTTGCCGAGAGGTGGTGATACTACAGAGAGACAAGTGGAGAGATATAGAGGCCATGACCAACGTGACGTAGATTGAGTGGTGAAGCATCTAGTTCTAGAGCTCCCATGATTATGTATAGTGATAGTGAGGATGATATATGATGTATATGGATGTAGTGATGCATGGGGGCTTTCCCCCAGCGATTGTATTTTTGTAACTATGATTTTTATATGATATATATATATAGACATGTTTTGGATCTCATATGTGTTGTGCACTTGCATTGGTATATGATGTGATGTTTTCCATTTGTACTTTTGATTTGCTAGATGTTGTATGCATTTTTGAAATGGTTTTCTGATTGTTTTGAATATTTGAAACATATCATGATGTGTAGATAATAGGTAAGTAGTGAATTGAATATGATTTGTATGTGAATGAATAGTATAATGATATGATAAAAAGAATGTATGTATATGATGTAATGTGATAAAGTAGTGTAAATGGTAATGTGATGTAGATAGTATAAGAGATTAGAATAATGATATGGTGATAGGTGTATAATGAGAAGATGTAAGATTATGTATGTAATAATGTAATGAAGATGAAAGATGAGGGGGGAAAAGAGAATGCCCCCAACATATGTGTAGGAAAATGAGGTTCATTTATATAAGACCCCTCAAAAATCAAGAATGAACCATAGAACAAGAGTGCGTCATCGGGAAATGGTTTGAGAGTATTTTCTAAAATAGATAATCATAAAGCAAGAAGTGAAGAGTGAGTGAGTGAAGGTTCATTTTGTAACAAATCCCTCAACAATCATGTAAGAACCTTAAGAACATGAGTGCATCATCGGGTAATGAGGTGATCATATGGAGAAATCACCTACCAAAGATGGAGAGGCTTATGTGAGGGATGGTGGAAGCATGTGAAGCAACAGTAAAACATGAGTGTAAGAGCCAAACTGAATGTCAGATGAAATGGTGCCAATGATGGGAGGTGTAGTGGTGGGAAGCACAATGCGATGGCTTAGGAAGCCAATGGGATGTAGTAGCACTATGAGGAGGATGAGATGATGTAGTAATGGATGAGATAGATGAAGGGCATGGATGGATAATGATCTTAGGAGGTGGACAAATGAAAACTTTAGAAGTGGGTGGAGGAGACAAAAAAAGAGGTGGAAGCACACTTATGTGGAATGGGAGAAAGAGATACCACTCACGAGAGTGAGAGCCAAAGGAAATGACACCTTTGTCTTCTAATTGTTGTAATTTATCATGTAGAGCACAACATTCATTATCATGATGGCCATTGATGTGGTGAAAATTAATAATAAGGGCGATCACATTGGTGATGCAAGCGATGAGGAGGAGGATGTTGATTAGAAGGAAAGTGGATTAAGCACTTTATCAAGAAAAGTACACAAGACATCATGAGGCTTAGCAAACATATGGAAAGTGCAATGGTTCATGAGGAGGAGGTGGAGAAGACTTAGGTGTAGACCGATGCGGTGGAGGTGAAGGAAGATGCTTACGTGGAGGAGGAGATGGGGACCATGGAGGATGCTCAATAGATGGAAGAGGGAAGAAGTAGTGGGAAATGGAGTAGTAGAAGAAGTAGAAGGAGATGGAATAACATGTGCTGCAATTAAATCTTGTTCTAGATCAATAACTTTATAACACAAAAGCATAAAAGATTCACATGTATCATATAATAGTTTTTCTTTTAATGCAGGAATTAAACCATGAAAAAATAAATTGCATTTCTAAATCAATGGGCTGAAATAATAACTGATGCATGCAAGAATTGAATGTAAAATGTAATCTATAATGGGTTCTTTCTTTCCTTGATGCAAAGTAGGTAAACGATCATATGTAACTCTAGGACCATTGTTAACATAAACCATCTAAGAAAAGCATCTTCCATATCATAGTAAGTACTAATAGATCCATAAGGAAAATGAGTATACCATTGAAGAGCATGATCAACAAGACTATGATGAAAATATTTTAGTAACAAGTGATCATTAGAATAAGAAGCCATAGCTAAATGATAATGCTTGAGATGCAAATAAGGATTTCTTGTCATCAAAACATGTAAAGGTAGGCATGATGAAATCCTTAGGAAAGTTGAATTGTGAATTTTTTTGGGATTGGATTTCCTGGAAGAGAATTATTATCAATGGAAGCATAATAGGCTTTTCTTTCAAGAGTGAGAGAATGAACTTGAGATTGCAAATTACCAACAACATGCATGAGGGATAAATATCATGTGAAGGAATAGTAGAAGAAGTGAGAGGCACATTGAGAGGTTGAAGTTTTCCATTATGAGTGATCATGGGGACCTGAGAAGGAGGAGTGGATGTGGAAGGAGGAGAAGGAGGTGGGGGAGGAGGTGAAGAACATGGAGGCTCTATAGGAATGCTAGATGTAGACTCAAGTCACAATAAGAGGTGCACTAATGGAAGGAGAAGAATCATCATGAAGAATATTAGAAACAACCTCAGAAGTAGAAGAAAGAGGAGTGGTAAATTCACATTCAGCAGTCCTAAGAGAAGTAACATCCTCACTAACATGTTCATGATCAAAAGTATAATCCACATCACTATCAGTCAAATTTTCACAAGCAAGTAGTTCATCAAGAGTATCATCAACATATAAAGAAGTAGTAGGAGGAGAACTAACATGAGATTTATCATTGCAATCATTGGAAATATTTTTAGAAAATAAAGAGACATGAGATATAGCTTTACATTCATCTTGACTATTATTGGAAACATCATCATGCACATGTACATTTGTAACCTTAGAAGTAGATTTATTTGCATCTATATAAGTAAAAATGTCACCAAACAAAGGATCTATAATAACATTATCATGCACTACAAGAGGAGGAGAAGAAGGTACAACAACATGGGTGACTATGGATGATGATGATGGAGAACATGCAACATAACTTTGATCATGAGAGAGCATGTAAATATGAGGGTTATCAATGCCAAGAGGAATGGTGTCTTGGTAAGCAAGAAGTTGTTTGAGGACTTTGTTATCAAATTGAGCATTGCGATAAAGATCATTAAGTTCAGCTTGTATAACAACATCATCAAGGATAGGTTGCACACTAATATGATCCATAACCTACTTGGGAAAAGAGGATCTATTTTTAGCCATGAGGTTTTGGGGATCCTAGGGCAAGGAGTTTCAACTAAGGATGGGATTCACCAAATGATTTAATAAAATCTGAATTAAATATAATTTCAGAGTCACTAATATGATAAAAAACACAATAAAATACAAAAGGCTAAGCACTCTAATGATATAATATTGTAAGAAAATAAGAGATAAAAGACTTATCTGATTTATGCTTATCCTGAACATATCTAAACTAGAAAAATTGATGAACAAGATGGGAATAGATGTCATAAATGCTGATATTAATTTTACACTTATAAATAGAGTTGGACACAAGCACAGGGCTAGGCGAGGGGCACCTAGGCACCAAAGACCATTTCTAAGCACTAGTGGTTATGTAAATGATCATAATTTACTTTTCTTATGTGTCACTAGGGTTTCACACTTATTCATTGTTAATCACCTGATATTCACACTTGGATCACCGAGGTACCTATAACCTACAACACAAACCCTAACTACCTGCACAAGCTCACAAACACATCAAATTGGAATGAAAATGCAATATGTGAAGTCGAATGACCTCGATGGTCACCCAAAGAGTGAACTTATGACTCAAGCACTGCACTACATTCCAAAATCCATGTAGTTCTTTGTGTTTGTGTGTGAAATAGTGTCCTTAGGTTTCCCTCGCACCAATGATGCCAAGATAGTGGGCTATGGATAGATATAATGCAAATGTGTGAGATGGAATTCAACACTTCCCCTTCCTATGTAATGTATGCAGCCCAAAAATGTAGTACCTTTGATGGTAGCGATAATATATAAATGAGAACGCCCCTTAGAATTTCTAACCCATATAATAGTATGAATTTTGTGTATATATATGGATCTCTTGTTTGAATTTTAACACTAATGACATGATATGCCGACTATGACCTCGGGATAAGGATAAGAAAACTAAAAAGGTACACCACAAAATGTCAAAAATGTAAATAAGAACAAAGAGGACATAAGCACCCAGAATGGACAGGAGCGCCTAGGCGCTAGTGTCCAGAATGGGCATTGGTGTCCTAGGATAAATGACAAAAATTGAAAATACCGGCAAGATAGGGATCCCGTGACCTAATCAAAAATGGGTGCAAGTATGACGGAGAGTGAGAGATAAAAACAATAGAAACAATAAAAACAAGTGGATGGACAAGGGAGTGTGTCACCAATGAATACTTTTCTCGCTTAAGATCCATGCATATAACAACATACTTGATGACATAATAAAATAGTAATATGTGCATGATTTTGTGTCTACAACATCTACTTTAAGTAGCTTCTTCTTTTGATGGATCAATTAGTGAACTCATTTTCACTTGGTGTGGTAGTGATGTTTTCCAACCTATCTAGTGTATTCTTCAAGGTTTCTTCAACTTTTGTCCACACACTTGTATTTTGAGTGATAATGATGATTTTCAACCCATATAGTGTATTTTTATATGGTGATGATTATTTTTAACTCATATAATGCATATTTTAGTGGGGATGATTCTCAACCTATCAAGTACAAATTTGAGTGGTGGTGATGATTTTCAACCCATCGAGTACACAGTTCAAAAGTATTGATGTTTTCAATCTATCTAGTGCACATCTCTTTAGTTGGGGTACTCGGTTCAACCCATATAGTGTACATCTTGTAGACACACGAAATATGCTTACACTTAGCATTTCATCCAATCCATTCAATTAACGACGCCCGTTAATTCCCTATTCTTCGCTCCACTCTTGGATGCCCATTTACGACACCTTCTCGTCGTATTCTTCCTATAATTAGGTTATTTGGCTAAAATATCTCTTATTAGCTAAACATTCCTTCTTTCGACCATTCATAACCTCCCTAGTTCTCTCTAGACCACTTCTATTGGCTTCGTAGGCTATCTATCAGTCACAATTGGTTATCCAGACCCCTCCCAACTCTCAATGAGTCTCTAATCACTTGCTAATCAAGTTTAACTAGCCTAAACCAAGCTTAACTAAGCCTAAAGCATGTTTATCCTAATCTAATCCTAAAATGCTTTTTGAGCTTTAGTCCCACATGCACCCAAATTCCAAACTCTTCCAAACCAAAAACTATAAATACAAGCCTAAGGCTTTCCTTTCAAATGGTCCTTCTCTCTCAAGCACTTTGGAAAGGCATTAGAAATCATTTGTGATAGCTTTAAGCTATAGAACATTTGGATCTTGGCCATACTCCATTATTGAGAGCTCCTTTCAAATGGTCCTTCTCTCTCAAGCACTTTGGAAAGGCATTAGAAATCATTTGTGATAGCTTTAAGCTATAGAACATTTGGATCTTGGCCATACTCCATTGTTGAGAGCTCCTCCATCTTGCATCCATCCATTCCAAATATAGTTAGTAAGGGAAGATCTAAAGCTTGGCCATGTAGCCAACTTGGAGAGATCTCTTCACTATGTTTGGGAGTAAACATCACATTTGATTGCTAGGATCTTCATAGGTTCAATGTTTTATAGCTTTCAAAAGAGTAGAGAGTAGCTTTAACATGTTAGTTTTTGATGTTTTTGTCAAAGTTATAATGCTTTCATGTTAGTTTCCCTTGTTTATCTCTTATCTCATGGTGCATAGTTGAGTTAGCAAAGCTTTGAGGTTCTTTAACCTCATTCCATAGCTTTTGCAACTTTCCATTGCATACACATCTCTTGACATTATATTGTACTACTTCCTCTACCACTTTATGAAATACCTCAACACCTATAATTATTTATGTTGATTTATTGGTTTTTGAGAGAGACTTGTCATGCATCACATTTTTCAAGTTACACTTTTGTACATGGGTACCTCATCAAGCCTAGTTGTCGGGACCCATTTAAAAAGGTTTGTTAACATTATTGTTGTGTATAGGCCTCTGTAAGATTCACTTTCGAGTGATGAGGAGGTGTGGGTTACGCAATATTTATATGCATTAATATTAAATTTGTTAGGTTATGGAGCCTGTTTTCATGTGAGAAAGTGTTGAAGACTCTGTCTTATAAGAGTATTGGGCTTAAAATGTGCCCAATATATCGGGAAACATGTTTTTCTCATATGGGCGGGATTTTTGACCCATAGGTTTATGGGATAGTTTTGGCCCATGGTTTTAACACCCATGGTTTTGTAAAACTGCTTAAGCAATTGTCTACTTATATGGTTTTATGGATATGGTAGGTATAATGTAACATTACGAGATGTGTTTGAATTCGGATGTGAATTTTATAGAGTTTGTTGAGCATAGCTCTAAATAGATCTGGTATTGTATTAAGAGAGTGGTGGCTTGTAATAAAATTTGAGCAAGTGATTCTTGGTGGACGTAGCCCAAATTGGGTGAACCACGTTACATATTGTCTCTTTGTGTTGTGTTATTTTATTCTACACTTTTATTTAAGATCTGTAAAAAATTTTCTGCATATTAGTTTCTCTACATTGCGATTACGCGAGGGATTATTCTGCATATTTTATCCCTTATTTTCTAAAAAAATTTAACTTAGGTTAGATTAATTATATTATTTGGGTCTTGTGTGTATTTCTAGGAGTATAATAGGATACATGTGCAATGAGTATCACAAACATTAATCACCGCCACTATTAATAAATTCCACTTCTACATTGGATCACATTATGGTGTAAGTTATTAGTATCCTTTCCTCATACCCTTATAGGGTGCTTCCATGTTCATGGAATGAGTATATTCTTCGAAGGTTTTGTTCCTTTGGAATTACTTATTCCTACATGGATACTAGAACCATTTCTACACGGTGATACAATGATTCTTAGGGTTCCAATAATTAACTACCATAAAACATGTAACACTATGACATACATAGTAAAAATATGATAATATCATGACAAAAAACTCTTATATTTACTTGATTCAACTCAAGGAATTTGTTGGCTAGATTTTCTGCATAGCTGAAAACCTAGGTAGTCATGAGATAAATCTCCCTCATTTACCGATGAGGCTCCTATGTAAGATTTTGTCAGTTTATATATCCTAATATCTATTTGTGGTATTACTTTAACCATGTAACTCATGAACCATAGCTATACGGTTCTGCAGCAAGTAAGCAGCTGTAAAAGAAAGGAAAAATCTGCAGAAGAGGAAAATAATAGGAAATGGAAGAAAGTAGAGAGGATGTGCAACCCAAGCAATAGTTTACAGAGTTGATTGCATGCACATAGATTAAAACAAATAGATCATTAAGCATAGAATTCAAAGCAAAGGAAACTTTCAGATCTAGATCTATAATAACACAATTTTTATGAACATATCTAGAAAGAAAGTAAGAAGCAAAATGCACCGTTGACACAAAGTTCTCTGGAAATCTCTTCTATATTCCTCTGCTTGCAAAAATAAGGGGTTTCAGCTCAAAGTCTGGAACACAAGAATGCTGATTACAAATTCCGATCCTTTAACCCATAGGTTCTTCCTCTACTTATAGTGCGTAGAGGGGAAATTACAAATGGGAAACTTCAACTGAAGTAGAACATGAAGAAGTAGTAAAGAGAACATCCGCAATCATCTTCCTTTAATTCCTCTCTAAGTGGCATGCATTAGGAGTTCAATGAAAATTTTACACATACATTACTTAACTCAAAGAGTCGTTCCAAATAACTTAAAGTAATGGTTTTTAAACCAATAAATTTTAATTTTACAATTACATCGGGGACATAAGAAATAGGAGAAGAAAAAGAAGGAAGATCTCACAAATGTGTAAGTCCTACACTTTCTTTTTGTTTTGATACTAAATATACTTTTCGAACATATAGTTTAGCAATTTCCCATCCGTTTTAGCCACAACTTCTTTCTTTGTCTTGAATTGCAGCAATCCTTCATTCAAAACTTCGATGCTCACTTCCACCTCCTTCAAACTAGGCCCGAACTTCTTAATGTCTGATTGCAGCGTTACCAACTTACTGATTGAATTCATCATGAAAGGCCTAACAACTTCATCAATCCTCTCTTGAATCATCAGAAGAGATCCTTCCAGGGAATTAGGCACTTTATTGGGAATGGTCCTTTTGTATGAAGAAACGTTCCAACCACTTCCTCATTGGTGAAAGCAATTACATTGCTTGACAGTGACAATGCCATACCCTTGAGCACCCGCATTATTTTCAACATAATTCTAAAGATCTCCAAGTGGAAAGAGACTGTGAATTCAAGTTGCTTCCCCTTTTCAACCAATCCATCAGGCACAATTCCTTCTGTAATTAAAATCTCCTTCGGTAGCTTATTTATCTCGACCAAAGTGCCCAGGTTACTTTCAACCATTGTATTCATAACTATCGTGCTTATCACTAGTTACTTCAGCTGAACTAATGCATCCTTCATAACCTTTAGGCAGTGACACCTCCCTGAGCTATACAGAAGCTTGGCAAATGATTAGGCTCTTTCATTCGTCGATAGCTTTGACTTGGTTACTTGCATTTTCCACTTCCTACATCAGATGATCACTCACCTTCTCATGTGCTAAAATTGGCTGTGAGGAAGTTTTGGAAACCTTAGGAATGATCTCACACAATCGGGAAACCAGTTTTGAAGCTTAACTTTTCTACCTTCTCTTTGTCAAGCTTAAGGAATAAAACATTTATTAGTGTCTGCGTGTCTTGCTTTAATCCTTCGATAGTAGTTTGACCTATTGGCACCTTGGTTACTGATATATCTATTGCCGTGAGCTTCCCTTTCTACTTTCCATCTGCTGGACGATACCTCAGCAAAAATTTTCCCGATTCTTCAATAATCAACCTAGAAGTCACCTTAGCAACTTTAGGTTTTCTATCTTTTCCACCCAAACTCAGGAGCAACTGCAAGTCATGTTCCTCCAGGTTGATCTCCTCTCTAGCTTCTGGGATTGACTGTGAAGCCAACCACTTTGAGAAATTACTTTTCGAGAGAATGAGAAGTCATTGAATGCACCACCATCTCGTGCTCTGGTTCCTCTCCATCCGAGTTTGCTACAGTGTCATGACTGCCATCTTCTGAATTGTCTAAAGACAATGCCCTTTCAAAATCTACCATCTGCAACTTTAGCTTTTCTTCATGAAGAGGTGAAGATCGGAGTGGTGAGGAGAAAACGCAAACATTATTGGGTTCAACGAAGGAACAAAAAGGTCTCCCTGAGGTTTAAAGGCAGGTGAAGTGTTGTGAGTTGATGTTGGAGAAGTTGGAACTAGCACCATAGCCGTAGAAGTGACCTTTTCTTATGTCTGAGACTTCTTATGCACTTTAAGATTTTCAGGCCTTCTACTACTTTCACCTTCGTGATTTATTTTGATGAAGTCTCTTGTGCTAAGGTTCCCTGTGATCTGATTCATCAAAGAATCATCAAGGAAATACCCCTTTGTCAGCAACTAGTTCAAGGTGTTGACCAGAACCGCGACAGATCTTTCCTCGATCGTGTGACAGCCACCAATGTTTTCCTAAAGAGTAGCTCTATCCCCTCCCATATGATGATAAGTGTCAAGTAACACAGGCCCATCATCTATGAGATCTACAGGTATCCGAGCTAATCCATAATCAAACACTTGTTGCACCGATAACCTGCTGAAGTCTTTCTTTCTGACTTTGTACTCATTTCTACACTTCATCCAAAAGTTTTCTAATGAAGGCACATGCGAGTATTCCTGGGAGATTGTCTTCTTTACTACCCCATATGGATCAAAGTTCAGCCATGCTAGGAATAACTCATGCTCATACTTAGAAAACATTTCAGCTTTGATTCCTCTCACCTTATGGATGCTCTTACAATGTAATAGCCTACATAATCGAGAAAGGAACACCTGTAAACTCGTGTCTTTTTATTGTAGGTCATGCATCTCCACGAGCTACCTACACAACTCCATGATGACCCACTTGTCGCTTGGATATCTTGGCAACTTGACCGGTTCTCTGAAAAGTGGTTACCCCGAGGTATGTGAAGTCTCAAACTGGATGAAAATATAGCCATGCTCGATACAACTTCCCAAGCTTCTTTGCTCACCCTGTTGGTCTTTGTTATCTCATTTTAGTGATTCCAGCTAAAAATGAGATAACCATAGGAAAATTTTGGACAAATCTCTTAAAAATTCCCTTTAAAAGAGATTTTTGGGTTTTCATTGCATGAAAACATGTTTCTTGCATGTTTCATGTTGCTTATTTCCCAAAACCCAAAACCCGATTATCTAAGTCCATTATGTCAGGTTTTCAGAACTTCTAAGCATCGGAACATGCTTTGCCCAATGCATGTTTTATGCCTCATGTTCCCCAAAACCCGAAACCCGATTGCCTTAAGCATTGTTTTGGGTTTTGGAACTTCCAAGCATCGGAACATGCTTTGCCAAATGCATGTTTCATGTCGCTTGTTTCCTGAAACCCAAAACCTGAATTGAATCAAATCCTTTGTATCGGGTTTTCGGATGCTCCAAGCATGATGACATGTCATTAATGTCCAGTTGTCTGGCAGTTGGCACACGTGTCAAGTGAGGTGTAATTAATGCTAGGTTATTATAAATAGTCGATTTTTCCACGTCATTTGTTACCTTATCATTTTTACTTGTGTTGGATTTTCATTGATGCTTCTTCTACCTCCAAACCCGATTGAGCTTCCCGATCAATTTCGCTAGCCATTTTTGATCATTTTTCAAGCTAGTTGAAGGTATTCTTCTCTTCTTTCTTTTTAGAAGCTTTTTGGGTTATTTGTGAAGTGTTTGCTTGGGGTTTCCATTTCTTTTCCTTCTTCATTACTATTTTAGGGTTTTGGGTTGTTTTCCTTGTTTCTTGTCTTTTTCCCATGAGGGTTCTTGTTTGAAATTTACCCCTAGGTTATTTACTTATTTTCCATAGGTTGTAACTTGTAGATTTCAAAATGATTCTAAAAATTCCTAAGTGATCATGAGGCAAGAATTTTCATGTTCTAACATGTCAGAAACCCGATATACTTGTTTCGGGTTTTGCAGGGTGTTTAACATCTCGCTCTTTCCACCTTGTTTCGGGTTTTTCTAGGTGCTTGACATCCATCAAGATCCGCAGTGTGTCGGTATTTCTACCACTCGACATCCTCCAGTTTTCACCATTGTGTCGGGGTTTCCTACTTGTCCGACACTTCCCGGTTCCACACTCATGATGTGTCAGTTTTCATTGATGCTCAGCATGTCCTGACTTTTGACATACACTCCATTCTATCAAGTTTCTGAAGGTGTTTTGCAAGTTTCGAAATATGAACAGATGTGGCGAGTGCATGCACTTGTCTAAGCCTTGATTCAAGCCCGATTTCTCTTCCAGTAAAAATCAAGGCATTTCTTCTTCAAGACTCCTCATGTTGGACCCAACCAATCTAAGGATAAGTCAGATAGAGCAGGAAAGATGAATTATAAGTATCAGAAGATGGAGTCTTCTTCTTACATAAGCTACAATTATGACATTTAGGATATAGAGCTTGGTAATATAGATATGGAGGACTTCTAGAAGAGAATTGAGGATTCTTCTTAGAATTCTTGGATGAATTCGATAGCAGTAAAGATCTCCCTCTTGCAGCAGGATTTCCAATATCAGCTCAATGCCCTGAATTCATCCTAGCCTACACTTCCAACTATGACTCAGCCTCTCGCTTAGTAAGAAATCAAGTAGGAGAGTCTATAGTGAAATTGAACAGAGGTTACTTTGATCAACTCCTAAGGTTTCCCACTTTGTGGAGTATGTTGATTTAGACCTTAAATCAACACAAAAGGCCTAGGACAAAGATCAGGAAGACTGCATCAAGCATGTAAACAAGAAGTTCTTGATCAAGGCTAAGCCAATTGTTTCTAGGTTTCCCAAGTCAGTCCCTAGAAGTGATTTTATTCTTGAAATCAATGATATCATCACCCTATTGAGTTGATTATTTGGACTCCTAGAGTCAAAATATTTCCAAGGGTGGATGTACTAGTTCATGGTCGTCATAAAGAAGAATGACCAAGGGATTGATTGGGGTAGCCTAATAAGTGACGAGATAGACTCCTAAATGAAAACAATCTTATCTACTGGAAAGTTCTATATGATGTCATATGTCACCTATGTAGTAGTAGGCATGAGAAATTACCCATGGCTAGATGCAAAGGTAAACCGAAAGCAATGGAACACATATATCGGTACTTCCCTCAATTGAATAAAAGGGTCTGAAGACCAATATAGAAGAGTGAATGACACCTTCTTCTATGAAAACATTTGTAGGTTGGATCCTGATCTGAGGAAGAGAAGGGTTTCTGATGAAGCTTGGGCTGAAGTGTCAAAATGGGGTTGCATCTTCTTACAATTCAAGAAGTTTACTTATCTTCAGGTGGTAAGGTTCCATGGTAACCCTTTCTATTTGCCCAGGTTCTTGGGTGACAAACTGATCCTCATGGAGTTAGTCGACAATTGTTGGATTTTCACAAATTCCAACAAAGTAGGCACAAAGCCGCCGTCTCCTTCCCTATTTCCATTGGAAGGTATACATGCTCTACAGTGGTTAAGGCCAAGAACATGGTGCATGAGCTTCAGGACAAATTAAAGAAACATATGAAGCTCAGGGAGGGATTTGACATCCGAGGAGTTCTCAAGTCATATGGAACCTTGTATTTACATGTGCCCAATGTGGAAGACATCTAGGTTGATCTTTGGGATGAAGTTGCCATCCAAAGAAAAGATAACAACAGATCGATGCACGAAGAAATTTAGATGTTAGACCTATCCGATATCCCCAAGGCACCACATCATTTACCACTCCTTCACAAAAAGTTGACGTCTTTGGATTCACCTCCTCCACCAAAACAAGGAAAACTTCCTTCAGAAGACGAGGTTGGTCAACCTCTTGTTTCTCCTTTTGTTGATTGCTCATCGAAGTAAGTCTCTCTCTTGCTTCTCAAGCTTTGACTTTAGAATCTTTACCTCCTCTCTCCCAATCTTCCTCATCTCATATTTCTATGCCACTTTCATCAGCCATGGCCAGCATCTTCTTCGACCTCTCACCTCTCTCTACTAGACCTAAGATGGCCATAGATATGCCTCCTCCTTCCGCACCTTCATTCACTGAATCTATCCCCATAATCACCACACTTGCAGTCATCACTACTCCACAAGTAAACCTTCCTCCACCTACAGATGTAACCATAACACCTCCGATAGGGCAACTTCTTCCATTGTACCTCAATGGTTAATTGATCAGACCCCAAGGAAGAGGAAGGTGGTAGTTCCTCTACCATCCTTTGACTTCAGTTCACTCAAGGCCTCTCCTACCAAATCTGCCAAGAAACCCAAAATGGTTTCAAGGGTTTCAGTGGATGCCTCAGGGCATAAGTTTGCAGAGATTGCCACTCCCATGGCCAACAAAACTAAGGAGGATATAGCGGTTACTAATTATCAGATTACAAGGGTTGATCTGGGAAAGGTAACAACAAAAGGAGCACAATAGGATGCCCAGGATGCCATGAACGTGTTGTGCTAGAAGTTGAAGGAAACGAAGGTGAGAAGAGATGAGCTTAAGGAGAAAGTTGAACAGTTGACGGAGGTATTACTCAAGCTCTCAAAGCCTTCTCAGTCAATACCATCATCTTCTACCCCTACTCCTATTAGGTTCAATTTCTCATCGGTACCTATGATTGAAAAAATCAACGAGAAGGGGAGAACAGGTTGATGAATGGATTCAGAGGCTACTCCTACAAGGAAGAGAGGTCATTGATGACACAGTGGAGGTTTATAAATCTATGGAGGAAATAAAGAAAGATGGTGATAAAATGGATGATGAATTTTCACAGGAAATCGGGAACCTTGAGTTAAATTTTGAGGCTCTCATGTCTTTGAAACAAGTTCCATCCCGTATCTTGATGGAAGAAGGAATCATTCCACATGGGGATAAGCATTTCTAGCTAACCAAAGCCATCAGATTCAGGATAAATATTCTCAGTGAAGCTTGCAAAAATTGAGGGAATCTAGAGATTAGTTGGTTGATGCCACCAATGACATAGAAGAGGAGCTATCTAGGATCTTCGCCAAGGTGTTGGATGAAAGCTCGAATATTCTACCTACTGACGATCTCTATAAACAAATTCAAGAATCAATTTAGCACGAACCAGCTTCGTCTTTGATCTAACAATCATTGATAAGTTCATAAGGATTGAGAATGTTTTGGAATCACTAAGGAAACTCAATAAGAGATTGAAGAAACTTCCTGGCAATGCAAGTGACACTCAGGAAACTTGCCAGGTTCTAAGTGATTATTCCAGTGCGCCAAATGAAGGTGAGATGCAGGACATAATTCAAAAATTCCAAGAATTTTGAGAGAAGCAGGATTCACTGGAGGAAGACAAGGATGATGAAATAGAATAAGCATAATGTTACATGTCATTTCCATCCAGAGATTGACATGTTTTTTTCATTTTCGTTTCGTCACATAGGAAGCAAATTTTGACTTGTTCTCTTGTGTGAGAGTCAAGCAAAATAGGAATCTCGTTAAATGACTATTTTCTAGGATTTATCTTATTTTCTCTCTGCTCTTTCTATTATAAATAAGGGACGCTTGTGCATTCCAAAAAGGAGAGATATTTTTAGAATAATAAGAGCTATTGTGAAGAAGAAGAAAAACTTTGTATTTTCTTTTTAATCATCGAGGAATAAAAACATGTGTTATTTTGCAAAGCGTGTTGTGGGATTCATCTACCTTGAGAGATTGTTCTTACGTCCAAGATCTTATGCTATTCTTTGTTTAGTGTTCTTGATTATTTTAATCTTTTCAAATATTACACTCATTATCTAAAACTCGTATAAGTATTTCTTGATCTATGTTTCTTTAGAAAGAAAATACGTTCCTCTCATTCCTTACCACTATGTTTCGTCTATAATAGTTTCCTTTCTAATCCATTCCATTTCTAAAGCTGTAACATCTCCATCTTGTGTTGATATGGATTTCGGGATTGTATCCCAACCCCAATGGTTAGAATAGTGTGAATATTGTATATATTATTTATGTTGTGTTTTAGATCGTAATAAAAGTTGCTCTCACCTGTGTCTTTGAGGAGGGATTTAATCCCGTGTACGTAGTTGAACCTCATATTTTGGCACGAAAAATATACAACCAACAGATCTTTAGATCACTATTCAATTTGTAAATAAATCCATAGAAGAATCCATCATTGACCACCTTGTAATCTTTATGGCATCCAGAACTATCAATTTCGGGTAACACTCAAAAATTGTATCCTTCGAGAGTATGCCACATGTCTATCCAGACTTGAAACTATACCTTGCGATGAAGCTCGCCGCATATACCGGTATGAATTCATCTTGAAGTTGTATGTCTGTCTCACACTTCGGAGCTGTTCACCGATGTTATCATGGATGATCTTCGCCCGATTGATTATTGAATCAACCTTGTTGATCTCAATGGTTCTAATGAAGGCATATATTCATGGGTGGAAGTTGTGAGTGTTGGATTCCCCATTTATCCTACATAACAATTTAGTAATATCATCCACTTCCTGCACCAAATTGGATCGTGGAAGAGTCCTCGGGAACTTTGATGGAGACTTGGGCTTCTTCATATATATGCTATTCATTATGCCCACATAGTTTGCTTTGTGCTTCTCCCATCTATTGCCAATGTCCAACATGCTAATTGTAGTCACCACCGGTCGCGTTGGAATCTTCAGACAATAATTGATAAATTGTGCATCCAGCATGATTATCGTCTTTCCCACAGCATCTTGAATTGTTCTGGATAGAAGAGGGTATGACCATGCACACTCCATGACAAATTCAGGCAACGAGCATGGTGTACTAGGAATGTTGAAGCTCAAATAATTCCACTATTTTTTATTTCCCGCATAAGAGATGTCTTTCTAGCCCTGGATCTGTCAATCAATTTGGAGAGAGGTTCGGGGCCTAAATCTGTGTCATTGATATCAACAAATCTAGAAGTAATGCATGATTCCATCGATCCTTCTCTTTCATCCCACTTCATCATGGCCAAAGCAATCTTTACGTGAGAAATGTTTGTCTGAACTCTTTTTTCTTTTAATCTTGCGAGAATTCTTTGCAATTGGTGCAGATCTAGTAATTTCTTCAGATTCAGAAGATATATTCAATGTACCTGACATTGATTTGAACTTCCTTTCACTTATATAAGCACTTGTAATGAATACCTGCAATTAATTCAGACAAAGACAAAATCCAGAGCATGAACACTTGATTTTTATCACAAAAATATGCATATAAAGCTCGCTACCCTAAACTTTGAGGCTTTGCTTGCATGCAAAGCAAGAAAAAATATTTTTAACTTCACCTGGGCACTTATACCAACATGTAGATAATTAACAAGGCTTAAATGAAGCTCCTCCAACCCTAGGTGCCAACTTTGAAGCTTTCCGGTAATGAAAAACACTTTTTGATGAAAAATTCTCCTTCCTTGGGTGCCAAAACTGTCCGTGCTGCACTCCTTTGCAAAAATAATTAATTACATCTTCACTATGGCAGCCCATGCTTATATAACCCTCAACATTCTATTTCTAATAATTGTCCACTCTATTTCTCGGCAATTAATTAATAAAAAAACATGTTTATTCACCCAAATTGGGTGCCTATTTTTGCATGCAGCTAGCTGCCATTAAATAAATTTAATTTATTTATTTTTAGCATGCTGCCTTCAGTTCTCTTTGACAAGCCTTCATACATTGAATTTTTATTCATCCATGGCGCCAATTAGGCGAGAAAAGCTATTAATAACTATCATTAATATCATTGTTTAATCACCAAACGGGTCTCACTTTTTGGCATGGGTGAATTTTAAATTTAAGAAGTCAACTTCGATGGGAATTTTCACCCTGCACTGCAGCTCTAAAAAATCCCTTCTTCCACTTAAGTGATTTGACTTTCATTATGGGAATTTTTACCTTGCAAGGCAGGTAAAAAATTCCCGCCTGCTTGCCACCTCCAATTTTCCCATTGCAGCTTAAGTGACTTTCTAAAAAGTGTGACTTTTATTAAAAATAGATTCCTTTAGAAAAGTGCAACTTGTATGGGTAAATAAAACCCTTTGATGGGAAAAGTTAGCCTGTTAGGCAGGTAGAAAATTCCCATTGGTGCTTTAAGTGATTTTTCTTTATTTTATAATGGGAATTTTCACCCTGCAAGGCAGGTAAGAAATTCCCGTCTGCCTGTCACCTCTAATTTTCCCATCACAGCTTAAGTGACTTTGACTTCATGGGAAAAAGTACCTTGCAAGGCAGGTAATAAATTCCCACCTGCCTGCAACTACCAAAAATCCCATTGTAGCTTACACTCACTAATTCCAGAAAATGCGACTTGCCTGGGAGAGGCTTTTTGTGCATGACTTCATCATTTTTGGTTAGCAGTTTGCATTTTGAGGTGATTCCTTCAGTGCGTGTCGGTAGATGATCTCCAAATGCTTCGGGCAATTAAACAAACTATATTGGCGAAAGAATTGACCTAGGGGAATTTCACAGAGAAACTAAGGAGAAAACCAAGAAAATGCAAAAGAAATAAATAAAAGCGAAAAACATTGCCAGAAGTTGTAGACAATGCCCTGAATTCATTCTTGGTGAAAACCCTAATGAGACGAGTGAATACTGGCATGCAAAATCACAATAGGATTCAACCGGAGCACAATTTACTTCAAAGGGCATTATTTATTTAATAAATAATTAAATAAAAATTTCCCACGAAAAAAACTTGCGGAGGGATAAAATGAGTTTGGGCATCCGGGTATTTGTTGAAATTGGCTCATATGGTACATTGGGAATAACCTCACATAATATAGACATCTTCCGCAATAAAAACACAAAAGACCCGTTATTTTAAAAAAGAACAAATTTTTTTCAAACAGGTAGTCCCAGTTTTCGGGTGAAATCTGGGGACACCAATTCCAATACAAATCATAGTTGTTTACAACCTCTGCAAATCGAAGCAATTAAATTTATTTCCCATAATTTAATAATCTCAATAAGGGATAACAACATGAGATTAATCACCAACGATGCAATCTTTTAAAATTACTTTGAAAAGCAATAACAATATCCACAACAATAACAACAACATCTATATTATTAGATCGAGCTATGAAAACACTTGAGAACTCAACTTTGTTGAAAAACCTTAAGTATCTCACCCAAATCTTAAGTAAATTGGGATGAAAACTCTAGATCATGGAGATCATCCAATTCAACCAATAAGATACTCATTATCAACCATGGTTTGTGACATGTTAAAGGCTCCAAAAAGACTTAGTTTTAATTGTAAGAAATAAAAAATCATATGGAATTCATCAAAAGTATATTTTTATTACATATTTGGGCTCTTATTTTAAACATGCATGCTTTAAAAATAATTTCACCCGATTTTGAGTTTGCACACAAAAATTATGGCCTTTGGAAGGTATAGCTATTTTTAGGGTTGTGAAATCAATGGTTAAGACAAAGTGGAAATTTCATAACTACCCTAACATATTTTTAACCTTAAGTAGTGGTTTTGTAATTACTCGGGTGGTTTCAAAACTTCCACAATGATTACATAGCTATCAATACTGTGGAAAGTGGTGGTTTTTTCCACAAAAATGAAAAAGAATTTTAATGGAAAAATATATGTTTTGTCTTCAGTTTCTTACTTTAGGATTCTTGTTCAAGCCAAGGTGATGTTCTTGTGCATATATAAGCTTACGAGGTTTCATCTATTCTTCATTTATCGATTGAATCATTTATTCTTTAGGATTATTTCCTTGAGTTTCTAAGTGGACTCACTTTGTGTTTAAGTAGATTCAACAATAGTCTATTAGAAATGTGCAATCAACAATAAAGGAAACACATTGAGTGTATGGGAACTCCATGAAGTAAAGAGAATATATCAAGGAATAACAAACATTAGTTAAACAACGCACAATTAAGATGGTTGATTTTAGTAGTGTCTCTTATTGAAGAATCAAGTTATCCACTAAAAATTGCGGAGATCATTACAAGTGTAACGACCCTTGAGATTGGTGTCCTTGTAATCTTGTAAATTGTATAAAATAGTGGAGATAAGGAATCATGGATTCAATCTTGTTATGGTTTTATCACATTGATTTTCTCCTAAATAATGTCTTGTGTATCTCTCTTCATTGTTGTGTTTGATTCATTATTTGCATATTCCCAATTTGTGAAACTAGCCTACTATAATAAATACTTAAGAGAGATCAGAAATCCTCAATCACAAGAATATTTATTATTCATAAAAGCTAAAGAACTCCACCTCATTTTCTCTTTTATAAAAAAACATTGAAATACAGTCATGGATGGAGTAGTATCATGTTGTATGTATCCAAATTCGGCACATGCCTCAATTTAGTAATGTTTTTACATGATTTAGTGTGTATAATATATTAGCTTATATTAATGACTAATTGGTGCTTTGACCCCTCTTCCCGACTCTCTATTTCTTCCATGCCATTCTTTAAGAAACTCTTTGATCTTCATTCTTCTATTTTGATACAATCTCTTGGGATCCCATTCCAACGATTTAATTAATGAATCTTTTTCTCTATTTTGGTTATGTTTAGAAACCCTAGACAGTTTAGGACTTGAATCTATCCTAGGGCTATAAACCCATCATTTCTTTGTTTTAACTCTAACTTTCAAAATGAAATATTTTCTAGTCATATTTTGGGTGTTTTTGAATTTATATTTGTGTCGATTGTGTGCCAAAAAAGGTTTTTAACTCAAGGTTTATGGCTATATAAACAAATCACTTAGGGTGATTTTAAAGAGAGGGATATTAAGCACAACAAGAGGGACTTATTATCAAAATCATTATAATTGCACTATTCATATCTACTCTAAGAGACCGATTTTCCATTTTCTAAATCTTATGTACAACTACATGTTTATGTTATTCGAGCCTAGGTGAATGTCATGTAGAGTTGCATACTATATTCACATGTTCTCACACACCCCATAAATGATAGGCCTACATGATTTTGAGGCATCTTCATAACAATGTTATGCGGAAACACTAAGCCATCATAAGGGTGTGTTGATGTCAAGTCTAACTCAAAACCACTATCCCCTTTTAGGTCACATATACAAGAGCTATAGTTTCAAAGTAAAGAGAAATAATATTTTATTCCAACGCACTCATCAAGAAATTCTAGATATGGATAGAAAATATGTAGAAAAAAGTAAATAGGTATAAAAAGGAAGAGTGGGTATAGAGTCCTAGAGGACATAAGTGTATCCCTCAAGGACAAGTTCAATCATGTTATTTTCTAGCCTTTAGATGTTGGTGTGAGGGATATTATTCACTTATTATGTGAATTTCTCTCACCCACGGTGAGCCATCTCACTTAGGTGAGTCATAGGTCTTTAGGTGAGTCATTAGGAGTTATATGATGTATGACATATTGTGTCCTAGAAATTGTCATATGCTTTAGTGTGTCATATGTCATATGGGAGTTACATTCCATTCTTGGATTATAGCTCCCCTCTCCTATTTTGGGGTATGACAAGTCTAGGCATGGGAGTTACAAAACACTCCTATATGTACTTCTTCTTTTTATCTATGAGAATGAGTAGACCCTTTATTTTTGCATGCATAATTTCTTATGATTAATTACTTTTTGATTACTTGGATCTTTCTTGTGTTTTCATTTGAGTGCAAATACCTTGATGTGCATGAATTATATTAGTCCTCATGCTCTCACTCTCTCATATAGTATTATAGTTATGTTTCAAAAACATGTCACTTGCATTGGTTTGTTTCTAATTACTCTTGGTTTTATGGTTACATTAGCTCTTTGTGTAAATTTTTTAATATGTATTTGTTTTGTTAATTTTGACATTAATGGGCTAATATTGTTTTTGGGAGTTTGTTGGTTTTTGATGTTTGTCTTGGTGTATGTGCGGATAGGTGTTTTCCAAAATTTCTAAATCTAGCTAGTTATAGCTAAAGATAACATGGACCTAAATCGGAGGTTCTCGTGAGTTGCATGTAGGTTTTTTTGTGCTCCTTCATCTCTCTCATGCACCCCTATGTACCCAATCTCTCCATTCTACTGAGATCCTATTCTAGCCTAGTTCGGCCCTACGAGCCGATCTCCTTCTCGAGATCTTCATCTCTATAGACTAAGCCACCTTGGGCTTAGTCATCCATTCATTACTCCCGACTCTCAATGATCCTGCTCAACCCGATCGAGCCACCTCGAGCTTGGTCTTCCTTACATACCCTCGGCCTTCGGTGACCTCTGTATCTTGGTTTGAGCCACCTTAGTTTCGGTCCCTTGGTCACGTCATGTTCCTTGTTAGCTTGTCTCACGACCCTATTAAACCCCTTTGCAGAGATCGATCACCTATCGAGATCCCAACCTTGTCTCCTCACGAGCAGCTCACCCATCGTAGCCACCACCCGGTCTCCCTAATGTTAATCTCGGCTTAGCTCTGTGAGCCATCTCAAAGATCGAATCCTTTATAGTTTAAATGGAACCCCTACTCAACCATTGACTCACCTTGCTTGAGCCTCCCTCCTATGACTCGACCATGTTCAACCCTCCACACAAACCTCCTAGTTTTGCCCTTAGCTCGACCTATAACCCGATTGAGCCATTCCCCTCCTTCGCATTTTCCCTCCATCCTTAATGTTTCATGGTTTTTCCCTCTCCTTTTCCCATTACTTTTTGGTTTAAAATTTAACTTAATTAAAAATTGTTTTAAATTTATCTAAGGTTTTAAGTTACCTTTTTTAATTATTAGTAATTAATTAGGTTATTTAGAAGTTAGATAATTTTTAAGGTCTAGTTATGTTTTTGATCGATTAGATTAATTAAGGTAATTAGGAAAAATCTAACTAGGGTTATTAGTGTTTTTTCTAATGTGTTTTTAGAGGATATTATGAAGGTATAAGACTTTCTTGTTTTTTTGCATTTTAGGAGCTTATTTGTGTTCCAGAGGCCATTTTGTAACCATTTGAGCTCTTATTATTGCTTGCGAGTCAATGACCATGTCTGCCACAACCTTGCGACAAGGGAGCCCCAACTGCGACGTGAGACATTTTTTCTCACATGGAACCTTGTTTTGACCCTTTTTTGCTTGTTCTCACCTTTTTGTTTGTGCTAGTTACGATGTTGTTTGTGTATGATTGAAAATTATTGCGGTCTTCACACTTGCGTGATTTTCGCCAATTGCAAGGTGAGTGGCTAATTGTTTCATGACGCATGAACACATCTTATTTAATCAATGCACTAATTACAAAGTGCCACAAATAGGGGGTACAAAATTATTGTGGCTCCTTCTTTCCACTTTCATTATTTTCTTTTGCTAACTCACTCTAAATATACACATGGATCCAAATTCATTGTTTTGCTTACTCCTTCAACTATCACGAATGAAATACTTTGTGTCATTGCCTTGCTAAACAAGGAGCTTTATCGAGATAACTATGATGTTGGAAACTAAACCAACATATGTTGCAAAGAAAGAGAAATATTTTGAAAAATGTGATGAAGCTTATGGGTTCTTGTGTCTTTTTGCGTCATTAGATCTATGCTTTCATATAAATTCTGCCAAAACACCCAAGGATGTTTGGGACACCTTAGAATAACTCTTTGGGAAACAAAATGAAATGAGAGAGCAAAAACTAGAAAATGAGTTAATTTGTCTTAGCTCTAGCTGTTTTGACACACTTCAAGACTACTTCACGAAGTTCAACTATCTGAGATTGTAATTGAAAGAATGTGGAATTGAGAAAAAAGACACAACTTGTACTTTTTGTGCTCACCAAACTAGGTCCCGACTATTATATTTTTATCTCTACCTTCCATGCAACCAAAAGGGAACTTGGAGCACAATAGAAATTTCCATCCTTTGATGAGTTTATTACTGACTTAGCTAGGGAAAAGATAAACTAATTCAAATAGGTGCACTAAAATCCACTAAATCCCATGCTTGCTTGAGACATGAGAAATAAAAGACTTCAAAAGAGAAAAACATAACAACAAGGATTATGATAACAAAAGGAACAACCCATCACCATACCCAATTCCACCACTTTCTCTTCTAGTGTTAAGCATACGAAAGAGAAGATCAAATGTGGGTATTGTATAGGTAGGCATGATGAAAGTAAATGTTTTAAGAAGGATATTTCCCTCCTAACGAGTCTTCTTGAGAAGAACAACACATGTGTACATGATTCTATTAAACTATCTTCATCAACCCATAAGTCCTCCAAGGCAAATATCAATGGAAAAGGGAAAGAAAAAGAATCGGAAAGGAGAAAACAAAGAGAATATCTTTAGTTACGGTGGTACCACCATCTTTACATGGGTTATTGATTCTAGTGCCTCACATCATATCGCCTTTTCACACATGGAGTTCACTTCATTAGATACTTGTAACATGTATTCTATTTCATTGGGTGATGATACTTGTACTCAATTTTTTGGTAGAGGGTATGTTGAAGTGAGTGGTGGAACATTTAACAATGTTCTAAATATTCGCTCATTATCAACCAATCTCATATCGATCTATCGATTCCTCACCTTAGTTACAACATGCGGGTTAAGCTCACTCTAGATTTTGTATACTTTAGAGAGTTACATAATGACGTTATCATTGCAGTGGGTTTAGTTGATCATCAAACTCGGTTATATTCCTTCTCCCACTTTGTCCCTCCTTCAAAGTATTCATCTGATTCAAATGTACCTAATGAAACTTCTGAGCTTAAGCACATTTATGATGATGAGGATTTCTCTTTTAGCGCAAATGACTATAGTAGTGATGGGGACCCACCTCCACCATCCGCTTGTCACCTTCCAGATTTTTAGGAGTTACTTCTTGATCCACCTACTTCTGGTCCACCACAGACATTTTAGGGAGTAGGAATTTTGATCCAGGACTCATCAAACATCAAGTAGTCTTGTACATAATTACATGACACTCTCCATTCCTTCTTTGCTTGTTGCTTTAGATTCACCATCCCTTCTTAGTGCGGTTGGAGCTTCTACCTTGCATAAGGAGCACATTTCCTTGACAAGAGCCAAACCTTGTCATTCTAGGAGGATTCTTTGCAAGATATAGGGAGCTTCGGGAAGTTGCATATTATGGGGGAGCTGGATAGTTCTATTCTTCTCCTCTTCTTCTTCTTCTAGAAAGATTACAATTTGTACATGGGTATCCTCATCAAGCCTTTTCGTTGTCGGGACCCATATGACACATCTTTCTTAGTTTTTTAGGGGAGTCTTCTATCTCTTGTAAGTGGATGTTTTTCCCTCGATTTTTCTTCCATTACTTGAGATCCTTATTGTACATGGGTACCTCATCAGGCATAGCTTCCGGGACCCATTTCTCTTTCTTCTTGTCATGCCTCATCCTAAGCTATGTTGAAGGGGGTTTTAGTGTGAGATATATTATTCACTTCTTATTTATTTATTAGGTGAATTTCCCTCACCCATGGTGAGTCATCTCACTTAGGTGAGTCATAGGTCTTTAAGTGAGTCATTAGGAGTTATATGACGTATGAAAAATTCTGTCATAGAATCTATCATATGCATCAGTATGTCATATGTCATATGGGAGTTACATTCCATTATTGGATTGTAACTCCCCTCTCCTATTTTGGGTATGACAAGTCCAGGCATGGGAGTTACACAACACTCCTATATGTACTTATTTTTTTGATCTATGATAATGAGTAGACCCTTTCTTTTTGCATGCACAATTTCTTGTGATTAATTGCTTATTGATTACTTGGAGCTTTCTTATGTTTCGGTTAAGTGTAACTACCTTGATGTACACGTATTCTATTGTTCCTTATGCTCTCACTCTCTCATACTCGCACCTATTTAGACTAAATTTCCAAGTTTTAATATTTATTGAGAAATTTGACAATGTTTTAATCCACTCTTACACATTGTTTTAGATCTTTTGTACACACATTATGGTTCCTCTCTATAATCTTGAAAGACTAATTGCACTTTATCGATACATTATTGGAAAAAATATTAGCAAAAGTAAGAGTAACATGATTTATGATTGTTAGGAAAACTTAACTTAATCTGAATTATCACTATTGCATAGTGTATTAAATTAGGACCTACAAGACCATAATTTCATATCACATTTTGGTGAATCCACATATTTATTGAAATACACCAACCTAGGGATTTCATACTTTGACTTAGGGTTCAATTTGAGATATGATTTTAGGACCCTTCCTCTTACACCATTAGGGTTTGGCTTAGGGTTGAGTTATTGCATTAAAAATCCTATTCTTTCCAATGATTTATCCTTCTCATTTATTTTGGTGCCCCAACCATAAAGTATTGATGGATTATTTTTATGAAAAAGATAAAGGCATGCTGAAGCTAGTAATATTAGTGTATTTAATTAACCACACATTATTATATGTGATAAATGCACTTTGTAATATAATTTGTGGATAATATGCTAATTGCTACACACTTATCCATATGTTATTTATAGAGAAAAGTATCAATCAAGTTAGTCGTTGACACAAATGCTCTAGATTGAGCTCGTCACCTCACCACCACTATCCTCCAAAATCTCAACATGGGGTGGGGTTTATTTTTTCCTCATCATCATAGTTCGTTGCCGCCTCCTAAAAATGGAAAGTACCCTCAACTCACCTTAGCGATTTCATCACTCAGGGGCCAATATAAATATTCTCAAGAAAATAATGAAGGCACTAAAGTCATTTCCTTTGAGTCCATTCATGTGAGATAGGACCTTTTAGGTGGCGTGTGGGAAAAAATCAATGACACATATCCTCCTTTTCTCTTCACAGGTTGGTGTACAATTCTCATTTCCTTGTTTTATGCTGTGATTTTGTAATATGTGGGTTGCTTGTGGGCTCATTTCTTTTGTTTCCCATGCTTCATGGGTGGTTTGGACTACGTAGCATTCTTCCATACCACCTGTTATTTTGTGAATTGTTATACTATTTTATTTTTAGTAATATAACCATTATTTTATATATGAAAATTATATTATTTTATTTTTAGTAATATAACCAATATTTCATATATGAAAAGTTATAGACTCGATTGACTTCTTTGATTAATAAAATTAAAGCAAACTTGTTTTGAACTTAACTACTCTGTAAACCATAACCCTATCCTCTTCCTTATCTTTACAAGAGAATATATAGCTAGTGTTTGTGATATCACTATGGATGAGAGTTATAACATGACAAATTTATGCCTACGTTTTTATTCTAAAGAGGTGGTCATGTTACCTATGTTTTAAATATATGTAATGTTTTTACGTTTAAGATTTCATTGATTTATTGTATATGCATGTTTATGGGTGCATGTCTCATGGTTGCTTTCATTTTATTGAATACCCATAAAATTTAATATGGTATCTAAGCAATAGAAACTTCATCTTGTACACCATGTAGTTATACAAACCAAATCTTTTTTTTTAAAGATTCAAACTATTGTAGTTTTTATTTTTACAAGTTTCAATCGAGATCTAGTGGCCTACTACAAATGAGCATCCTTATGCTCTCACCTTACCCTTAATAGGATACGCGTTGATCAAAATTTGGTGAACAAAGTGGTGTACTAAGAGTTGAATTTATTTTTTTCATAGAATTCCCTAGGTTAGAACCATGTTCGGTAGTTGTAAAACTCAAAGGATATGTCACTCGGGGAAAAGAGGTAATTATTTTTACATGATTTGTGGTGTGAGGTATGCAAATTCTATCTTTTACATGCCTTATGGTACATAGGTGAAGTAATTAGAGAAAATTTACACAGTATATAAAATTGAGATATCAATCATAAAGAGAGATTACATATAAATAGTGTAATCTTAACCTACAAAGGACGAGTCAAAACTTATCACCTTCAACCACTCATAATAATATTGTGAGTTATAACTCATCCATAATCATATTCTAACTATAGAATGTAACCTATCCTAAAGTCTTTATTACACCTCATTATTCTCATATTATAACAACTTATAATATCAATATGAGTCAATATTACAAGTCATCACACCCCACACAATATAGTAGTACGAAACATGTGAACACTACTAGAATATTCCGAACATTTTCCCTTTTAGTGTTCGCATGGGAGAAAAGCATCATATTCTAAATAAAGATCCTCTCTCTAAAAATACTACTTAGACCATGTGTAAAACTCCATCACACCTGTCTCTTTACCCTCGTAAAAACATAGTTGCGAGCCAAATTCCTTAGGTTACTTCCCCATTCCATAGGCTCCCTAATCTCCAAATTCCTAGAGGTTAGAACAATCTGGATAAAAATCCATTTCAAATTTACCTAAATATATTCTCCTACCCCCAAAGAGAAAGATTCTTCAAAATATGATTACTTTATGGAATATCACAATAGGGGTTTATTCTACAAACCATACAAAACTAGAAAACAACTAAAAAGAAAACATGCCACTATATCAAATTCATGGCCCCGTCGTTATTATCTTATGTGAGGGAATTGAATGTCATCTAACATTTGTTGTTGTTTACTTAATATAAGATTTATTCATCTTAGCCATCAACACTCACCAAATATTCCTCAATGATTAGTTTTTTTAATGACCGTATTAGCTTCATTTGATTCAAAATCACATTTGATAAGGTCATCACCTCAAACTTTGCAATGCCATGATTTGTGTCCATTTTCCTTGTAATAGAAATGTTCAATTTCCTCATTTCTCTGATTATTTCGTGAGTACATCACACTTTCCTCTTCTATATATACTACAATATTCCTTTTTCTTCAGCTAGAGAGATGAAATCATATATTCTATTGATTAAGAAGGCACTTGATCAAGAGTAAAAGCAACATTGTTGTAATTAGAGGGCAAGATATTCAATAATTTAGCGTTCACATCCTCATCTTATACTAGAGATTTAAATCTTTATATTTTTATCATGAGAGGTATCATATCATTAATGTGGCTAGACATGGTGACCCCATCATTCATTTTAAATTAGAATGATTGCAGTTTTAGATAAAACTTTGTGTTAATTGCTTTTTCTCTAAATTGTTGGTTCAAGTTGTCCCCGCATTACCTTAGATGATTTTTCAAAGTTTAAATAATGTAATTTAGAATCTGAAAGAGTGAGTTCAATAATGTATTTGGAATTATCATCTCTACTTTTCTATTTAGTTAACTTACTCAGATTTATTGGTGTTATCTCTTTCCCATCTACTTCTCTTCCGAAAAAATTGTTCATTAACTACATCTAAATTTTAACCTTCCAAGTGTGAAAATTGAGACCAATGAATTTTTTGAATGGAATATCCATCCTTAAGAAATGAATATGATAATGATACAAGACACCAAATTCTATAGCAAAAACGTGCTTGACAAACAAAAAAACTAATATTCACCTAAACAAGACATAAATATTAACACAAAACATAATAATTTTGACCCCTTTTTTAAATTTAAAAACAAATCAACAAAGACTTAAATGAATAATACTTTAGTTGTACTCAACACAAGCTAACTATATTTGAAAAATACACCTTATAACAAACAAATATATTTACTTTACACGAAAAAAACTCACTTATGGCTCTTGATTAGTTTCAATTCTCCCTCCAACTATTATAACCAAAACCATTAGTACATTTAATATTTGATCGACCCGTATGGATTGAATAACTCATAGATCTAGATTCAATCCATGTGAGGCATCAATAGAATGAATACACATGAGGGAGGATTTCTAGATCCAACCCACATGAGATTGTAGCTAACACATGATCCATTCTTTAAAACCAATGCACAAGATTATAAATGCAAGAATTATATTGGTTTTGGGTCTTTCATGGAGCATGAGAACACAAAATAACATGCATGCAACTTGATGTTTCATCAAATAGTCAAACCATGCTTTCATTCTTGTGTAATGAATCTAATGACCACTTTACTAACCGATAGTTCTAAACACCACAAATGTACAAATCGATAAAATGGATAGATAAAACCTTAGTTGATCCAAATAGGGATTGAACTATAATTACATTACTCTAATGGATCGATCAAAGATGCTCGATACTAAACAAAACAACTAGAGTAGATTTACACAATATAAAATTGAGATATCATTCAATAGTGTAATTTTCTCCTACAAAGGAGTCAACACTTTTAACCTTCAACTAATAATAATAATATTGTGAGTTACAACTCACCCACGATCACATTCTAACTATAAAATGTTACGTATCCTATAATATTTCTCACACCTTATTATTTTCACACTATAAAAACTTTTAATATCAATATGATTCATTATACAACTCATCACACAACACACAATATACTAACACATAAACATGTGAACAACAAAAAAATATTCCTAACAATAGGAAGTTCCTATGATTTTTTTTTTTTTTTCAATAAGCAGCCTTTTGGTCATTTGAGTATGTAGTGTAGGTTAAGTGGTTAGCTCTGGAAGTTAATTACTACATACCTCAAAGATCGGATAATGCAACTATGGTGATGGTGAAATCCTTAGTAGTCAATGACTTGAAACATTAGTCTAGTTCACTATTTATGAATGGGACAAGTATATTAGAGATCTTATAGATAAAACACTCCCTAACCTAGTAATTCCTTGAAATATTAAGAATAATTTAAAGTTTTGAACTTTGCATATCATTGTTCGGATCTATAATTCTAGCTACAAGTATTTAGTTGATAAAGTTTGTTTAGTACAATATAAATCTAGTGTTGCAATTTTTGTTTGCAAACCCTATTTAGTTATGACACACAATTTCATTCAAGTTATGTTAAGAAACATGTTTAGTTATCACAAAAAATCTTATTTCAGTCAAATCAGTAGGTTTTTAGACCCTAATTTTTGATACAAATATAGTAGAGAGTATATAAAAATAATGTAAAGGGGCATGTTTGATATACAAGAAAACATTGGAATAACTTTTGATATGTGTGGAAGCTTCACAATTTCAACTAAATTTTTGAATCAAAGGGCCACAAAACAACATTTCCATGTGATTCCAAGCAATACAATATTTTTTTCTTGTTGTGTGTCCACCATTATGATTTTCTATTCAACATAATCATTTTAGCATGTAATTCAAATTTTTGAAAAAAATCCCATACAAATATGTTTTTGGGATAGTTTTCAAGAATAAAATATTCATTTTTTCCCATTATAAGGAAATTGCACCATTGTGATTTTTTCATCGAGTTGTTCATTTCAACATGTATTTTTGAAAGTAATTTTCTAAAAAAATTGCATACAAAAATTTTGGACTCTTTTTAACTCCGCAACATGTTTCAATGCACGCCATAGATTAAAAAGGATAATTCTCATAGGTTCAAATTACTTCATTGGAAATGTTACTTTACTAATGTGCTCCTTAACAAGGGCCTTTATCACATTGTAATGGATCAAGAAGAAGTACCTCTTGACCTTAACAACTCACCAAAATGGAAAAATAGTTGTGATTAAGCTTGAGGTATTATAGGACAATTAGTATCCCCCTGAATTGAAATTTTATTTTTAGGGCATCATGGAAGTCAAGCGTTTGAGGATTTTACTAGTTGAATATGGTGAAAAAAATTCTAATAACAAAATAATTACGCCTATTCTTTCTAAATTAGGTCACCCTTAGTTTTTGTTTCCAATTACTACACACATCAATAATCTTTAGGCCCTATATATGTTGACTTGAATGTTCATATATTCTATGAAAAAATTCAAAGAGAGAATGCAAAAATGATTTTTATAGGTGACATCCAACCGATATATCCCTGATGAGATACCACTTAAAAATGCACAAAATATTGAAAACTTGCAACCACATAAAATACTGATTATACCAGATTTTTACAACTAGAAAAACAAACTAAATAAACTTAATATTCCCCAAAATGACCACCCAAATTTACTTGGAAATATAAAGAGAGCTTGATATTATCATAGAGGACATAATAAAACTGTTTTTGGGAATTTTACACAAGTCAAACTGTTGCCGGAAGATTACAGGATGCCTTAGGTGGCTGGACAACTTCAGAGGTCTGTGACCCTCTAAATACAAGAACAAATAAGGGTCTTTGGAAATAACAATGACAAATATAGGAAATAGTATTGCCACCTACAGATCTGACACGACAGACTGGAAAACCCCCAAATAGAGGTTGCAAGTTGCCTCGCTAGGAATGGAATCGGGAAAAGAGGGAGGCACCTTCCACGTGCTACCATGCCCAACCTAGATGGCTACCGTGAGTCGGATCTAGAGCCCCTCTGATTGTCTTCCCTAAAAGCCCCCAAAAATCCTCGAAACCCTTCCTCTGACCCTCTAGAAATATCTTTGTAGCACGGCCCAGAAAGCAGCTCCAAGATGACAGACTAGGGTAGATCTCTCTTTACCAAAGAATGTCTTGCTAGCTAGGGACGGGTCTCTCACCACCGAAGCTAGGGTCCCTATGAGATTTGACTCCATAAGCTGTAGAAACACAACAACATCAAATGCATGAGAAGAGGCTAAGAGTGAGAAAAAAAAGGTGCCTTTTCTTCTTGCGGCATCTCCTTATATACTTTTCATTGGCAAACAAGCCCCCATAACCCTAGGCACATTTTATTCCAAGGAGGGGCTACTAACATGAAAGTAACTATAGTTACTTTCTTTCTTTTTGAGCTGCCATGTTTAAAAGTGACCCCCAACACCAAACTAGGATATTAAAAACATGGGGCCCCCTCCCAAAAGCTTCCAAAGTGTCCACACCCCTAGGTCCGACCGCGTTTTGACTCAACTTGGCCCTTGGGCCATGTGGCGTAATAATGAAGGGGACATTATAGAAAGGGGACATTACACCAACCCATATGTATCAAGTAAAAGGAATTAATAGCTAATGAAACTAATGCAACATCATAACCTAATAGTGGCAAATGCATGGGCCCTTTAAGCAATAAAATAAAGCAAAGCCTAAGCCTAAATGTAATAAATCATCTCCTCAAGAATCCTCACATCATTGTGACAAGGGTAAAGGGAAAATGAATGTAAAAGGTCATAAAGAGTACTATAATTTTTTTGGTAAATGAGATTATGTTGAACATCGTGTTTTAAGAAAAATGAATACTTGGAATAAGAAAAGAAAAAACGTATCATCCTCCCCTATAATAAGAGGTTCTATTTCTACAACAACAATTAGATCATCATTAAATGAATGGATTTTGAATTCAAGAGCCTCCAACCATATAAAATATTAGGGTTCACTATTTCAAACTATAAACGATAGTCACACAACTTAATTTATTGTGGAAAAAATACTCCTCTCACTATCGAAGGAGGAGGGTCCACTGAGATGGAGAATAAAATTTTCAATAAATTTCTCCATGTTTTAGTTTTGTGTGTAAACCTATTATCCATCTATCGATCAATCATTTTGGTGAAGGAAAATGATTGGGTTTACCTCTAATGATATTGTTTTTTATCGATAAACACTTTACAGGAGCTATGAATCCGTACAATGAAAGAGGAAACCATACTAACCAACAACAAAAACCAAGAAAGCACATAATGCATGGCCTGCATGCAAGCAGGAGACCAAAAAAATCCAAAATATGGTGAACAAAAGATGCCCCCACCAAGCAAGGAACCAACCAGAAAAACCATGAGCCAAGGACCCACTGAAACAACTAGCAAGTGCCATCAGAGGTCAAAACCTCGAAGCCGAGAACTAGAGCGAGTCGAACGACAAAGCCCACCAACTACCACCCCTTCATGAGCCCTCCAAAGAAAATAGTTATAGGGGAAGCCAACACACTTTTGAAAAATATCAGTCACTTCAACGTCCACTAACACAGGAGCCTCCAAACCAGGGATGTCCAACTTTTTGAACCTAAAAGCAACAGGAAAACCAGCACGCAAGTTCCATGCACCTTAAAAATAAATTTCATGAGCTAAGTGTTCCTGACCGAGAGAGCGGTGATAACATGATGAGCCTCCTCTAACGTAAGGCCCTCAACCCTAGTCACCTAAATAAGGGGAAAAAATTCACACCCTTAAGAGCTCTTCTAGATGAACTTAAAACTGAAGCTTAATGAAACGTTTGGCAATCAATAACGACTCCTTGTTGCCACGAACCAGCAGAAGATGAGTGAGAAACCAAGAAGAGACTTCGCTGTTCACCCTTGCATGAACAGAGGCACCCAAATACTCCACTCCAATAACATGATGAATGGCCTTACCCATCACTGGATAATCCACTCAAAAATAAAATTGAGGCGGGATTTCAAATGCAACCAATAAAATCCATTTCTCGGTGATCACTATGGAGAAACAAGGATGGAAGGGGAGGTGAATCCATGGAACCTGTGTGAAACAAACACCCACGACATGAAAGGGCACAAACAGAAAGAAGAGGTGGTGGAATGAAGGAAATTAACTACCCCCACCGTCCTTTAATAGGATGTCATCCAACCCCTCCCACGAATTGGCGTGCCTGGAAATAATGGCATTGTCCTTCTTAGAAATGCCTTGGTTTCTAAAAAAATCCACCACCGAATAAACCTCCCTAAATATGTGGGAGATGCTCCAAGAAGGGATTTTGCCAAGCCAATATAAAATATTTTGGAGGTAAAAATCCAAATTCCAAGCAAGGGCTTTACCTCTCTGAACCCCACTAATAATCACCTGAGAGTCACCTTCAATGGCTAAAGCAGAGCAACCAACATTCACAATGATTTTGACCCTTCAAGAAGGGCCTCGAGCTTCGGCCCCATTGCATGACCTATTTTTCAATAGAAAGGAACCAACAATCACCAAAGCACCAAATTCATCCCTAATAACGCACCCCGCCCCCGATATACCAGGGTTGCCTTTTGCAGCCCCGTCAAAATTCAATTTGCAAAAAGTAGGGGTGGGATCCAACTTGTTTGTCTTCTCAAAAAATGCGAATCAACCCAATTACGACCTTTCTGAATAATGGAACTAGGACTCAGAAGCTTAATAAACGGCCAAGACTTTTTGAGATTGGCATCTAGAGAAGAGAAATGAGAAACATTCTTGCATTTAGCACTCACATTCTCGGAGATGGACAATTCCAATTTAATCAAGACAAAAGAGATCTCTCGAGAATTCTTCATGAAAAATACGCAATCTATGCTCCCACCACCCATGTCAGATAAGAAAATGGGAGCGTACACCCAAATGGAGCTCAATGAATCCTTTTGACCAATTTTTAGCCACCCAATAAGGATATCCCGAGATTTCTACCATGCATCCGTGACAAGACCCAAATGACTATAGAGCCGGTCCAACACTGAAGGGCGAAGGGACAATGAAGGAAGAGGTGATCCAAATCCTCTTCCGATTTGAAACAAAGAATACATCTAAAGGGACCTGAGATGCCCCATCTTTTCCTACGCTCTGGGTGACCACTTTACCTTTGAACACCAGCCAGCTGAAAATACCTGCTTTGGGAAGGACGTCAGAGTTCCAACACTCCAACCAGGCAGAACAACTTCTCCCTCGGCTTGAGCACGCCAAGCATAACCATCCCTCACCTTATAAGAACTAGACCGTGAGCCAAGCCAGAGCAAAGAGTCTTCTGATCAGTGAAAAAAGAACACTCCTATCTTGCAAAGCTTGAAGAAAGAGAGATTTAGAGGTGTTAGAAATGCTTGAGTTCGACATGTTTCTATAAACCGCACAAAGGTGAACCATCAATCGAAGACCTGCCATAATTAAAAAACTTTTTACCCCATAAATATTTTGAGGAAACCATGACATCACCCAATCTGATTTGAAGAAAGCGCTCAACTTCTTGCCCCAAGAATCCTCCTAAAAGTTCCGAGTGACCATTCCCAATTTTCCAAGAAGAGAGATGAGAGAAAATGGACTAGTAAGAGACAAAGAAGTTCCACATGTGAGATCCTCTGGCACAACAGGATTGGAAATAAGCAATTTAGCCCTGCCACCCCCAAATATTTATTCCAGAGCATAATGTTAACCACACTCTTAGGGTTGTAGAGAAGGTTCCATATATTTTTAGCTCCCGAGATCCGTTCTACCATTTCAAATTAAGAACACCCACCCCTCCAAGAGCTTTAGGTAACACAATCTGGGACCATTTGACTAAATGAATTCTCTACTCCTCATTTCTACCGTTCCAAAGGAAATTCCTGAGAATATTCTATATCTTAGAAAGAACCAAAGCCGGGAGATGCATAACCAACATCATGAAAGTGGGAATGGCATTAAGGATAAAATTAATCAACATGACCCTCTCGACAAAAGACAACCACTTTCCTTTCCAACTCTGCCCTTTTCTTGATGTTAAGGATCAAATATTTCCAAAGAGAGGCCCTTCCAGAGCTAAAAAACAGAGGGATTCCCATACACTTTTGAGGCAGGGGAACCCTTGGAAAACCCAAAATGACAAGAATCCTTTCTTTGAAGCCTAGGTGAGGTATTAAAAAAAAAAAGACAAGGGATTTGGCCAAACTAATTAGTTGTCCGCAACATCTAAATAAAGATCTAAAACCATCTTGAAATTTATAGCTACTTCCACCGAGGAGCGGCCAAATAGGAAAGTGTCATCGACAAATTGTTGATGAGAGAGAGGATCTATATGCTCCATTATGCGTAAACCATGAATCTGACCCACAACTGAGCCACTTTAAGAGCATGACTACCAAAAGGAAGAGGAAGGAAGAAATCAAATCAACTTGTCGAATACCCTATTATTCCCGAAGAAACCTTTAGTAGAGCCATTAGCCAAAACTAAGAAGCTAGATGAAGAGATACAATTAAAGATCTAATTACAAAAGTGAGAATTAAAACCCATAGCCTCCAACAATTTCAAAAGAAATATCTAGTTAATTCTATCATAGGCTTTAGTGAAATTGTGCTTAATGAGCATACCAAGAAACTTGTTGGAGGAGAGAGAGTACATAAGTTCATGGGAGAGAATAATACCTTCGGAGATCGACATAACCGTTAAGAAGCCCATTTGTTCTTTGGCCACTAGATCATCCAAGAGTGGCTTAAGATGACCAACAATGGTTTTCAAAATAATTTTATAAGAGGTGTTACAAAGGGAGATAGGCCTAAAGGAATCCATAGGCTCATCTAGGTTTTTTTTTGGGATACATGCAAATAAACGTATGATTCATTTCGGGAAGGACCTTCCCTGAGGCATGAGATTCCTTAACAGTTGTGCAAACATCCTCCCCAATTACATCCCAAAAATCCTAGAAAAAGGAAGTAGGAAACCCATCTGGGCCTGACGCTTTATCATGAGCCATAGAAAAAACCACACCCTGAACCTCCTCAATAGAAGTTGGGGCTAAAATGTGGTCCATTTTAGGATCACCAATCGATTTTGGAATCAAATCCAATAAGAAGTTTTGCTATGCAAGGTCCAAGCATTCTTCCCCTCAATAGAGCCGAGAAAAAGTTGATAACTTCCTCCTTGATTGCTTTCTGATCCAAAGCCAAACACCTTGACTATTGAGAAGCTTGGAAATGTGGTTGGAATTATGTCTCTCGCTTAATCAAGCGTGATTTTTAAAATAATTTTATCTCCTTCAACCACACTTCTCTAGATTTCGCCTCTAATAGATTTCTTCTTTGAGAAGGAGCTCATTCAATTCAGCTAAAAGTTCTTTTTCCCGCCATAAGACTCTTGATCCATACCATCTTTAATTTTTTTTCATCGAGATTTTTTAGAGATCCCTCTACTTTGGATCTTTCCTAGAAGATGTTATTGAAAAAGGTCCTGTTCCAAACTAGAATATTTTTCTTCAGCAAGGCCAATTTCTTAGAAAGAACAAACATTTTCGTACCTTTGACAATAAAGGAGGGCCACCAACCTGCAGCCAACTCTTTAAAGGTAGGATCTTACATCCACATAACTTCAAATTTAAAGGTAGATTTCCAAGGGGCCAAATATAAGGCTTCATTCAAAAAATGGGGAGATGATCCAAACCAGACCATGGGATCAACTCACTTTCCAAAAGAACATTCACCTAGAACCAAAAAGGTTGGCCGAAATCTATCCAATCGAAAAAAATCCTTCGACCCCAATCTGTCTATTAGACCAAGAAAACAAACCTCTCTTATGGATGATATACACAAGATTGGCACCTTCCACAAAGGCATTAAATTCTCGCCGAGATTGAGGGTTACTATGAGAGCCTCCCCCAAAATCCAAATCGAGACAAAGTAGCATTGAAATTATCCACAAAAATGATGGGTTCATTCTAGAAAGAATCCGCATCCGCAGCTAACGAATCCTACACGGCCCTCTTAAGCAGTATATTAGAAGGACCATAGATATTGCAGATCAAGAAGCTCCTATCATAATTGCTTACAAAATCCCGACACCACCAAAATTTTTCCGAGGAACCTAACGCCGAAATATAAACCTTGCAAGACGCCACAAAATCCTCATACCACTAGAAGCACCATTAGCATCAACAAAAAGGCCTTGCCACCCCTTCCATCTCTTCATCCAACACACCAAACAGTCCATGCCTAACATCTTAGTTTCTTGAAAACAACAGATATCCGCACCTTGCTCGACGACTAACCTCCTAGCAAGGCGTTGTTTATTAGGGGCATTCATGCCCCTGATATTCCAAGATAAAACTTTCATACCTTCTTCGGGGGGACGAGCCCACCCTACTTATTGGTCTATAGAAGAATCCAAGATCCTTTTGTTTTGCTTCCGTAACTTCCCTACGAGTCCTTATAGCTAAATTCGGGCGACCTGGACCGAACTCCTTCCCACGGTTCGGAGGACCAAGCTATTGAGATTCCACAAGATACCACTACGTTTCACCAATTGGGTCAACCGCTGAGTTACCCCCTTCATATTTTTCCTCCGCCTCCTATTTTGGAAGAGGGCCCACCAGCTGATCTTGCACCGCACACCATCTATCTAAGAGAGCACAAATTGTTAGACTCTTCTCGTGATCTGTAAATTTTATTTTCGTAAGATATTCGGGTGACAAAGTCCGCTTGCCAATGTTAGGTTCCATCTTATTAGAGCTAGAAGGAGGAATATAAGAGTTTCTAGCATGCTCATCATTCGAGCCACCCTCGGAAGATGAAGCTGAATACCTCTCCATTTCGGAATCAAAGAAGGATTTGTAATCCCGCCTCAAGTGCCCCACCTGATGGCACTTGAAGCATTTAAAAATTAGTCTTTCATACTCGACTTGCTGGACCCATTTGCCAAAGGGAGTTTAAATGATAATAGATTCAGGGAGGGGGACCATAGTGCTAACAAAGATACAAACCCTAGCATAAGCAACAAGGTCACCATCCAAGGTTTTAGGATCAATCCTAACTATTCTCCCTAGAGAGCCACATATTTTAACCAAAATGCATAGATATCAGTATTCAATAGGGAGCGAGTAAAGGCGAACCTAAATATGGATTTCTTCCATTCTAACTTCACTTTGGGATCGAAATTTGGAACCCACTCTCTCAGCATCAACTCGTCTTCCACAAAATATTTCTCCCTTCTGAGAAGGGTTTCTTCTTTTTGCGCTTCACTATGGAAAATGATCAGAAAAAACTTGTAGCTTAGCTATGAAACAAATATGAAGCTTGCTCCCCACTGCTCCTCGCACCACCAAATCATGTTATCGATAGAATACTTTCTACCCACAAACATTTCCATGACCTCTCTCTGTGAGAATACAAATCGATTTGGGCAACCACACCATCCTCCACACCTAAGGACACCGTGCAAAGGGAGAGATTCGAGGTCTGCGCACTCGGGACTGCCCCTTTTAGCGTGGGCTGCCATTTATAGAATGGGGCTTGTAGAAAATTCCGAAACCCTAGGTCACCTCTAATGATATTGCTATTAGATATATAAGAAATCAATATGTTATTATAGCCACCGAAAAGGTGGATCATCAAGCCAAATTATTTAGGTTTGAAAACTTTGTTTTTGATCTACCTCCTCAAGTCATGATTGCACGAATGACTCGAAGTAAACTTTAGTTTGAGAATTTTGATCACATGAACTATCGATCATTGAAAAATATCAGCAAGCACAACATGGTTCTAGGGTTGTTAAAAATTTTCTTCATAGAAGGATTTTATTTAGGTTACATACTAGGAAAATAACATAGGGATCCATTTCCCAAAGGAAAATCCTAGAGGGAATGTGATAAATTATAGTTGGTTTATAATGATCTCATGTCATTACCTTGTGTCTCTTTTCAAAAATACAAATACTTGCTTACATTCATTGATATTTTCTCTAGTAGAATTTGGGTGTAATTTTTTAAAAACAAAGGTGAAGTCTTAAAGAACTTAAAAATTTCTAGGCCTTACTAAAAATTCATCCATGAAAAATATCATCTTAGAATAAATATTGGAGAAAATATTGTTGACAAATAAACGATTATCTTATATGAGTAGGTAGGAATTCAACTTCTTACACCCCTCAATAGAATGGTATAGCTAAACAAAAAAACCACACACTCGAGGAAATGTGTAAATGCATGGTATATTCCAAAGACATGTATCCTTAGTTTTAAGTAATAAAAATACAAGACATGACTCAAATGGTTTGGTGTTAAGTCCAATGTATCATATTTCATGGTTTTTATATGTAATTCATGGGCACATATCCCATATGAAAATAAAAAATTAATCAATATTAAGGGTATTTGGATGTAATGCATGTGTGCATATCCCAAATGACAAGTGCAATGTAATGGAAAGAAAGGGTTTCCCAGTATCTTTTTGGCCACCGTGAAGATGTGAAAACATACCATCTTCATGTTATAAGAACTGCTAAAATAATTTACCAATAAAATGTATTATTTGACATACATTTTCAAGTTTAGAAGCCATCATCTACACCTCCTCCATTGGATTTTATTGAGCCATACAGCTTCTTCCGATGTTTTGCATGAAGAGAAAGATAGTTTATATGACTCCCATTCTTAGAGTTATTATAGTTTAGATGATGAGCTATATGGGGACAAACAAAATCCCCATCACCAATACCATAAGAAATTTAGATTGCACCTACATAACCTCTACCATAATGGGTCCACACAATTCACACTAAAGTTGGTGAAATTATAGCTGATCTAAGAGATCCAAGTCAAATGATATCACAATATCCTTATGTTGTTGCACATTTCATACAGATTTAGGCAATGACATATAATTCAAATAATTATCATAAGGCTTCCAAGCATCCTAAATGGTGGGTGTCTATGCAAAGAGAACTTCTTTCTTTAAATAATAACCACACACATTAATCATTTCTACTTCTAAAAGGGAGAAAATTAGTTAGGTGCAAGTGATTTTACTAAATGAAATATATAGTAGATGGGTCCATTGAAAGATACAAATCCTAACTTGTAGCAAAAGTTTTTTCTCATGTTGAAGGTGTTGATTATCATGAAACCTTTTCTCCAGTAGCCAAGATGAGTTCCATTAAACTAGTAATCTCTTTAGTGGAAACAAAGGGATGATAATCACATCATATAGATGTTAAAAGTTCCTTCTTACATAAAAAGTTACAAAAAAAATACATATCGTAATCTCCAAGGTCCATCAATAGTGAAAACTCTAGGCATGTGTGCAGATTGAAAATGACCTTGTATAACTTGAAATAGGATCCTTCATCTTGGTATGAAAATATTGACATATTTTTTTATGTAGAAGCATTTATGGATCCTCGTGAGGGGTCACCTTTGACCACACAACCTTGTGAGATTCACATAGAGGTATATAAAAGATGTATATGAACATAAATTAGAACTAAACAAACAAAACACACTATAAAATTTATTAAATTGAGTCGTAGGAATAATACACACATACAAACCAATCACCAATAAGGTGACCCCAACAATACATTTAGAAAATAGTTGTATATCAAAATATACACTCTGTCTAGATATCTCACTTGCAAGAATGACTCTTATCGATCATTTTCCCTTTCTTCGAGGGTTCATTTTAAGAGACCTCTTGGAAATCGAGGTGGAGAATACCTGGTGAATATCCCCGGAACTGGTTTCGCGGGAAGGTGAATTTTTTGGGGTTTTTATGAAAATTTTCACCGATTGTCAAGTGCTCATGGCTGTATAAGGCTGCAGATGTGCGACGGGAGATTTTACTTTACAAGCGCATCAAAAAAATGCATTGATGCGCATCAACATACCTCAATGACTCCGACCTCTGCTTTCTAATAAAAATCTCCGTGTCGCGCATCAACAAACTCTTTGTCGTATGCGTCTGCTATGCGTCAATATCTGTTGTACCTCCTTGTCGCGCGTCAACTATCCGTCAAGGTCGCGCGTCAACAAATAACCCTCATTGACGCACGTCAACAAATAACCCTAATGCTACATTGAACATAGATACAATTTAACACCAAACTCCTAAAATTATATAAAATTACAAAGAAATGTCCCAAATGACCCATCATAAGACTCAAGCATATCTAACCAACTTAATATGCAACTTGCACTCAATACAAAATGCAAGAATCAATGGATTGCACTAGGATTTTGAGGCCCGCCCTCAACACAAAAATGTCACATAAAATACTCTCACTATTTTTTTATTAATATGAGATTTCCCCAGTGAACGTAGATGCTCTTGCATGATTTTCAAAACTTGAGCTCAATCTCAAGTGAATATTTTTTCCAAAATTCCATGTCTAGCCAAATTTGTTGCACTCAACCAACTTACATCCTTGATCTCCCTTGCTTTAAATTTGATCAAATACTCCTTGTTACGTTTTTCCTAAAATCTTGTGCTACCCACTCTTTTTTCCTCTTCACATAATTGTTTTGGTATCTAGTATCTCCAATCCATATAACATCTTCTCGTACTTTAGAGTCTTTAGTGTTTTCCCAACCTTCATTTTATAGATATAGATTTGCCATATTGAATATATTTGATATATTGATGTCTTTTGGAAATTCAACCTCATAATCATTTTTGCAAACTTCTTAAAAACCTTACATGGCCTTATGATTACCACTCAAATCAAAGCTCTTGAAGAAAAGCACAACAATCATTTGGCCATTCACAGAGCAGTCCTAGATCTTCTTCAAGTCCACATTCATCAGATCTATGATATCAATGGCATTCTAGCCTCACTTGGAAGAATGGAAGGATCACCAAGAAGTTCAAAGCTTCCAACTGGGATCCTAATATTGGAACAACAATGAATCTCTATCAAGCACTCAGGATTTCTCTTAAGGTTTATAATAAGTCTGCTAGTTAGTGCCTTTGTCTTTGTGTTTGTTGTGTAGCTATTGTGGCACTTTGTTGTAGAGTCAGCCGTAATTTTGCTATTGTTTATATGTAGTTGGGCTTCTTGTAGGCAGTTGGCCCCTACCTTAGTACTTTTTTAGTTTTTGTCTTTTGGTTGGGGTGTGGCCCCCACATATAAAAACCACTTTGTTTTTCTTTCCTATCTTGGTTGTTGAGCCTTTTGATGTACTTCTAGGTAAGGTCCCTCTAAAACCTTTTACCTTTAATAAAAACAATTATGATTACCCTTAGTAGATATTTCTTTCCACAAATGAGCTAAGATCAAATATCTACCTTGAAATTGAAATTCACTTCTCTTTTCATTTTCATGTTGCTTGTACTATACATTCATTTTCTCCAATTTTCTATGCACTTGTTAGTGCACTTATTCCATTTATTTTTCAAAATACTCTTCTTTTACACTCCTTTCTTATTTATATAGTAGGTCTCACAATTTTGTAAATTCTCATGAATTATCCCCATACAAAACTTGGAATGACATTTTTTTGTGCTCGATTGACTAAGTTGTTGAAAGTGAATTTTGCTTGCGTTGGTGCTAAATCCTAATTTCCTTACTTATCCCCTACTAAGCATCCGAGTAAATATCCAAAATTTTGTTTACTACTTCCATTTTTCCATTAGTTTTCATATGGTATTTTGAACTAAATTTTAGCTTTGTATTTAACTTCTTCCATAATGTACGAAAAAAATTACCAACAAAATTTGTACCCTATTTGACACAATGTTGCATGAAAATCCATGCAACCTTACAATTTCCTTGAATAAAAGGTTTGTGATATGAGTCACATCACTAGTTAACCTATGAGTAATAAAATATGACATTTTAAAAAGTATTTCTATTACAACATAGACAAAACAACTTCTATTTGTGTCCTAGGAAAACCTAAGACAAACTCCATGGTTTTATCCCCAAGGCTTCCCCAATATGGGTAGAGGTTTATTGAACCCTACGTTCGAGATATCCCTTAAGCTAATTGACATATTCTATATTCTTGTACTAATTTGTGCAAATCCACTCTCATCCTCAACTAAAATTAATTTTTACTAGTTTCACTAAGGACTAATCCGATACAAGGTGTCTTGCTAATCCACCCATGTACTTATATTTTACCAAATTCTATGTATTAATCCTCTAGAAATACATAATTGTCTGCATTTAAATAGTAGGTCTTCTTGCACAAAATAGTCTAACTAAAGGGTGTTACCAACACTTGTGAGTGTTGTGCACACGTTCCATGCTTCACCGAAGTCTTCTTTTTGCACATATAACTCTTTAATGGATTCAAAATTGAAAACTTCCACTCTCATTTATAAAAGAAAAATATTATTCCTACTTAATGCATTGGTAGCCATGTTAGATTTTATGGCCTTGTGCTTCAACACAAAGTTTAATCCTTATATGTACTCTACCCACTTCATATGTCTTTGAATCAACTTTGCTTATCTATTTATGAACTACAATGCTTGATGATCAATAAACAATACACACATTTTTGGAAATAAGTAGTGCTTCCACTTCTTAAGTGATTTCACAATCACATAGAACTCATGATCATAAACAATATATTTCTTCTTTTCATAATTCATTTTTTCAATGAAATAACCTACTAGCCTTCCCTCTTGATTTAACATTGTGATAATCACTATACCACCGTATATGAAAGATATGCACAACCCCATACATAAATTTGGAAAGGAAAACCCATCATGGTTGTAGTATAACATTTCTAACTCAAAAATATTGGATGTTAGTAACATAGGAAGGGTGCAACAACTGCAATACTTGAAATCCCTTCCACACATCATATTAAACCCAAAAAACTTCATCATTAATGTCAACCTACAGCTGTCCAAGGAGAGTACTATCCATCCAAAAGGTGAATTTAGGAAGAGCATCTTACCATGGTTGTAGCATTGTATTGTCTCATGTAAAATTATAATGATGGTGGTTTGATACCATCTTTCATCTGATATAAGCACTACGTCCTTCACCGTGGGTGAGAAGTGCATATTCCTTGTGGTTACCCATCCTCTTATGGCTGCCTTAAGGATGTAGATAACAACAGTCCTCAAGTTTGTATCAACACTCTTCAAAAGATCTCCCGGATCCCAAACTTCTTTGTACAAATAATATTGAATTTACAAGGAAGAATCTATGTGCCCTTTGTCCCTCAACATGTTCTTCCTCTTACCAATTTTATCATGCTTCCTCCCTGACACAAATATGGCAGCGACATAGGAGGAACCAATAAATCTGACATATGTCGGTCATGCCTAGGATTGTCAACAAAGAGTTCACTTCCTTGGGCTAAAGTGGAATCCTATTCCCTGTTTGTAGTCTTCATCTTCACAAAGCTACTAGAATATATCGTAGGATGACCAAAACATTGCAAAGACATAACATGAAGGTGATGTAGCAAATCCTTGCTAAAAAGATGATGCAATTGCTTACCATAGGTTGTTGTCATGAAATTTCTTGTGAGCTAAAGGTTAACATGAGAATCAAAAGAGGCCCTTATTCCATGGGCATGCCTCCCAATAAGGTCACTCAAAATTCTAGCGCCATTAACTCCTTGAAACTATGTTTTTTCTCATTCTTTGCACCATGATAATGACCCATTTTCTGTGATTTACTATGGAGCATCAAAATTTCCCCATGGTCATCCCTTTTAACCATTTTCCCATGTCCAAAAATATGAGATGGCATGGTAGAAAACAACAAATCCCAATTACCTTCATACCTTTGGTTTTCTTCACAGTGTTCATCTTTTTTCACCTTGTGAGCATTTGTTGAGACATTCTCATTTTGTTGGTACATGTGAGGAATAAAATCATGAATCTTGTCAGAATCATGCAAATCACCAATTTATTTTTCATTTCTTACTTTTCGGAAAGTTCCAATGAGTCGATCATCCTCCATTTCATTTGGTAAGTGAGCTTCATCATTCATCTTCTCTTCGCTATCTTGTAAATGTAAGTTTTTATCTTTCTTGGCCTCATGCTCCATGTTTTCACCAAACCCTTGTGTCTTCATGGTGTTGTTCAGAAAATCGTGCAAGAGATCCTCTTTGGAAAGAGTGATGGGGGATTCTATGGCTCCCATGGGATACTATTTCTCCATGATCATCAACTAAGGTGGTTTTTCTATTTTAGAAGGATGGGAATTTCCTCCATTACATAATGAACTTGGGAGTTTGGTTCCTTCTTCATTAAGCTCCATAACCTCTTATTAATTTTCCAACATGAATGGGATCTTCTCCTCTATGGTTGGGATATCCTTGCCATGACCCTTGCACATGTCTTGGGTCTTGAACAAAGTTCTAATGCTTACTCTATCTTTTCTCCATCCTACAAACTCAAAAAATGATAGGGAATCACAAATAACTTCCGAAAGAGCCATATACTCCTTATACCATGTAGCAATGTTGTCCACTTTGGATGGTTGAGTATTATCAAATTCCTTTGAAGATATCCTTTCACCATTCATATTTTGAATGATATGGATCACCTAAGCCATTTTATTAGCCAATATTTATTTCTCTACAACGAGCCTTTCAAATCTAACGTCATCAAAAATTATATATGCCATTTTATCTTCTTCCATGAAAATCCTCATGATGGGAAGAACGAAGCTCGATACCACTTTCTTTCGTCCTTTTTTAGGGCTAAACCACAAAAAAAGTGAAATCACACAAACCCAAACTGAAGTATATAATGATTTTTATACTAACCAATAAAAATGGAACAACAAAGTTACAAATAACTAATTTTTATAAAAAAACTATAAGAGAGCACTAATTCAAGAAAATAACACCATGAAAATCATCTACCACATGTAGACACATTTTAAGAATATTTTAGAGTAGTTATCACTAAAAAACGTTTCCACAAACACCGTTGAAATATAATTAAATAACATCAAAAGTACAACTATCAAAAGTGATTGAAAATGAGGTCTCCAAACCCCAATAAATGCCAAATAAGTGATAGATCAACCTTATAAATATGTATAAATCTGAATATCAACTTGGAATGCCAAAACACGCCCTAGAAGGCACCCAAACACACTCACATCCAAGTCGCCACCCTAGGAGAGAGTGCCAAAGTGATGAAGAACCCTTGATATTTATTTTTCTCAACGTCATAGCTGCCCAATCAACAATATAGTCTTTATAGAAGTCATTAAAACCACCAAATTGGAGAGAGTTTTTTCTCCAACCTTTAACAAGGAAGGTTTCATCTTCCTTTCTTGCCACACTAATGGAGTTTTTACCTTTTATTAGCCAAAAATATCCCCAAAATGAGCATGTGTGACCCCTTATATAGCCTTATGGTGGTGGAAAAATTCATAAGGGAAGAATTCCCCAAGACCAAAATCCATTAGAAGCTTAATTTTATTTTAAACTTGTCTTAAGAGCTCTCCAACCCAACTAACTTGCTTTAGAAGGAAAATACAAAATAAAAACATGAATTTTAATGAAAGAAAACTTAAATGCAACCTAAGGACCTCCCTTGTTCACTTACTCCTTGCCCACGAGAAGTGGAATGACAAAGAAGCCTTCTAAATGAGTTAGTTCAAAAAAGGGGACATTACACAATGTTTAAGGCTTTATGCCTATCTTTCTTATATGCATTTGTTTTCTAATAGTGGCACATTTTTATTTCTACTACGATTGTCTTATGACACCGTGGGTGTCCCATGTTTACGAATCTATGCCTATATATGACTTTTTTCCATATAATATGGCTTACTTCACTTCACACTATTGTTTCTACTATTTATCATGAAATGTTTACTATTCTTATGTTGATTCTATACTCTTTTTTATTATGGATTAGGACATGACTTTTTATTATTCTCTATTAGTACTAGTTGCTTTACATGTGTATTATTGTTTATTACTTGTTGCTTGTTGCATGTTGCTTTGTCTCCACGTTATGGTTTCCACCATGTGTAACCCATTTAATTGGTATAACTTCTCCAAGAAGCTCACCACTTTATCATTCTATGTGATCCTACACAGATTATCAGACATATGGTACATGGGTACACATATATTATTTTGAGTCACACACTCAAATTTTTAATCACACGTGCCTCAAATGAGTGGGATTTCAAGAAGATATTTCTACACCTGAAGACAAATCATAGGGGACAAGATCATATTTTAATAGGGCTCGAGATCCTAAAAAAAGTCACAAATATTGAAATTTTGTATAGTTAAAAATAGGGTCAAATCCATATAGTACATTTAGGACCATGGTATGGTCTTGACCATTTCATACGTTCCTCGAACAAAGGGTAGTTTCACTAAAGTTTTCAATTTCTACATATTATATTAGTTGTTTACATTATTTACACATAGTTACGATACAAACAACATAGTTCAAAGAAATTCCCCCTACAGGGCATGCGTACTTCATTCCTTCTTTACAATACTATTCAGTTTCAATTGTAAAACTGGGTTTAGAGGCATGCGATTCCTTCCCCTTCAATATTTCAAAACTCTACATGATCAGTTTAGTCACAATAACACCTTATGGGGGCATGGCAATATCCATAGTTTCCAAGGTATAATTTTTAAAGGTAAAGAAAATTAGGCCTAGATGCGTTTGCATTGGTGTGGTCCATGGATTTAGTAGAAAGCATCAAAGAAACACTCAGAGCTTCATAGACTACTCTTTCCTATTCTCTTACCATATTCCCAAACAAGGAAAACATTAAAGCAAAATTGCAAGCTTCATAGACTGCTCTTTCCTCTTCTCTCACCAAATCGAAAAAGAGGGAAGGCATTGGCATACGGGTTCTTCGTAGTCTAAATCATTCCTATTTTATACTATCTTGTACAACACAATATTGGGGACTAATTATCCCCGATCCTTAGACATCTCCATACGTAAATTACAAATCTTTGAGGCATAAAAATGGAAGATTCTCCCTCTATAAAATGAATAGGTGTATTCCTTCCATGTTTTGCATCTCCTTTGCATACTTTTTGCAATGTTCAAAGTTACAAGTATTATATATTTTTAAGTTAAAGTTTGGTTTCTATCATAAACATTGACTACATTGTGTTGTAGGTTTCATCATGGAGTGTGCTAACACTAACACATCAAAAAGTCCCTTCGAATGAAGGAAAAGTATGTGTGCACACTCAGATATGTTTATCCTTTAAGCATGTAATTTTAAATTACACACTTAAATGAGGAAAATGTAGGACCTAAAATATGGCAACTTGTCCTTATGCGCAATGCCGTGTTTGACCATGTATCCTTTAAAAGAAAAATGCTCACATTCAAAATCCAATATCCTCATCTCTTTAGATATTGTATAAACGTTATTATCTTTACACTCTTCTCTATCATCAATTATAAGCATATTTTTAAATCATAGTAGCATAAAACATTTGATATTCATGGCATAACTTTAAGTTTATTTTTCATCTCTCCAGTTCAAAACCATACGAAGGGTAGGGATGCATGGTTTGGTCTTACTGGCCACATCCATTCATAATCAACAACTTTGATAATATTTCAAAATTTTCTTTGGGTTATTTCATCCTCCAAGGGCCGACCTTATTAGAACATCTCACCAATAAAGGCTATATAAACAAGTCATTATAACTTTATAACTCACCTGACATTATTACAAGCTACTATTGCAAAGATCACTCCAATAAAACTTAATGGGTTCCTAAATATTCCTAAATCAACTACAAATAATCTAAAGTAGTCCCTACTTCAAGTATGAAGCACTCAATCAGTAAAAACATCTAGCTTCTTCTATTCCAAGCATGTAAGGTCATAGAGCCATGTTTTAACAAGAGCTAAGTCACTCCATGAATTACAAAAGGGTTTCAATGAACAAAAGGGTTAGGTCACATAGCTAAGGCACACCATATCTCACTATTACAACACTAGGTACATTCTATACTACACGCTAGCCTAATATCTATCTGTTAAGACTCACGAGGGCACCCCTAGGGGTTAGTTAGTTGTACACACTTACATAGACACCTAAGAAAACTACGTGAGGCTTGATCCCATAATGATGGCATGTAATGCAACACTTTTATTAGTTCACCAGCTATGAATATGACCATGAATGGTAGTCCAACCTCAAACACATATTTTTTCCTTTGATTTTCCATTGTTGTTATGAAGGGTTTTACAGGTTACTAGGGTTTGTACTTTGTTGCAAGTTATTACAGGTCATCTTGAAGTTGTGTGAGAAATATAAACATACAATGAGCATTATTTTCAAACAATATAACCACATAACAATTTTTGGATCTATACTGCCAAAGGGTCTAAAACCATACATCTCCAAGTGAGAACCATAGAGTTTTAACATGTACTGTACATAAGCTATATGGTCCTTCTATTGTATAATTTTTAGTCCTAGAACCTCCATTGAAAAATCTACAATTCTAGATCCTCTTGCTTCATTATCCTACACATCTATATTATCTCTATTTTACCATGAAGAGCTAATTTTGCCTCTCTCATGTATAATTGATGTTGGAAGTTAATTAGATCAAAATAGTCTACATGTTGCAAACCCTTACATCCTTCTTATTATTGTGTACTTTCATAACATATAAATTAATTAGGGTGTAAACAAACATATAATATTGATTATTACTTTTGAATCATTTTTCTTTCATTAAATTTTCCTCTATAACTAGATTTTCCTTGAAACTTAGTATTAGATGTAGTAGGTGTATTAGGCACATGCTTGAGCTTAATGAATGCCAATAAATTGAGTTCTCTATTTTTAAGTGTTTGACATAGCTCATCGAAAGATAGAAACTTATCAAGCATAATAGATTCTTACAAAGGTGCTAGTAGGCGTTGTCTAAATAAATCTTGAAGCTCATTATCCACAAGTGAATTTTTTATTTTAATAAATATAATATTGTATCTCAACACATAGTCACCGATTGGATCATTGGATCCTTGATGGGGAATGGATATTTGTGTAAGAAACTTTTTCATTGGTATTGATTAAAAAATAAGCTAGAAATTGACTCGCCAATGGATTGAAATCCATGTATTATTGGAGAGGGAGGTCATAGATCCATCGTAATGAAGAATCCTTTAGAGTTCTTGTAAATATCTTAGTGAGAAACTTATTGTTGTCGACATAGCCTAGACAAGTTATGCGGAAGGATTGAAGATTTTTTTGGGATCCCATTTACCTTTATAGAATGGAATTTTATGAGCATACAAACCCATAGGAAAAGGAAACGATGCCACTTTGGTGCTAATGGATTATGAAGTAAGAGATGTGAATCTATGACATGAGAAGCTCTAGACACAAATTATTATAATCGTAACATGTTGCTCTATAAATCAATAATGGTCTTCTCTAGAGAGTGTGTAAAATAAGGGTATGCAAGGGACCATGTGTATGTAAAAATTAAAGTACATCATATTCTCTAGAATTACTAGAAATAAACATAAGACAAACAACCACAAGCATGCATGAATAATAAATTAATGAATTATTAAATTAAAGAAATATCACAATTTTATCAAGGGTAACTCGACTACCAAAATTTTGTTAATAAGCTCGCTTGACTTTTCTAGAGCAAGAATAATTATCTTCCACAATATGATCCAATAACACTAGCTCTCTATACTTTTATAAAAATAAGTAGAGGCTATTATTAGGGTTGAAGAGTATTTAGCTTGTAAAACAATTTTTTTAATCTATTAATAGTTGAAGTTAATAACATTATTTATACTCTTCTTTATTAATTGATGTGGATAAGTGTGTACCAATGGGTGAATTATTCACATATTACATTACAATTAATATTTACAAGTGCATATTAATCACATACAATAGGGTATGGTTAATTAAATACACTAACATCCCCATGTAAGATGCAATTTGATAAAGGGAAGGACAAATGAACAATGAACTAACCCCCTTAACAATACCTTCCTTCAATCCCAAAATTTGCAAGTGATTTATGAAGATGTATGCAACTTGAATTTCTGTTTGACAAAACTTAAGGTCAACACCAAATATAATGCATGTATATCTAAATGTGCTTTATGTGTTGGTGTTCCACTAGCTTATGAGAGATTTGGATGAAACTCGATTATTGCATCAAAACATTATGCGTTGGGATTTTATAAACCCAAATTTAGAAAGCATGAGCCTTATTCACACTAACTCACGTCATGCAACAACAACTCCACTATACTCTACCTTCGTACTAGAAAAAGAAATATCGGTCTGATTTTTTTATTAGGTAAATGGTTTAGGGTTTTAAAAGGCTCCCAAAACCTTGTACATAAGAAGAAAAATGAAACATGACATACCACAAACATTAAACAATGAACACGATCAACACAAATCGATCTACCTAGAAACAAACTACTATATATTTTTACATTATAATCGATGGTTAGAAAAAGATTACAAAAGTTAGAGAAATAACCCCTAGTCTTTCTTCCATCAAATATAACATAGTCTAGAGAGCTCATTGGTCCTCCCCTTCATCAAGCTTGTCGAGGTCATTTGTGTCCTTCATCTTTCCCATTTTCTTCCTTTGGTGTCCTATTGTGTGCACACTAAGTCCTTTGCCTTTTTCTAAATTTTCCTCTTCTTGAATTTTTATCATTCCCACCTTTAGCCTTGATCATTTTGATGTTATTATCCTCATCCTCATTACTTGATGTTGTTTTCCTCCATTGGGCTAACCTATTGTACCATATTCTTGACCTACACATTCTCCATAATTTCCAATCATTGTTATAAGATGACATTGACCACTTTAACCTTTAGAACCTCCATCTATAATTATTTAATATTCTACTTGTTCTTCTTAACTAATGACACCATACCTTTACACACTCCCAATCAAATTTCATAAGCTTTTTCCAACTGGTAGTATGATTTTAACAAGACCAAGCCATGTGAGCTACCCTAAGAGGATAAATATATCCTATAGCTAACTTGATATCATCTGGATACCTTACCAAATATCTATCTAAATATCCTAGAACTATTGGTTCAAAAGGAACACGATTATTTTCTACATTCTTGCTAAAGTGTAACCAAAAATAGAATTTGTGCCACCCGATTTATACTCAATCCCATATTTAGTAGTATTATGAAGATACCAAAAATTACATTTTACAACTTTCCAATGGTGTTCATGGAGGTCTTGAAAATAACGTTATACAAGGTTCATAGTAAAATAAATATCAAGACATGTATGAGTCAAGTTGAGTAAGCTACAAACCAACTACTGTAGAGTTTCCCATCAACTAAAGGATTAGAACATTTGATAAAAATATCAACCCTTGATTGAAGAGGAGTTTGTACATAATTGGGGTCTTCTACATTGAAGTGATTGAGAATGTCTTGAGAATATTTGGATTGATGGTTAAAAATAATTTTGTCGGAATATGAAATTTGAATACCCGAGTAAGAAATATAAAAACTCAATTCAATCATCTCAAAAGACGTCTTCAAATGTACTTTTGAATCATGAATCTATTGTGTGAAATATCCTGCGATGATTAATTCCTCAACATAGAGGACTGAAATGAGGACTTTTCCATATGGTTTTATAGTGTAGACTATAGGATCAAAGGAATATTGTGTAAAATCGGAATTGATAATAAACAAGTCAATTTTTGAATACCAAGATCAAGGAACACATCTCAATTCGTATAAGGAATTTTCCAATATGCACACATAACTATATTTCTCACCATCAATAGACCTTGGAGGTTGGGAAATGCATATTTATTCCCACAAATAACCATATAAGAATTCACTTTTGACATCCATTTGGTGGAATTCCCATCCCCGTGTTGTAGCTAATGAGATTTCTAGCCAAAAAATTCATTTTGGTGGCTAGAGAAAAGGTTTCATGGTAATCGACACCTTCAATATGTGAAAACCTTTTTCTAAAAATTCAGATTTTTACCTTTCAATGAACCCATTTTTTTCATATTTAGTTTGGTAAACCAACTTACACTTCACTATTTTTATTCCTTTTGAAAGTGGAACCAAATCCCAAGGTTATTCTTTTTCAAAAAAGAATTTATTCTCCCACACAATCGCCAACCATTCAAGAAGCTTAGAAGCTTAATGATAAGCCTTTGGATCTGTGTTATTTCTGATTATGTTAGATGTGAAACACCATGCTAACATTGGGATCTCATCATTCTTATATCTCTAGGATATCCTACCAAGGCACCAACCTCATTGCATATTGTGCGGACCCATTTTGGTTGAGGCTATGCGTGTTGAGTACGTGCATTCTAAAATTCCTCTAAGACTAGTGATGGATGATCTCGGTTATCTCCATATAGATCATCATCTAAATTTTATGAAGTCACTAAATGGGATTCTTCAAAACTATCATGTTCACCATAATAATTTTCATACATGATATATGGATCAACAAAAATAATAAAGGAGGTATAGGTAATGGCTTGTAAGCTTGAGACTGTTCATCAAACACCACATCACATTAAAAATAATATTAGTGATTCTTGGAAGGATAAGATGATATGCCTTCAAATCTTCATAGTGACCAATGAAGATATAAGGAGACCCTTTATTTTCATTTATTTTCTCTTGTCATCTAGAATATGTGCCCACACATTACATCCAAAAACCTAAAGTCTAAAACATTGGGCTTAACACCAAACCATTTATCTTTTGATGTCATATCAAATGTTGTTGAGTGAGGAGTGTGAATTTTATGTGTAAATACACCATTCATTTTGGGTTATAGGGAATTATGTGTTGAATTTTAATTCCGCTTACTCACAAAAAGCAATAATATGGTTGTTAACAAAATCTCCTCCATTATCTATTATAATATCCTTTATTTTCCACTCAAATCAATTCTTTGCAAGGTCCTTGGCAATTTTGAAGTGCTGAAAGACTTCACTTTTGTTTTTTAGAAAGTAAACCAAATTTATAAGGGAGAAATCATCAATTAATGTAAACATATATGTGTGCTTCTGAAAAGAAACGTTAAGAAATGACATGAAGTCACTATGGACCAATTGTGGTTTGTCACTTTCTCTCCAATATTTACCTTTTGAAATGGATCCTTGTGTTGTTTTCCATGTGAAAACCTTGAACAAAATATATCTATGAAGGACACCTTCAACACCTCAAAGACCATATTGTGTTTATTTAGAGTTTACAATGAGTAATAGTTAAGATGATAAAAATGCTCATGTCAAAGTTTAATTAAGTCACTTGCATGGGAAAACTCAACTTGTGAATGCTGATTAAACAAAAATGGTCAAGCTTGTATGATCTTGATTGATGATCAAGATTTCTAGTAGCTATACTAGTAAACAAGTCTTTATCTTTCCCGATAAAAGCATTATTGGCATAAATTCAATAGTTTTTTCTTCACCAAAACAAGTGATCGGATAAATTGATCATAAGTTCATAGACAAAGTTCAAACATGGAGGAATTTATTGAACATGTCATTCACCATCTCCATGAACCCTTCACCTTAAACATTTACAGGAGTTTTTTTCCCTCAAAATTTCCATTGTTATATTATCCAAGAGAGTTTGAAAACGAGAACCCCATTTTCATGTGGCTTGAGGCTCGTATATCCAATATCCATTCATTTACTATTGATCCATTAGTTATTAAAGAAAGATAAGTACATGTCTTAGAGGGAAGAAGCTAAATTTTTAATCTCTTCTTCCTAAGTATGCCATTTTTTTAAACACCGATGTTCGACATGACCTAGTTTACCACAATAGTTATAACATTCTTTTTCAAATTTCCTTTCTATTTCTATTTTCCTTTATCTTGACTTAGGGTAGAATTTTTCTTTGTTAATTGATTATCTTTAGGATTAAGACGTGATTTACCTTTGTCATTGGTAGGGCCCTTGCATTTTTCCAATGTTATGTTTTGGACTCATATTAGAGTCATTAAATCATAATGCTTGTTTTTCAGTACCTCCAAGTCACATATTACCAATGAAAAGTATTTTTTCTTATTTTCTTTCAAGTTACTCACAAAACTTATCAAATTTGGTACCACATATTCTCGCACCCAAAGAATCATGTTGTGTGTAGTAGTTGGAGACAAAAATCGAGTATAGATTACCCAATTTAGATAGAATAGTCTTAATGATTTGTCATTAGACTTTGTTTCATTAGCTTCAAGAAGTAGAATCCTCAAGCACTTCACTTGAGCGATGAAATCCTCAATCTGAGGATAGTTATGTAGACTACGAGTAGAAAGCTCATATTCTAGTTGACATGCCCACATCTTACTATGTTTATGAAAGAAGTTTTACAATTTAGTTTGAATTGTATAAGGATCCATGTCACCTTGAAAGTAAAACTTGAGTTCAAGAGCCAATGATTGACCTATAAAACCATGAGCTTTATCACACCTATTTTTCCATTTTTGGAATTTGAAGAAGTCAAGTGGTGCATATTATTCACTCATTACGGTACAATAAAAGCCTTTGCTAAGAAAAACATCAATAATATATCCTCTTCACATGAAAAAACTATATCATGTGAGCATTACCCTTTTGGCATCCATAACGAGTACTGGAATTTGTTAAAAAACAAGGCCATAACTCATATAAATGTATACTTATTATAAATTTCCGATAAATTAATTTAGTAATTGATTTAAGAATGAATTGGTTCAATTAAAAGGTTACAACCAATTCACCTACCCTTTAAGTAGGGTGATCTGCCATTGAAGATTGATTATTCTAACATTATTGTTGAGCACTCATATTTTTCTAAAAATATAAAATTGTGAAGAAGCGAAGGTTAATATAGTGCTAGAGTGACTTGTAATTGTCAGAAACAATATTTGTAAGTTCTTCATTATCATAAATAAATTGGATGTGCTTTCTAGTGAGATTTTTTACCTAAAAAGGTTTTCCCGGATAAATATTGTGTACGTGTTATCTTTATGCGTTATGTGTTATTTCTTTATATAATTATTTCATCAATCTTATGAATCAATGCTATTTAATATCCTCATCAAGATTATTAACACAATTGATTTTATGTGATCCTTAACTTCCTTAACACATCTACCAAGGCCCGAGAATTTTACATAGCTAGTGACATCACATTCCACAGGGCGGGGAACTAACAATAATAACACTTCCTTGCCTTTGAATAGGGTCAAGGACATATATCAACAATATATTGACTAACAACATGTTCCCCATGCTAGCAGTGTACTACAAGGACCTTGTTGTGGAGGTGGCTAGGTAGACAAGTGGTAAGAGATCGGGGATGAAAGCATACTTTGAGAGAAAGTCTCTGTCTCTACCTAGTGGTGAGTGGTGGAGAGCCTTGATATGGATCTGGTGAAACCCCACTCATAGTTCAAGGGGCACTCCTCGGCGATCACAAAAATCCTACAAATGTTGAAACTCAAGAGCCACCACCTTAGCCTCTACTTGTATGTGTAGGAAAACAAAAGAGATAACAATGATTTTATCATTCATTAGAAATATGTTGAGAAATAACATCATTATTAATAATAGAAGAATTTTTGGGTTTTTGTAGTCACAAAATCATGTACTTTAGGCATTATTTAGCCCTCGTCTCATACTACTATTTAGAAGGTTCTTAAGTGAAGAAATTACTAATTAATCCCACCTTTTGGCCATCTTGTTTTATCTTTTATTTCGTCATTCCCACACATTTTTATATACATGCCCAACTATTTTGGCACTTTCCCATCATTTTAGCCTAAACCAGGCGCCTCAATCCTACCCAGGGTGCCCCGATGTTTGTTTTACTCACTTGCCTCTTTTTGGGCTCTTTCTAGCCGTTTTTCATCCTTATTGTTTTCCTAGTCGGCCATATCGGGATTAATTACAAAATTAGAGTAAGAGAAACCTATAAATATAAAGTAATGAGACCATAATGAGGGTCCTAACATCACTTACTACTATCACTCCATCTAGAGTTGCATCCATTACATCACTTGCATCCATTACATCACTTGCATCCACATACTTCCATGCATCAAGGCTAGGATATCTACATCAACACACACTTCATAGGGGAGGGATTCTATTCTATTCCATGCACACATACTATTACATTTAGTTATTGCTCACTACTTCACAAAGTGCGACTGACACAAGAGCACCTAGGGTACGATATGCACACACACACACAACTACATTTGGGTCTGAAATGTAGTACAACGCTTAGTTTAGTAAGCCCACTATTGTGGCAGTGAGGTCAGCCAGGACCCATTCATTTGCATCTTTTATTTTTTTTGGGTTTTGATACTTCTCTTGTCTCTTGTAGGTATTCAACTTCATCTTGTTATATTCGGCACATTCAATGCATTTCAAGGTGAATCCGGTCGTCGGGTAGTGAAGGTTACATAACATCTTTCGACCCAGGAAGAACCAGGTTCCAATATTTTTCAGAGACCAAGGTGCCTATTCTGCCATACCAGGGCACCTCGGGGCCCACCAAGTACCCTCTTGGGTGCTCCAGTCTACTCATATCTTCCAGATCCACTCTTTTCGGGCCTTTGTTGAGTGTTCCCAGTTCTGTATTTTCCTGTAAGACCTACGACACCTTACGCCAGTCACCCATAATCAGCCTAAGTTCATTCCTTACCTTCCTCTTGCATATTAGGGTTTTATTTCTACTAGTTCAATCATTTTAATCATTTTAGTCACTTTATATTATTTTAGTGCATTTATTTACAACATTTATGTCCTCCTAGATTAGATTAACTATTATTACATTTCCCCCATTTTAGTTAATTTTAGTTAATCATTTTGGTGAACCCAATGTCTTATCATGGCTAAGCATAATCCTTCTAAATCTCCACTCGTTCTCTAATTTGATAGCTTTGGTCATGCCTTTGTTGATACTCTTGTTGATCCTTTTGGGTATAGACCTTGTCCTTCATTTATTCAACTACCATCTTCTAATATGGACCCTAAAGCTATAGATGACGTTGTTGTTGCTTATCTATGTACTATTGACCCTGTCATCTTAGCACAAATCATTGAAGAGGCTCAAGCCCCTCTCCCTGATCCAATCATTGTAGATTCTACTATAACTGAACCACATGATGATTTCCTTCACATGTTTACTCTCCTATAGTTGATTCTCCTAATGCAATAATTGTCCCTACTTCTCCATCTTCTAGCTTTTGGACCACAATCTCTTGAAGCTCCACATGACTCGGTCCCTACTATTTGTATGGTTGATGTGGTCCCTCATGATTCTTCATTAACTCCTGATGTAACCAACACCATGATACTTTATACAGGGTCTACTCCACAATATTCTCTTGCTTTACCTATTCCTTCACCACCTCCACTTGTCAATGAGCAATTGATTGAAGATGACATTTGCATGATAGACACAGTTCCTTCCCCACCACCTATTACTACTACTGCTATCATTCCATATCAGGGGCCTCTCCAGTCCACAAAAATCACTCTCTCATGCCCTTCAGTATGCCCACCATTCACTTGTACTCTCTTCATGAATAATTCTTATTGGGAGCATATACTTGCTTGATATCTCTTACAAGGCCACTTTGTATGTTCACACGATGGTCTCCTTCAATTGGATTTTGCATTTGAGGACCTTCATTTGCCTTTATATGATCCGCATTTATATCATGGATCTATTATTATCACCGCTGCGTATGGGCTTCATGTTTTTCATCTCATTTTCCACCTTGCACGTTACCCTACTCTCTCTCCACTTACTCTCGACTAGTCTTGGTTAGATTATATTGGAGGCACACTCGATCCGACTCACATTGATATAACATTTCCCATGCCCTTTGGTACTGTGCACATTTGTAATAGTTCCTTTCTTTGCTATTCACCCAACTTCACTATGTGGTATGCTCATGGATTTCCATTACCTCCCTTTACTGATGAACAATACACCATGGAAATGTATGTATTACACATTCACGGTTATTTGGATGACCAACCTCACACCTTCACTTATCAAGTCTCCTACGTCATTCAATATGACTTTGACAATGATACAAATGATCTTTTAGATAATTTAGTTTATCCATTTCCTTTCTTCATTGATGACACTCCGCCACTCGCACCAAATAGGTCCAATATTCACCCATTTAGCTGAAATCTCGAACCTCATAATCACCCAACTAATGCATCTCCATCGGACTCAATTATTGCTTTACATACCTTATTCCAAGAGAAATTTCACACTATGGAATCTACAATTTCCTCTCTTACCACTGAAATTCAACAACTTAAGGATGCTTTTCAATTGCATGTTTGTGTTAGTTCTACATCTCATATGTGCTCTATGATCGATACTTTCCACTTAACTGAAACTCAAGGCATACCATCACCTGAGCCTCTCATATTTGAACATAATACTCCATCCTACGACATTCTTATTCATCTTCTTAAGCATTAGTTGATCACTTTACCGCCTACTCCTTCTTATCATCCTTCCTGACTAGCACAATACCACGGTCGTCCATATTTCCACTATCATCAAATATATGGACATCATGATAATGCTTGCTGCACTTTGTCACGAATAATTAAAGATCTTGAACGTCTGGGTCTTCTTTCATTTTCTACACAACCCTCTAATACTAGAAATCACATGCATCGGGCTCGTATCTCTTGTGCGTATCCAACTAGTGTTGTTCAACCACCTCCTAAGCAACACTCTTCTACAAATAGTTCATCATCTCTTCACCCCTCTCTGGCATCGTCATGATGATCCTTTGCCAAATCATCAAACATATCACCGCAACCACCCCCACCCACCTCATCACCACCGCATGCCGCTACACCACATTCTTCATCTTACACTCATCCTTCAAATGCATATAGATTTCATTCATCAGCTTCACGTTTATCTACCATACCACTGCTTTTAGATTATGGCTCTCTATATTCCTCCTCGCAGACATCCAATGGAGGACCTTCACCTTTCACTCTCATTGGTTAGTTCACCTACTTGGGGGCATATCACATTACACACTTCCACCCCCTCATGTTTTCACATAGTTACATAAGTCTTACATCACATCTTTCATAGTTCTCATTTATTGTCCTTTCCTATAGGCATATCATATCACACATCATAACACCATCATTACTCGATGACGCACTCTTGTGCTTTGGTTCACACTTGATTGTTGAGGGATTACCATTACATTGAACCCCACACACCACACCTTAGGCATTACACATTGCATTTCATCATACATTGCACATCATACACCATTCATTCTACACTTATTCTACATTAGACTAGTCCTCATCTATGCATTACATCCATTAGGGTATCTACGCACTTAGTCACATCATACAATGCACATTTCTACACATATTCTACATCTTACACTAGGTTACATTACATATGAGTCTAGCTTTACATTTTATCATTACATATTCCATTTCTATCTACACCTATTATTGCATTTTACACATTACATAATATACATCCTACACACCCTACACATCCTACATTACATTTTCCACACCGCACATTTACAAATCTTACTCATCATGTGGTAGTCTAGTCTTAATCTGTTACAACCCATAATTTTTCACACCCAAACAACACAGTAAAATACAGGATAACTTTTTTTTTTATTTTACAAACACGACACGACATGCCACCACCGAGGTCACAACTAACTCCGTGGATAACTCAATACAAGGATGACCACAAGGGTAGCACGGAAATGTTCACACCCACCAAGGATGGTTTACTTTTCTATTTGACAAAACAACCTAAGAAGCCACCACTTAACACACCTACAGATAGGGCAAGCCACAATGAGGAAATTATTGATGGTTATTTATTTTTATGTAACCTCTTTCGATCCTTAACTACAGTTTGCTAAGACTCTAGATATGATTTGTACAATGCTTCTTACAATGCTAAGTTTTCTCTGGCTTATTAAATCTTATCCTCTTCTAACAACTAACAGTTCATTTCACCTTAGGGTTATTTTACAAATTTCACCATAAAAGGAATAATGTTCACTAGAGGAGCTAGGGTTATCATGTTATATAATTCTTACTCACAATGATAGTCTCGCCTATGATTTCTTTAAAGAATTCCTTGCTCTCAAGTTGGTAACCTCTACGTTAATTTATTTAAATATAACTTTTAGTTCAACTTTTATAAGTATTAAACAACCCACGTTATTTTACTTATGTCGCATTATTAATAAGTCATAGCAAGATTTACTCAACATTTCTTTTCAAGGGTAGAGTTTAATAACACTCATTCACCAGAACAAAACAAGGTTACTTCCACACTTAAAATACCAATAATCCAATAAGGTCACTCAACAAGCAGTAACCAATATTTTAATATTTTCAATGATGGTCAAACAAACCAAGGTGTCCAAAGTTAAGATGACAAAGTCCACAAATACATTATACTAAGACCAAGATCCTCTCCTACATTTTCCACCGTATGTTATCAATAGTTGAACAATACAAAAAGGATTCATGTAAGAACTTCTCACCGAGGTTGATACACAAGTTTACAAGTCTATCCCTCATCTACTCGCTAAAATTCCATCTCGCAAAGAAATATTTACTAGAGTCGGGTTCATGTAGAACTGAGCATGATAAGATATAAACCTCACCTAATAACTTATGCCATCTAGCATTTAAATAAATGAAATTTTGCAATACTCCCTATCAAATAATTCCTAGTCATGTATTCAAATCTTAACTGCACATCTCATGATAATACATTTCATACCCATCATTGATCACTTCCCTAAAATCTGCTTACATATGAACAAAATTTCCAAGTGGCTAGAAGATATGCAACCTTAACCTTGCATTTAATCATAATTAAACTACAGTAGTAATAATAACGCTCACCTAATACCCTCAACCTACTTCACATATATAAGTGTCCAACAATATTATCTTTCAATTAAATAAAAGCACCAACGACATTAAGCTTCTATAATAAATACAAGTGTCAATCATATGATAATCATCAATATTACCCAAGTATCAACCTTTATAGAAAATCAAGGATATGTAAGTATACTTTTGATATTTATCTCACAATTTAAAGAATATACTTATGTAAACAAGGGTTCCACCAATCAGTAAGTTCATATATTATTTAGATATCCTATCGGTTGTTTATTATCATGTCTCTATATGCCTCTATTAGTATAAGAGTCCAACTTAGAGGAATGAATTACGAACAACAATACCGTCATACTTCGTTAATGAGTAGAAGGTACATTTGGCTAGCTAAAATAGGTAAGCGTGGTCCAAGCCACTATAAATACAAGTATCAACATTATCTCAACTCCCAATTGAGATGCAAGTATCAATTTTTTTAGCTATCATAATAATCATCGTAAATGCCAGAAAATATTCCACGCGTTAACCAAGTATTGAAATAACATATTTATCCTTACTGGTTACCTGATAACATAATATATCATATTATATAATTCAACCTCCACTTGCATATCTCAATTTATGGGTATTAATCATTGTCCTATATAATAAAGTTAAATAATTTCAGGTGGACTTATATCCTTACTGTCATACATGGTATGCATAGTCCCATTATGGTAGCTGTCACCTTTACTTAAGGCTATGCATGACTCCATTTTAGGGTAGTTATATTAACTTCCCTATTCATCTGTTTTCCTACCAAAAAGTCTTTCGACAAGCTTCAAGGTCAAAGTATAGGATAAATTTATAATTTCATATTTCAAGCATTGCCTGAATTCATATGCATGAGGACATCACATATCAATCAAACTTTAAGAATGTCGTCATTCATGAGAGTTCGATGTATCCAATATTACTTTAACCGATTCAAAGATCCAAGTAGTGCCTCAAAATTAAGCCAAAGAATTATCCACACAGGATAATGACTTGCGTGCATAACATATTTGTAAAGGTCATAGAAAACCCATTAACACATGCTTCAGGAGGGTTCCAATCTAAAATAAGCTCATAGTAATAATAATAGTAGAGGGCCTGGTGAGGGGTTTTCAATAATCCCCAAGGTAAACGATAATCAAAGGAGTCGGATAGTATCTAGAAAGGACCAGTAAAACCAGTACGACTCTCCCCAAATAGAAACCTCCAATCCTAATGGGGGGGTTTATATTATTATCAATCCACATTAATAGACAAACACAGTCTTCCAAGAAAATTCCCGTTTTCAAGCCATGTTCTACATAATATAAACAATACAAGAAAAATTATAAACCTCATTCATGCTCCATAATATTTTCTACAGAAACCATCATTCAAAGGAAGAAACAAGGCAAAAAGATAAACCAACATTATAAGATCAGTAGGCAAGAATCGATGTAGAGATTTCTTCTACTCAAATAGTAAATAAGATAAACTGTAAAGGAGGGGAGAGATCAGTTCATGCAATTATGATTAAAAGTCATTTGAAACCCATCTCTTTCGGGCATCTCTTTCAAGAAAGAGTCAACATATATATATATATATATATATATATATATGTAAATAAATATTAAATAATATCAAGAGTCCAAAACGTTATTTACTTAGTAAAAGAGAATAACACATCAACAATCCAAAAGAAACTCACATATACAGAATTCAAACAAAATTACAGAGATTGATTTATCTAAATGCTAAAGGAAATAAATCATTAAGAGAGAGGGTTAGGGCTTATCATGCCTTTAATGCGCTTCCCAAGACCAGGACACGCTGAAACAGGACCTGCAACAGCAACCCAAGCCTAATTCCATTTTCTTCAAGCTTGTTGGATGCCCAAACATCGATCATCTCCACGTTGGCACAGGCAGGAGTTCACGGCCAGGGTAGGTGGTCTAAAGTACTTGCCAACATCCTCCCAATGCGTGTCAAATGGGAATGTTACAGTGGAACATGGACATCCATCCAACACAATGGAAAATCAAATTTTTGTTTTGTATGGTGTGGAAGCACCCACGAGGAAGCAAACTGTTTGACAAACTGCCTCAAAGAGATGTAGTCTCACGGGCTGCTATCCTTGCTGGAAATTCACAAAACAAAGGTCAACAAAACAACTAACAGGTCAACCTGATCAGGACGCCTTTACCAGCAAGTTCATATAATTGCAAAGCAAATTGTGCTTCATGAATATTCTGATATGAAACAGATCCACCTCTATGAGATTCTCTTCCATGAGTTACATCGTAAAACAAGTAAGGTCTCAATAGAGAATCTTTGTAATAAATTTCATCAGGTCTCTTGGTAACACTCTTACTGTCACTTAATCGATTTTGATAAAAATAAAATTGAAGGAGAATCCCAAATTTGAGGATGCATTCCATACTGAACAGGTAACAACATAGTTGGACAGCCTGCTTGTTGGAAGCGCTCAAAGAGGCTTCTACTATACTTTGCTGACATGCTCACGCTCGGCTAAAATCTGTTGCAGATCTGTTGATGTGGATCCTCGACAGAACACACCACGGCACCCAGACCCAATGAAAGTGGAGGTAACACACCTACTTCGCTAGCTTGTAGCTTCATCTTAAACCACCATGTCATACCAACCGGCCAGCAGGGAAGGCGCCCAAGGTTCTGCGCACTACCACAGTCCACGCAACTAACATCAAACAAAATAAACTCCAACCATTCTCCCCCACGCGGCCAAGGCAGACAACAAAAAACGCGCCCAGGTCCTGCGCATTCTGGAAACCTTCCTCCACGTTTTCCAAACGCCCCCAGCACCAGGCGTGAGCAGGATTCCATGCGGCCAGGGAAGGTGACTAAAACAAAAGAAAAACGAGCATGACAAAGTGGCAGGCGCGCAGCAAAAGAAGGCAAAATTTTCCAACGTTTTTCCCACCAATCCACACGCAGTTCGCCCTCCCAAGGTCTCACGCTGCCAGAGCCGAAATTTGCAGGAGAACAACAAGGACGTGGAAAGATACAAGACAAGAAATGTTAAAAGAAGAGAAGTGCGGCCAGTATGGAGGGAAAAGGCGCCCCAATCCAGCAAAGGTCAATTTCATCATTAATTTTACATAACCATTTAGTAGGCTAGGGCGCAAAATAGGCGGCCCAATAATAATCTCCCACTTCTGACCAACTTGTCAAGAAAAAATTACTTATCCACAAAATGAAATAAATCTAATTAATCACAATTCATTTTAAAAATTCCATTAGTTCGACAACCTGATTTAAGAAAACAATCATGAAGTATAACCGATATACATTCTTTTACTATTAATTATTATTATGTTTTAAAATACTTTGCGACACCTGACGGGGTTCGAAAAGTGGTTTAGGACTTAGCACAAAAGTGACAACAATTAAAAATAATAATAATACTAATTATTTAATCGAGAGGTCGAGCACGAGAGTGACCAAAACTACGGCAAAAATATCTGGCAGGCAACAAACAACAATCAACAGGAGGTTCGATATAGCAAGAACAAGGTCTTCCTTTAATAGGATAAATCGTGAGGGACGCTGCGGGCCAACAACCAAAACATCGACACCGACGCAAGCAAGAAAGCTCAACAAGATGACGACACCAACGTTTCAAAGGGAACACAACGACATTTAGCCCTTAGAAGCACGGTCGCCACAGAATAACAGAGCAATGATGAATGGGGCATTACATTAACATACACATAATATATTGTTTTCTATGTGTTGCACTCACCACCCTATGATGTACTTTAGTTCCTTAGTCCATACTCAACTACCAAGGGTTTACCAATCAAATGGACCCTACACTCACCATGTGACATTTCATCATGTGACATTTCCAACCTAGTGACATATGCTTTCGACTAAATCATAACCTATTCTATCGTCTTGTAGTGGTATACACCTTAGGTTACATCACCACTCCCTCCTTTCATCTTTTAGTGACATATGCTTTAGGATAAATCGTCACTTACTCCTTCTATCTAGTAGTGGTATATGCTTTAGGCTAGATCACCACCTCTATTATATCATTTTATAGGGGTATACACCTTAGGTTACATCATCACTCCTTACCAATCATCATATCGTGATATACGCTTAGTGCTAAATCATCACTCATCCTTTCATCTTATAGTGATATACGCTTAGGGATAAATCATCACTCATCCATTCATCATATAGTGATATACGCTTAGGGATAAATCATCACTCATCCTTTCATCTTATATTGATATACACTTAGGGCCAAATCATTGCTCATCCATTCAATAATTCATGATATACGTTTTGGCTACGTGGTTCACGCACATCCTTTCTAAATGTTGCATCTCGTCACCACTATGCATACACATTCATCGTAGTTAAGCATAGTAGACACAACAAAAATTACTCAACCATTTCCCAATGATGCAATCTCATTTACAGTTCATTTTGGACTACTGAGGGGGAAAAAAATGAATCTCATTGCATCACAATTCCATACACTCGGGGGCACGTTGCTCTATCCTTCCATCTTGCATTCCATTCCATCCATCCACATCATGTTGCATTGTCTTGGGGGAATTTACTCTTTCTTGCTACTATTTGCATGATCACTTTACTACACATGTTAGATTGATTTCTTATATGTCATTATCCATATCATACACATATGCACGCTCACATTTTTGTCTAGTGTGATCGCAGATACAAAATTCTTACACGTGGCATGGATGTTCACCTTCTACCCTTCCTATACTCATTATTGGGGGCATCCACATTCGTCTCATCTAGGTGCTATTGTTTCATGTTGTAATTATCATCTTATATTACTTGATCATACGAGCTTTGACATATATGTTTTTGCTTATAACATGCTAACGGGTCTTCCATGTGTAACACTTGTTTTACAAGATTATATATCTCTATGGCTCCTTGCTTGTTTATTTCTACTTGTCTTCCATGTTTTTCCATTGTATGCGGGCCTTGCCCTATTTTTGTGTGCACACTTGTTTGTTGTTTGCATCCATGACGGCCTTGCGTGTCTTACGACATCGTGAGTGATGTCCAATGTTTGTAACCGGTTTTTTGCGGCTTACTTGTTTCTTGCGTGTTTACACTACTATGCATGGTAGTTCATACATTATCTACATCTTTTACACTTGTCTTATTGCATGCATGTGTTTTTAGACTAAAAACTTGTTTTGGATAGCCATCCTTGTTTGTGTGCACCTTTGTTTCTACTAAGCGCATCCCCTTTCCCCATGCAGACAAAGTTACAGAGTTAAGAGTGGGGTAGGACCTCTTTTGGGGCCGCATTCTCCTATCGCTGACATCGTATGCACTCCCAAAAAGGTGGGAATCATTAAGGGTTTACATACTAACACAACATATTTACACCGATTTAGTACAATGCACTTTTCGCCCTTGGCATTGTGGGTTTGCATATAAATGAGTGGGTTATGACCAGCTACGAACCCCATACACAATGATTTTATAGGGCATGGCATCCTTAACATTTTTGGGAAGCGATTATAGGCTTGGAGGTTACAATGGGTGTGCCTTTCTACACTACTTCGGTCCAAGTGGCGTCGGATCACCCAAAAAACTAGGACAATACATAGATCTCTTCACACACATTAAAAACAGTAGTGGTCAAAGTTTGGAGGACATAGAGCATTTCCTCCCTACACTTCTTCAACCTAGGGTGGCGTGAGATCACCCAAAAAAATTGCAGCAATACAAGATATCCTTCTACACCCTTTCTCTCGACATGGATCAGGTGCACATGTTCCATTTACACTTTTCATTTTGCATATTTTACATTTGCGTATTTTACACATTTCTATACACGTGTATTTTACATAGTGTTTTTACATACATACATATTTGACTACTTGATCATTTTTTCCTTGTAGGTCCGGCCGTATGAGAAACAAACAATCAAATTAGAGGAAACAACAACAACATTCCATGACGACACATGCCTTACTAACCATGCAAGTACATTACACACCATAAAGACTACACACACGTTTCACCCTAGGTTCACTCTCATCACTTTTTCTATGCACATTTTTCATCTATAGTTTCCACGCTCCTCCATCTTTTTATCATTCCACACTTTTGTCTAGTCCTTCAACACGTTTTCTACTACACTCTACATGGATATCAAATATGCATCGTTATCTACGTTATGTCACCGATATTTCCACTCACCAAGATAAAGTGGGGCAAAATGTAGTCACAAAATCATGCAATTTAGGCATTATTTATCTCGGTCTCATACTACTATGTAGAAGGTTCTTAAGTGAAGAAAGTAATAATTAATCGACCTTTTGGCCATCTTGTTTTATCTTTTATTTCGTCATTCCACCACATTTTTATATACATACCTATCTATCTTAGAACTTTCCTATCATTTTAGCCAAAATGAGGGCGCCCATGCCAGTCTTGGGGCCCACCGGGCGCCCGATCCTTGTTTTACTTTCCTGCCTCTTTTTAGGCTCTTTCTAGCCATTTTCATCCTTATCTTTTTCCTCGTCGGTCAGGTTGGGATTAATTACAAAATTAGAGCAAGAGAACCCTATAAATATAAATTTATGAGACCATAATGAGGGTCCTAATGTCACTTACTACTATCACTCCATCTAGAGTTGTATCCATTGCATCACTTGCATCCACATACTTCCATGCATCAAGGCTAGGAGATCTGCATCAACACACACTTCATAGGGAGGGATTCTATTATATTCCATGCACACATACTATTACATTTTCTACATTTAGTTATTGCTCACTACTTCACAAAGTATGACTGACACAAGAGCACTTAGGGCACGACATGCACACACACACCAGAACTACATTTGGGTCCGAAATGTAGTGCAACACTCAGTTTAGTAAGCCCACTGTTGTGGCAGCTTGAGGTCAATCCGACCCATTCATTTGCATCTTTTATTTTTAGGGTTTTGATACTTCTCTTATCTCTTATAGGTCTTCAACTTCATCTTGTTGTATTCAACGACATTCGATGCAGTTCAACGAATCTAGTGCGACAATCAACGAAGGTTACAAACATCTTTCGACACTAAAAGAACTAGGTTTTGAGATTTTTCAGAGACCAGGGCACCTTTTGTGCTATACTAGGGCACCTCGAGGCGCCCCGGTGCCCTCTCCCGGCACTCCAGTCTGCTCAAATCTTCCATATCCACTTTTTTTGGGACCTTTGTATAGTTGTTCCAGCTTTTGTATTTTCTTGTCAGACCTGTGACACCCTACAATAGTCATCCATAATCAACTGAGTTCATTCCTTACCTTCCTCTTGCATATTAGGTTTTATTTCTACTAGTTCAATCATTTTAATCATTTTAGTCACTTCATATTACTTTAGTGCATTTATTTACAACATTTATGTCCTCCTATATTAGATTAACTATTATTACATTTCCCCTATTTTAGTTAATTTTAGTGAATTTTAGTTAATTAGTTTCCATAATTGAAAAATAAAATTAGCTTTGCAAAAATGCCACAAAAAATCAAGATGAGCAAGGTAATGAGAATAGTCCTCAAGAAAAGTCATTTTCCACATGATGGGCTCTTGATAGTAAGTTCTAAAAAGGGAATGAATCCGGACCAGTGTCTCGTGGGCAAAGGAGAAAAACCATATAACATGCTTAAAAGTCTCGATATGGGACACACATAACACTTAGAATAGACGACACTAATGTGTTTAAGCCTTTCACCTAAAGTGAGACCTTGATAGAAAAAGCACCACATAAAGTGTGTATGTTTGGCTCAAGTTTAGAGTTCTAGACATGATTAAAGTGAGAAAGCTAAGATTGAGAGGATGGATTCAGCTCCAATGAGAATTCACCTTGTAATGAGTGGGGAGAAGGGGCTCATGATATGATAGAGCAAGTTCAGAAATAAATTTTGAAAGCAATATCGACGATCCATCGCCAATCACGCCACTAGGCCATATGAGTATGAAAGCTAAGTTTAAGCAACATAACATCTGAAAGGACATTATAATCAATTGTTGGAAGAGATAAGACTATTAATGGTATTAATTCCCTTTCAAACAAGCGAAAGGAATTGATTTCAAGAGTCTCGATAATGGAATACAATTCCTTTTCATGATGGGTGACCACCATATGTTATCACTATTGAAGGATAGCTTGGATTTCAAACCTTCACTAACCTAACAAAGAAAATGCTTGATAACCTCATAATCCTTACACAAAATCTTCACCTCAAAGGAGCCTTTAATTTTATCAAGCACATGAGTGATAAGCAAGGTATGGATGCCAATGTTCTTTGAACAAGTTTTTCCATAGGAGAACCCATAAAATTACAACTCTTTAAGATAACTTTGCATGCCTCATTATCATTTATTGCTTTAATTATTCATTTGGCACAAAGAGAAATGATTTATCTATAAACATCAATAATCTCCATTCCACGTGTCTCTTGAGGTAGGAAACAAACATACCAAGCCCTTTGAGGAAATGACCTTGTTTATTTAGCATTAGCCTAAACAAAGTCTCGAAGAAGCTCCACTAACTTGCTATAAGATGCCTTGGAAGGAGCCCAAAAAGAGGAGTAATACGCAAGTAGTGGCAAAAACCTAGTGAAAAGCTATAATTTTCCGACCAAAGAGAGAGGTCAAGACACCCAAAAAAGGATATATTATTCTCCACTCTGTCAAGAACATATTGTTATAATTCATAAGGCATCTTTATCACAAGAAAATGGAATGTATAAAATTTTAATTGGTATCCTCATTGGATCCACTTCCAAGGATATTTCTTAAGTTAATTTGACATGGGAACATGCTTTGCATGTAACATAGAGCCTTGGTCCATAACAAGTTAGATCCTAAAGCCTTGTAGAATATATCAATAAATTGAATAACCTCCTTAAAAGAGGTTTTATTTTCAACAAGTGTGGAGAATGAATCATCCACGAAGTGATTATTAATGCATTGAGTGGAGTTATTAGGAAGGAAAATACCCTGAATTAGCCCCTACAAAGCTTGAAGGGAAAAAAATTGCCAAAATATTTTGCAACCAAAACAAAGAGTGTGGGAGCTTGCAAACAACCCTGACCTCACCTCTAGTGGGTGTCCAATCACCCTTCTCAAGTCTCCTCTAAGGTCCCTATTAAATATTTAGCCTTGCGTATTCACCACATTCTTTCGACTATTATCAAACTCGAGAAAACAAGTTTATTAAATGGAGGTACATATTAAGCAATATAATAGTTATGTGAGGAAGAAAAGGAATGTAATGTCCCTTTCTAGAGCTGAAAATGTAAATCAAGTAAAACACACAAACCCCAAGTGAAGTAAATTCTATTTTTTTATATCAACTTTAATATTCCTTGAAACCCTAGTGGCGATTATATAGGGACATTAAATTCACCTTATAACGTGCATAACAACTGTGTAATGACCCATAATTTCACAAACCAAACAACACACGAGAAAATACAGATAACTTATTTTTTTTTTTTTGACACAAACACGACACGACATGCCACCACCGAGGTCACAACTAACTCCGTGGATAACTCAATACAAGGATGACCACAAGGGTAGCACGGAAATGTTCACACCCACCAAGGATGGTTCACTTTTCTATCTGACAAAACAACATAAGAAACCACCACATAACACACCTACAGATAGGGCAAGCCACAATGAGGAAATTATTGATGGTTATTTATTTTTATGTAACCTCTTTCGATCCTTAACTTCAGTTTGCTAAGACTCTAGATATGATTTGTACAATGCTTCTTACAATGCTAAGTTTTCTCTGGCTTATTAAATCTTATCCTCTTCTAACAACTAACAGTTCATTTCACCTTAGGGTTATTTTACAAATTTCACCATAAAAGGAATAATGTTCACTAGAGGAGCTAGGGTTATCATGTTATATAATTCTTACTCACAATGATAGTCTCGCCTATGATTACTTCAGGAATCTCTTGTTCTCAAGTAAGTCATCTCTACATTAATTTATCTGAATATATATATTTAGCTAACTTCTATAAGGGTTAACCACTCCATTTAATTTTACTTATATCACATCATTACAAGGTGTCGGAGAGTTTTGACTGAACACTTTATTCTCAAAATCAAGGTTTTACAATACTTATGCCAATGTAATGATTGAATATCATTTCTCACCAAGGTAAGTTACTAGTCTAACAACAAAAGGGAAAGAACACTTCACCACGTAGTTTTCCGAACATACCGAGACAAGAGATCTTCTAAACTCCTTGCAAGCAATGTTACAAAATTTACAACGCATTGAACTTTCTACAAAGAACTTCATAGTTTGAACTGATGAAACTTTTACACTCTTTTCCTTTAATCTACTCGCATAATCCATCTGCACAAATATTTACTAGAGTCAGTTCGCTAGAACTGAGCATGATAAGATATAAACCTCACCTAATAACTTATGCCATCTAGCATTTAAATAAATGAAAGTTTGCAATACTCCCTATCAAATAATTCCTAATCATGTATTCAAATCTTAACTGCACATCTCATGATAATACATTTCATACCCATTATTGTTCACTTCCCTAAAATCTGCTTACATATGAACAAAAATTCCAAGTGGAGAGATATACAACCTTAACCTTGCATTTAATCATAATTAAATTACAGTAATAATAATAACGCTCACCTAATACCCTCAACCTACTTCACATATATAAGTATCCAACAATATTATCTTTCAATTAAATAAAAGCACCAACGACATTAAGTTTATATAATAAATACAAGTATCAATCTTATATTATTCATCGATATTACCCAAGTATCGAACCTTAATAGAAAATCAATGATATGTAAGTATAATTTTGATATTTATCCCGAAATTTTAAGAGTATATTTACGTTAACAAAGATTTCACCAATCAGCAAGTTCATATATTATTTAGATATCCTTTTGGTTGCTTATTACCATGTCTTATATATTTCTTCTAGTAAAAGAGTCCAACTCATAAGAATGAGTTATGATCGACAATACTATCATCTGTTGGTAATATGCCAAAGATACATTTGACTAGCTAAGATATGTAAGCGTGGTCCAAGCCACTATAAATACAAGTATCAACATTACCTCAACTCCCAATTGAGATGCAAGTATCAATTTTTAGCTAACATAATAATCATCGTAAATGCCAGAAAATATTCCACTCGTTAACCACGTATTGAAATAACATATTTATCCTTACTGGTTACCTGATAACAAAATATTTCATATTATATAATTCAACCTCCACTTGCATATCTCAATTTATGGGTATTAATCATTGTCCTATATACTGAAGTTAAATAATTTCAGGTCGTCTTCTATCCTTACTGTCATATATGGTATGTACAACCCCATTATGGTAGTTGCCACCTTTACTTAACACTGTGTATGAATCCATTTTAGGGTAGTTCTCATAACTTCCCTATTCATCTGTTTTCCTACCAAAAGCATTTCAACAAGCTTTGAAGTCAAAGTATAGGATAAATTTAAAATCTCATATTTCAAGCATTGTCTGAATTCATATGCCTGAGGGCCATCACATGTCAATCAAACTTGAAGAATGTACACATTCATGAGAGTTCGATGTATCCAATATTACTTTAACTGATTCGAAGATCTAAGTAGTGCCTCAAACTTAAGCCATATAGTTATCCACACAAACTAACGTCTTGAGAGCTTACCGTATTCAAAAAGGTCACAAAATAGAAACCCCATTAACGCATGCTTCAGGAGCGTTCCAATCTAAAAATAAGCTCATAGTAATAATAATAGTAGAGGGCCTGGTGAGGGGTTTTCAATAATCCCCAAAGTAAACGATAATCAAAGGAGTCGGATAGTATCTAGAAAGGACCAGTAAAACCAGTACGACTCTCCCCAAATAGAAGCCTCCAATCCTAATGGGGTTTATATTATTATCAATCCACATTAATAGACAAACACAGTCTTCCAAGAAAATTCCCGTTTTCAAGCCATGTTCTACATAATAAAAACAAGACAAGAAATATTCTAAATCTCATTCACACACCACAATATTTTCTACAGAAACCACTGTTCACAGGAATAATCATGGCAAAATGATAAACCAACTTTATAAGATCGATAAGCGAGAATCACTGGAGAGAGATCAGCTCATGCAATTATGATTAAAAGTCATTCGAAAACCCATTTCTTTTTGGGCATCTCTTTCAAGAAAGAGTCAACATATATATGTAAATAAATATTAAATAATATCAAGGGTCCAAACGTTATTTACTTAGTAAAAAAGAATAACGCAGCAACAATCCAAAAGAAACTCACATATACAGAATTCAAACAAAATTGCAGAGATTGATTTATCTAAATGCTAAAGGAATAAATCATCAAGAGAGAGGGTTAGGGCTTATCATGCCTTTAATGCGCTTCCCAAGACCAGGACACGCTGAAACAGGACCTGCAACAGCAACCCAAGCCTAATTCCATTTTCTTCAAGCTTGTTGGGCGCCCAAACATCGATCATCTCCACGTTGGCACAGGCAGGAGTTCACGGCCAGGGTAGGTGGTCTAAAGTACTTGCCAACATCCTCCCAATGCGTGTCAAACGGGAATGTTACAGCGGAACATGGACATCCATCCAGCACAATGGAAAATCAAATTTTTGTTTTGTATGGTGTGGAAGCACCCACGAGGAAGCAAACTGTTTGACAAACTGCCTCAAAGAGATGTAGTCTCACGGGCTGCTATCCTTGCTGGAAATTCACAAAACAAAGGTCAACAAAACAACTAACAGGTCAACCTGATCAGGACGCCTTTACCAAAGCAAGTTCATATAATTGCAAAGCAAATTGTGCTTCATGAATATTCTGATATGAAACAGATCCACCTCTATGAGATTCTCTTCCATGAGTTGCATCGTAAAACAAGTAAGGTCTCAATAGAGAATCTTTGTAATAAATTTCATCAGGTCTCCTGGTAACACTCTTACTTGTCACTTAATCGATTTTGATAAAAATATCTTGAAGGAGAATCCCGAATTTGAGGATGCATTCAATACTGAACAGATAACAACATAGTTGGACAACCTGCTTGTTGGAAGCGCTCAAAGAGGCTTTTATCTTGCAACATGCCTCGCCGCTCAAGCAAATCATTGCAGGCCATTATTGTGGATCCCTGACAAGAACACACCTCGCAGCACCCAATGAAAGTGGAGGTAACACGCCTACTTCACTAGCTTGTAGCTTCATCTAAAACCACCATAACAAACCCACGCGGCCAGCAGGGAAGAGTTCCAACAGTCCTGCGCACTCAGCAATCTTCCCACCCCATCTTCCAAACGTCCATCCAGCATTAGGCGTGAGCAGGATTCAATGCGGCCAGGGAAGGTGAAGAAAAACAAAGGAAAAAGGGACAGGTGCGCAGCAAGAGAAAGACACACTTTTCTCACGTTTTTCACCATTCACAGACAAATCCGCCCAAGGAGATCCCACGCCGCCAGAGCAGGAAGTTGCAGGTTTGTGGAAAGGAGAGAAGTGCGGCCAGCAAAGTTAGGGCCAGTTGGAGATGGCCACGCAGCAAGGAAAGAGACAAATCTGCACAGAAAGATCCCACACACAGCCCCAAAACAAAAAAATGCGGCCAGGAGGAAAGAGGCGTCCCTTTCCAGCTAAGAGGTCAAAACATGATTTCAATAAAGCTGACAAAGAACAATTTAGGCGGCCCAAGGCAAATTTACACTTCCTCCACCAACAAGTCAGGTAAAATTACTTATCCACAAAATAAAATAAATTTAATTGGTCAAAATTTCATTTTAAAATTTGGTTAGATCGACAGACTGACGTATACAACTGACAAGTCCAGGGAACCGACGAGATTCGCATATTTTAGTTAATGAAATTCTTCATAATTGAAAATGTGCAATCCTATTGGTCAGCGTATTTATCCGACAACATACAGAATACATTTACGTGACCAAAAACGTCTTTTATTTATCTCTGCAAAGAAAACAATGTCTCCGCGCCAAGTATGAGGATAAATTAATGATAGAAATTTACCAGCTGGTGGATGAGACACCTCAACTAAACAATAACTCGCAGTAAGGCATGCGCATGGCCCGAAAAGGCTTAATTAATTCAAAAATGTACTTTTATCATCTATATACACATAAGAATAAAACTGATACCCGCTCCTTTACTATTCATTATTATTATGTTTTAAAATGTTGCGACACCTAACGGGGTTCAAAAAGTCGTTTAGGACCTAACACGATAGTGACAACAAATAATAATAATAATAATAATTTAATCGAGGGCCGAGCACGAGAGTGATCAATACTACGGAAAAAAAATATCTTGCAAGCAATTAAACAACAATCAACAGGAGGTTTGATATAGCAAGAATAAGGTTTTCTTTTAATAGGTTAATCGCGAGGGACGCTGCGGGCCATCAACCAAAACATCGACACCGACACAAGAAGGCAAGCTCAACAAGACGACGACACCAACGTTTCAAAGGGAACACAACGGCGTTCACTTGAAGCTACCTGGTCACCACGTAGAATGAGCAACAATGAATGGGGCATTACAAATGAAAATACTTCTAAATAATTATTTCAAGTGCGGCAACAAATATCCATCCAATTTGCATCAAAGAAATGGAGAAAACCAGAGATGATACCCTGTTGTAATTAAATTTATGACAAGAACAAGACAACCATAAACAAGGGCCAAAAATGATAGATAAACTCCTCCAAAAATAACCAAATTATGGATTCCATCCTTATAAATTATGATAAGTCGAATATCAAAGAATATATGAGTTATGTGCCATAGAAGGCACCAAATTATAACCAAAACCTAAGAGAGGGGCTCCAAAAATATATCAAACCTTTTGTAGGTCTTCTTCTTGATGCCCTAGATCCTAATCAACAAAAGAATCTTCAGTAGATGTGTTCAATTCACCACTATGGAGAGTTTCCGTTCTCCACCAAACCACAAAGAAGGGTTTTGTCCTCCTTGGATGCCACACAAGAGGGTTGTCGTCCTCAAGTGGAAAGGTATTGAGCAATCAGCCCAACAAACCAAGTATAAGTGTATATGCACCAAAGATGATTTGCAAATGAGGTCATACAATCCTTTTTATATCCCTTGGTTGGCGCCAAAGGCCAAATAGGTGAAGACTGACCTCTTTAAACTTCACTTTATCTTCTAATATCTTGTTGGAGTTTCATAACCCCACCACCAACCTTAAGGAGTGAAACACCAAATAAAAACATTAAAAATAATAAAAGAAAACTGAAATGAGTTCAATTACTTCCCTTGTTCACTTATCCTTCTTGGCCATGGGAAGAGAATGGCAAGAAGTCTTCATTTGGCATTAATTTGAAAAGGGAGACATTGTAAGGAATACGTTTGTGCTTCTCAAGACAATATCATAGTTCGGTTGGTAAATATGATGTTTAAGTATGTTCTTACACAATTTATTAGGAGTATGGATCCTAAGAGATATAAAAGGAATAAGGTTGTGTTTGAGTTGCAAGCAAATTTGATGGAATGGATACCACTTAAACCTTGGCACTAAGAAAAAAAGGTTGATCATTTGTGCATCATGTACCAAAGATATAAAAAAATCTACAAAAGATCAAGTCACCCACTAACACAGGATTCTTCATATTAGGTATGAATAATTTCAAAATTATATGGAGAAAACCTTGCAACATTAATGTCTCACATCTTGAAGATCACGTAAACCCATCCTCCTCATGCTAGCATCGAATTACCATATGTACACAAGTACTCTATGAGCTTATAAAAGTCATTTAAAAAAATGTCATATCTCTCAGTAACACCCATGTTATGATTCATCCAAATTAAAGGATTTTTTATATTTAAAACAAATCCCTTAAGTTCCTTTTATGTTGTAATGATTATCATTTATACTTTGCTTGCTGCTAAATAATCCAACATTGTTTAATATTCCAAAATCCATATTAATAACATACATTAACCATGTGCAATTGTAAGAGTTTTTAGATCTCCCCGAATCTCCCTTATACACTCTACATAAATGTGTACATTTGGTTAAACCTTTTTATAGGTTATGAAAACCTATGTATCTTCTTAATGTTAGTTGATCAATTATTTAAGTAAGTTCCTCCGACTCAAGACATTATTGATTAGAAGAAATAGTGAACAGACAATGCAATCAGTCATTTGCATTACTATGAACATAGTTATCCGACATTGCGCTAGCAAGCCAATTTCGAGACTGCACACTAGCCTATGAAACATGTCTTCCCTTCACCACACAACCGTCTCAATATAGTTATCAAGATTCTTTTTGTTGATTAGAAATTAAGTTTCAGTTTGAAGCAATAAGGGCCATGACTCACCCTTTTCTAATAAAAGAATCCTATCAATGCCACCTTAGGATCCATATGGGAAAGATAGTGACCACATAATGAATTTCATCATTATGTCCTCACTACCCTTCTCGTAGCCATCCTAAGCTGGTACGTGTAGGATACCACCAAAAGGAAGATAAGTCATAGTGACTACGCTTCATTTACATTTTTCAGTTATCCATTTTAGTTAAGTAGATAAGTTGGTCTTACGATAGGCTACTTAGTATCAATACACGACATTCCTTTTCCAATAGAGAGTCATAGTAACTCACCGAGTTACTATTTTTAATAAGTATATCTCATCGTGTTTATCATAACATTGTGTTGTTATTTAATATAGGATAACTTAACCAAGTATTGTGTTTAAATGATACAATAGTTTCACAATTAGTTTAGGTCTTAGTCTCATTCACATAAGTTTATCATTCAATAAGAATGGTTCACTTAATCTTATTTGGTCGTCATTGGCCATATATAGAACAACTTATTTTAATCAATATATTAATAATATGACCAAGTTTATGTTGCATCATTTTCCATAACGTTCTTTTTATTGACACATTTGTTCATCCATGATGAAACTATAAAATCAGTTATGATTACTTATCTAATCATTAACTTATATTTATTCACTGTTGTTAAAATCAACACTTAAACACTTTTAAGTTTAACAAGGAACAATAGTGATTTATCATGGTTTCATCGTATCGTTTATCCATTCGTACTATGATCATATAAACATAAGTGCTCATTCAAAATGAAGCAATAAAATAAATATAATTTCATACAAATAATCATGATCTTATGTTTATATATTGTTGTTAAAAGACAACACTTTGTATACCTATATATCTCGTAAACTATTATAAACATATTCGTTCATTCAAGATGAAACAACAAAAACATGTATATCATCATAACATAATTTCTTTCATTCTTTTATACATACTCAGATGTAAAACAAACTTATACACTTCCATATTTCACAAATATGATGTCAAAACAACAAGGTATTTATTTAATAAATAATAAGGATTATTCCCATGTTTTTCCAAAACAATAACAAATAATTAGAATAGTACATTAGGCCAAATGCCTTTATTCAACTTGTGAAGTTAAAAATTTCACATTTACAATCAAGTACAATAATCAAAATTGGATAAGAAACAATAATGGCATGATGAAATCATGTGATATCAATCCAATAAATCACTTCACAAGGTTATTCCATCCTACACACTGTAAGAGAGAGAAAGTTGTATACATGGTCAGTTCTACGAATTGGCATGAATTATCCACTCAATTCATGTTGCTTTAATTTGAAATAAAAGAATATGATAAGGTTTCCTTAAATGATAACATATAAGCTTCTTAATTCATCAAATAAACTATATCTTAATGAACCGGTAAGATAATATTGCATAACGAAGCTATCTCAACCATATCAGTTTCCAACAAACCATGATTCCAACAAAAGGTAATAACATTCAAACCTTGTTTTAAAAATAACTTGTAATGTAACTAACAAGTTCAAAAGTTTATATCAACAACCGTCAAACTACTAGAATTGTTGAACATAACTTTATAAAATCAAGATCAAACAATATTTCAATTTCGAGATCATCCAATAAGAATAATGCCAACAGAGTACCATTTTTAAAGTTCAACCTTCATGATAAGGTTATCTTAAGCCAAGGAACTTCATAATTCCATAACAAGTTTACATCACATTGAACAAATGGAATAATGCCATAAAATAAGGTTATCTCTCTTCACACTAGATTTCAACAACAAATTTTTTGTAACCTGTTATAACTGTTGTATGTAATTTATTAAAATCATGATAAAACAATGTTCCTATTCTTATGATCATCAAATAAGAATGATACCAAATTCTTACACAAGCAAATCAAGCTATCATTTCAACCTTTTAAGGAAGGACTATATGGTAAATAAATAGACCCATGTCTTGATATAACCAAACAATTTAATAATTGACATTACGTTAACATCATGTCATAGTCTCAATTTACCACACTTTCTCATTACTACTGAGAAGCTCCAAACATTTATAAACAAACAATAACATACCATCTTATCCTTCTCATAATGGATTGCTACACTTTTTCAATTAAGTTGTTATGTAATATTTCAATTAAGTTGGAATTGTGTACACAATGGAGAGAGATAATGGCAACCAACTAATGCATTTACCCAAAACTGTTCACAATAACCAACTACAAAATACCAACATAGATTCCACTCCTTTATCAATGATTTAAACATAATCTATGTCAACTCAGGAAGCTCGACTAAGCTGAAAACCCCCTTTTATTTGTTATTCCCGTAAGGAAATTTTTAACTACCGTTTCGTACAATGATACAATAACTTGAAGAGATTATGACTAACGTTAAAGGAAATGCCACTTCCTAAAGACACAGAGTCCTAGAATCAGCCAGATCATCTACAAAATAAAAACGTTTTAGGAGAGAGAGAGAGAACAAAGCTCTCACAATTTACAACTCGTAAAAAAAGCTAACTCTGTATGTTTTATACTTAGATCTATTGATATTAATATATTCTGATTCGATTGAAGTATCAAACATGAAGATTAAGGTAAACTAAACCCCAAACCAAAATAAGAAGTCGGCTCAGATTTATGAGTCAGTAATAACCACAACTTCATACACCGATTCTGTACAAATTTATAAATGTTTTGCAAGGAAACACGTCTAACCTCAAAATCAAATACCCACAATTTCAACCGGTCGACTACCTCATAACAACAAAATCAAAATATTATCAGACTATGCATATTGAAATCAAAACGTAAGGACTAGAAAGACAAATTAACAAGGAAACTTCATTTTCCCAAATACCCATTTACCATTTATATTTCTGTCATGTTTTCCCATCAAGATTTTTGTTAAAACCCAAAATCATACCATGTAAACGGGTAGAGAAAATCATATAATATTTCTTTACTTCGAAATAAAACAAAAAAACAAAGTTAGAAATTCATGCCTGAAACCTCCAATGTTCTCTTCAATATGCCCACAAATTTCCACGCTCAGATCTTCACATAAATCGACCAACAAAGCTTTCAAACACATCTCATTTATACATAGTTTAAATTCCATTGTTCCTTGAATAACTATATGTTATTTTCACTAAGCAGTCTATAAAAGCTTCCACAAAACCTTTGCCTTCAGAACTTCATGCACAACTTGGGCAGAGCTCAAAAACAACAAAGCAACAGATGAAAATGAACCAAACTTGCATGCAATGACTTCTCATTGAAGCTTCCGACTCCCAAGGAATCCTAACCGTCCCTAAAAACCGTTCATAATAAATGACAATAATGAACTCGCAGTGCCGACTATTGACTTGGATAAACTCGCCACCTATTCCCTCCAAAACTAGTGCATGGAGATTGGAGCAATCAAAGAGTTCAAATTAAACATTATTAAACTCCTTTCTTAATGCAACCAATAACCAAATAAAATATTACCTTATCAATTACCAAGTTAATTGGTCGGAAGTCATGACTTTCCATAGTCTTACAAACTTATATGCTAACCTCGGTCAATGACAAAATGAAAATGAATCCATATAATTGCCTTATGACCAAAAACCAACAAACATAACGTTTAATCAATGCAAAGTTTGTATGGTCTATGACCATTGTATTTTCATCCTTTGATAAACAATAATAACGATTATAACACTTTTCCTCACCTTGTGGTCCTAGATCATTATTATACCAAACAAACAATACACTCTGTATTATAGTTAAGGCCAACACATCAAATGATTAATTGCTCCTTGGTCTGTGACCAATAAGACTCATGATTTATCATTGTCAAACAAGGTAATCAAAACAATTAAACATTTACCTTGTTGTTGGTCGAGACCCTTATCCGAGCAACATCAAAACTTACAATTTCAATGCCTTACGGTCAATGACCAGTCAACAATTGTAAAGAACCAGTAATCAATAACAATACACTTATTACTTTGTAATGGTCCATAATCACGTTCACGATGCCAAGGAGGGGTCAACCTCTTAATTAAAACATTTACTTTTAAATCTTTTCCAAATATCGACAATACTTGAAACTAGTAATGAAGTCAACTATAATCATTAACATGTAGCAATGATAACCAGAAAGTGGTGGTAAAACAAATCAACATCGCACAACTATGCAACCAAGAAAATGATTATTTAAACAAATCAATCGTACAATGAAAATTGTTGCTCACATATACTTATATGCTTATATATGCATCTATATACGTATATGTATATGATTTCGCATATACATATTTGTATATACAATAATATAAGTAATTATTAACCAACTTTTGTTGCTAATTAAGTCGTCAATTATCAATCACACCGCCAAAAGCCAATTAATTGCGGGGTGTGACAATCTTGCTTAATATTTATCTACAAAGATTGTTCAACAAATAAGAGTCACGAGCTTCTGAAAGATTAAAAACCAAAACGGAAAGGTGTCGGGTGCCTTCTCTAGGTCTACAAAGTAGTTTATAGTATATGCGACCACATCATACTTTTAATATGTAGGGGCACCTAATCGTACTAAAATATAAGGCTCGCTTGTTGCTAGTAAGAATACCAAGCTCTCCACCCAAGTTTAAACCCCGACGTATCTACATTAGGGTTGTGTTGACCTTCCTATTGGAAAGTTGGTTGAAGCCTCACTTTCCCTGTGTAGATACCCAAATTTGGTCATTTGGCAATCGATAATGTTAGTTTTGGCTTATATCCCTTATACATGACTTGTTTACATGAATTGAGCTCAAACATGTTATATCACTCTATCCTAAGGCTTGCAATCCATCCTTCCATTGCTCACACACCTATGAGAATACCTCTATTAGTCAAAAACAACTTATATTTCTGTCCAAATCCTTCTAGAACATCAATTAAGCTTTTTGCCCCATTGGGCGAAACCATCTAGTAGTCAATTTTGTCTCTATTGGTCGATCATGTCTCGTAGATCTCTAACGAACAAATTTTGAAATGGGCATCTTCCTATGAGTCATTTTTTCCCTCCAAGTTGGCCTTAGTGAAAAATATTACCCTCGCAACCATGTAAATACAAATCAAACAATCTCATTTACTCACTTGGTGACACTTGGTCTTCACTATCAAACATCAAGCAAAGCTACCTTATTCTTCCCTATTGTAGGGTATACATTAAGAGCAGCCCCTAAGCAAGTTTGAAGCATTCTAAGCCAAGTCAAAAGCATTCAAGGCCAAGTCAAAGCAAGTATTATCAAGTGTTCAAAAGTCAAATTCTAGTTGCATACATGTAGATGAAAAGACACAATTGCACTTCCAATGGGTGGAGAACTATGTGGGTTTGAAGTCTCTTTAGAGTAGTGCTACATAGGTGGCATAGAGGTGTCTCAACCCAAACTGCTGACCCTTTTTACAAGACCTTCAAAGAAGCTAGGGTTGCAGAGAAGATGGATTTCGGTAACTCGTACATCTTTCGAATCCTATATCGCACACAAAGCAACACATTCACGAGTTGTAAGACGTCATGCGATCACAAATTGATTTCCAAAGCATGATAGGTCCAAGTAGAACTTGATGGGTTATAGCCATCGATTTTATCCTATTGGGTGATTCTATTCATGCGGGTAAGCAAAGACCTAATTTCAAGACGAAACAAATATATTAAATTTCCAACATGTTCCCTCCAATTTCACATCCAAATGAATTATTAGAAGTTAAAACACAAAAAAGTTAAGTGCATTATCCTCTTCTATTTTTACTATATTTAGCTCGTGCCCTAAATTTATCACATTTTTTAATTATTTACAACATATTCAAATTTGTAGTTGAATATTAATAATTTGTATGTGCATTTTTCTAGATTTCAATCCTAATTAAGGTTTTATCACCACAATCAAATTCATTTTGGGTGTAATCACCTGAACCCTACCTCGCCCCAATTAGTATGATCATGTTATGTTCATCTAGGGTTGATTAAGCGAGTATAACTACAATTTTAAAACAATACAAAGCATACCTACCTTGCCTTGCCTCGACATTGTCACCCTAATTAATACGATCCTATCATGCTCATCTAGAGTTTGACAAAATTCGAACTTGTGACCTCCCTTTGAAAAATGCTTGAATTATAGTAAAAAAATTAAAATGACGAAGGTAACTCCAAAAATATAATTCTCATCTATATTAAAGACAAAGTACATTATCCATTATATATACACTTTAATTGATCTTACAAACCAATATAGTTTACTCTATCATAGTATAACTAATTCTTAATAAATCAAAATATTTGCTTAGAGACTAATTTTCAAAAGGTGAATATATATAAAAAATAATAATAAAATAATTAGAGAAAATGATCACTATTATGTCAATGGCAATTATATATCATACATTCATAATACATATAAGTATGTACAGGAGTAAGAATTGCAATAAAACGAGGTAATTATAAAATCAATGAGATCATGATGAGACAATTTTAAGAATGACCGGCCAAAGAAACACGAAGAGGTGGTGATGATTTTCATTATACATCTGTCCTCAGCTTTTACACCTCTGAAACAAACCCAATGTACATTGCATATAAATACAGAGTTCGATTCTTGTTGCATGTGGGCAACCCGTTTTTACATTTGTACTCAGCTTTTACACCTCCCAAACAAACCCATGTACATTGCATATAAATACAGAGTTCTATTCTGAAAGCATGTGGCCAACCCTTTTGAACCAAAAATGCCCCAGAATAGTTTTGATTAAGTAAAAGAAATTCCCTTTACACTTCACTTCTGTCACCATTGGCCAAAAGCATCTTCCCAACACGACATGCATTTTGACTCCCAAAACAAGGGAATTTCCGAATTAAATAATCAATGGACAACCATTGCAAAATAACTTCCTTAATTGCAACAGGTTTCTTCACCAATCAATGGAGGAGACTTATCGACTCATCCACTTGGGTGTTGAAGATAAAGCTTGGAAATGCTGTAGTGATATTCCTGCAAGTAATTAAGTTTTAACTAATGTATCAAAATACTATAAGTAGCAGATCATTTATCTTATAGAAACAAGCAAGATGTTTCTAGATTAAAAATCTAATATCTAAAGTTATACAATACACATAAATTTAAATATTGAAGAGATATATAAACAAGAAAATGAAATGCATTATATAAACTTGCTATTGATTTCTTTCAACTTGGACGAGGATTAATTCCTAACTGGGTTGTTTTGTTACAGTTGTTTCATACAGCCCTCTCACAGAGTGACTTTTCCCTTTGAGCTTGAAAGGAACGCAGAAGGCTGTAAAGAATTAGTAATTACCCATTCACAGCTTCTTCAAATTGCCATGATGCACTAATAAATGTACAATTTTATTATGAATATGCAACAATAACTAGATTACTAAGTTTGGATAAAAATAATTCACTTCTTGTGTACATGACATAAATCAGTGTCTATCAATTTGAAGGCAAAGATAGTTGGAATGCACTACTAGAATATAAAGTTAACAAGATGTCAATGACACCTTTTTAAAGATCTCCACAACACCAAAAAATCTTGAAAACTAAATTTGTCAATGAAGCTTCAACATGATCATTTATAAGCACAAGTAACTAGAAGCAAATAGAAATACCTGAATCACCCAGCCAACAATCACACTCAAAGTATAATCTACCATACCTTCTGCTCAGTGGGGCATGAAATCTAGCAGACTTTAAATGTAATTCTCTAGAAAATTGATATAGGAATGTGCTGTTCAAAAAGGTTACTTACTTTAAATACTGGAGAGTCATATGCTTTAACAGAGAAGGGTTCTGCACAACAAACTCTCTCCATTCTTCTCCGTCAATTTTACCATCATGACGAAAATCCGCATCTAAAAATGTCTGTGATTCAATCCAGGAGACGAAATCAATTTACATAGAATGATTGCAAACTAGGTAAGGAAATTAATAAAATTCAAAGCTATCAGAAATGTCATCGTAGATATAAATACTTCAGCACCACCTTATCCAATATAGATTCAAGAACTTCATCCGTTACTTCCATATCAGATTCACTCAAAATAGCTGTTATCATCTGCTTTATCTGCAAATATACGTTCATCCTCCGCATTAAAGAATTTGTGGAAAAGCCGTAAGCTTCAACCATCTAAACATTCAAATATACACCTTTATTCATGAAAACCACAATTATCTTCAAAATGGAAGAGTAGTCTTCTCTTTGTGTACAACATCTAAATATCATAATTAACTACAAATAACATCAATACTGTCTCATTCCCCTAGGGAATGTTAAATCTTGTCTAGCCCTTGACAAGAAGTCTAGTTTTTGTGGAAAGATAGAATGGACCCCACTTATATGGCATTCTTACTTTTTGTATTGATGAGGCAGTGCATAGCTCTGGCTCGTAGACATTATGTATCTATTTAATAGAGAACTGGATGAGTATCGACTGAAAACTATATTTTTGTCTTCCATTGAGGAAGCTAATAATGCACGCATAAGCAAGCATCAACTGTACCATGTTTGAGGCACTTTTTGTGTTGACCTAGGAAACTGTTTCATAATCAGATTGACCTGTTTTGAATCTATTAGCTTCTTCTATAAAGGAGCACAAAGTAGTGTGGAATTTTTTAATATAAAAGCTCTAATAATCCTTATCGAAATGATCAAAGATAAACAATATCAGCGGCATTTTGTGTCCTCATTTGACCTGTCAACTGTTAAAGAGTCAACTTTGGGACCAGACAGAAAATAAAAGAAAGGAGAAGGCCTTTTCCTTCCAAGTATCTTTAACTTAAAAAATTGTGGTTAGATTTGAAGACAGATTGTGTGGTATCGAAGCAGGTTTTGCTTGTGACTTGTACAAGGATATTACTAACACATTTCAGTTGTGTGTGTATTTGCGTTCAATATTTGAAAAGGCGGAGCAGGTTATTTAGTTGTATAGCTCCACCATGGGCAAAGCTTTGAAGACAGCAAGGATTCATGGGCGTTAATAACTAAATTACCAATGCCAAGAGGAAAAAGAGAGCTGAAAAAATGGTGCAGCACTTGTAGAAGGAGAATCAAGAGGTGCACATTACATTGGCTAGCCATGAAGAATTTCCTTTATTGATATTATGGAATTGTAACAAGAGTTGTTGGCAAAATAAGAGATGTTGGAAAAGTTCCAAGAAGATGGTGAATGAGTGAAGAGGAGAGGAGTATACCATGCAAAGGAGACCGGCTCTACCAAGGATCCACAAACCATGACTGATGTATGCATAGTAAGCGTTTCACCGTATGCTCTTTCTTCCAATCAAGCATTAAATGAGTCATTTGGTAATTTTGAGAAGCACACCAAAGAAATTGGCTCTAAGTTGTTCAAGATAGAATGCAATAGAAAAGGTCTTGGCAAGACTAGCCGAGGAATGAGAAATCCCATAGAATCTGAGGAAAGGCCTCAATATACAGGATTCAGGTATTTTAGTGGCAAATAAGAAGTTGGAAAATGCTTCAAGACAGCTGAAGCAAGGGAATCTTGCAAAGAAAAGGAGCGTAAGCCACTAACTCAACAAAATAAGCCCACAAAAGGCAATGGATTCAAGAACATTCTCTTTGTAAAATCTCATGAAGAATATTAGGAGTCTCCAAAGAAGGGAAACCTTTCTAATGAAGAGGAAGGTATTGCACCACCTCAAAGGGCGAGAGCCTCCAACAGATAGGACAATTGCTCCGTGGAAAAGGAAACACGTCACCACTCCATGACTATAAGAATAAATGCAGCAGTAACTTCAAAGAGAAGCCTTCCAATATAGGAAAAAAGCATCAAAGAATAGTTGAAAGAATCTCCATGGAGAGGAAAACAGTCCAACGGAGAAGATAGAGCATCACTACTCCATCAACCTTGCGGAAGAAAACATAAGGACAGCGCAAGAAGGTATGTCAAGAACAAATATTCCATTGTATTTTTATATTGTAAGAAGAGGGCCCGTGTAGCACGTTTATGTTATAATCTTTATTGATGATCATTCTGTGGAAGTAACCATCGCGTGGCCATGTATTGGAAGAAGCAATCTATCACCTATAATCCCACCACCATCGTTACCAAATCTGGCCGGATCTACACAAAATCCACCCAAGACCTTTTTAAATTATCTAATATTAAATATAATAACAATTTATATTACATTATTAATATTTTTCTCTATATTTGTCAATTTTTATATTTTTATAAATTATGCTCATGCAGAATATATATATATTCTGCATTGAATTTTTCCGAACTATTTCAAAGTTCTAAAATTTTAGATTTCTTTGCCCTCCCGAATGTATTTAGATTTCAATTTCTGGACTTGGTAACTATGCACACCACTCTTCAAGCCAAAGAAAAGAGCAAGGTCTAAGAGGCAGAATGAAAATTGTGAAGACTCTTAAAGTGTTCGCACTAGACTAAGTTGTTCATTAGCTAGTCTTATTTTAAATGTGTTCACATTTAGTTAAGTTTAAGCTCTATTTAGGAAGTTAATTTTTAGTGCATGTATGATTTAACTAAGTGCATATTTTACCCTCTCCTAAATGGGTACATATTCCACACGTAGGTTTGATTTGCCTAACTAATAGTTGTTTCAAGTTTTCAACAAATAGTTTGTTGTAGAAACAAACTAGTGTTGTACGGATACTGTCTCCTACAAAAAAAAAAAGCGCCATAGAGGCTGGTACGTGTTTTGGAGATTGGTATTTATTGTACTGTCTCTAATGTTTTCTTAAAAATAGATATTTTGTACTCTTGACCTTATAGTATAATGCGATATCAAAGATAAATGTCTGTATAATTACTTTTTTCCTTTGTCAACATTTAATATTTTAATTTTAAAAAAGTATTATTATTTTTCTTACACGATAAATTATCGTTTTCTCTAAAATTTATATATACATTATTTTTACCGAGTACCCATCTACTATTTTTCTGAAAATGGTGTCCTAGTTCGGGCTCTTGTACTAGTACCGGTACCCATACCCGTCTCCTCGTAAGTCGTAACTATGAAACAAACTCTCAATAGGCACTTCCATGGAGAGTGAGTGCGAGAGAAATGTGGAGCTTGTAATAGCGTATTTGAGAAACAATATTTTGTGAGTATCCTCTTGCTGTTTGTTGAATATTGGCTTGAAAATTATTGTGGCTGTGTTCTTTGGATTCAATCCTCAGATCTGTTAATCCTCTAGCACTCTACCACACGGTATCAGAGCATGTGAGGCTCTCCTGTAGCCATTAATCCGTTCAGCTTGCCCGCCTCGGCAAAAATCTCTGAATTTTTATTTTATTTTTGCAACCACCACTCCGGGCTTACGGCCTCCCAGGCACTGCTGATTGTAACTACACAAATTTCTATCAGTTTCTCTTCACATAGCAATTGACGTAATAGTCTGTATTTTGACAGCAAAGTGTTGGGTTTAAAATTGAAGCACTAGAAATTTTGCATCTAGTGGACTACACCATTGGTCTGTCTGAATTGCTAGTGCTTCACGCACCACCCTCCACACTGGTTTTTTCTATTTTGATGCTAATCGCAGCCTTCTCCACATTTCCCATCGGCCTGCTCTTGTTCTTCAGAGATAATTACATTTGATTTTGGTTGAATCTTTTAGAAGAGCGAATCGCTATTCAAACTCGCTACAGCATTGACCAACCTCCGCCATCGGCCTACTCCATCAGTCTGGATTATTAGTTTCCTCGCCATCTCCCACTTTTGCATGTCGGCAGCCATTCAAATGCTGCTGATTTGTCGTTCAACAGCTCTTCGCTGCTCCTTCGCAGCCTTCCGCCTCTTCTTTGCGGCATGCTTAACAACCCATCGTCCATGGCTCCTTGCTTCTTTGCCACCAGAGCAACACTTGTCAACGTGCAGCTACTCATTGCCCTTGTCTCCGCCTAAGCATGTCCTCAGCGTGCATACGCCGAACCGCTCACCGACATTTCTCACCGCCAACAATTTTGGCCATCTGCCACCCACAGTCGACCTTTATTTTCTTATTTTTTTTAGAGAGAATATGGTTGGAAAAACAGGGGAGGTGAATATCAAACTCACCGACAGGAGATCTGAATGTCAGAAAGTTCTTTTTAGAAAGATTCCTTGTCCCATAGGCTGTCTTTGGTAGCCTCGTGAACGTTAAAATTCATTTTCTTCTTCCTCCTCCTACACCTTGAATACAAAATTTTCCACATGTTTGGCAGTAAAATATGGCTGAGTGGCTATAACAATTTAATTAGAAACTTCAATCCGTTTTTCTTCTTAGAAATTTTGTGAAAAGGCAAAAAGATTGTATTAATGAAATAAGGAGGTTTTTTAAAAAGAGGGGTGTTTAAATTTTATCGTAAAGGGAGGGCTATTTTAATTCAAAGGTGGTGGCAAATTTGTTAGCGAGGCTATTTTTCTTTGGTAAAGGTAAATTTTGTTTTATAAGGGGTCAAATTTTGTGAACAAATTTTATTTTTGTAAAGAGGTTATAATATTTTTCTACCCTTGTGTAAGGTGAAAATCTAAAAAGGAAGAGAGTAATTTTTGTATGAGAAAGGGAGTCCATTTTGTGAGGGGATATTTTTACTTCTAGCCCTTCTCCTCGGTTGCTTCCTCCTCTTCCTCCATGATTGAAAGTTGGTTATTTGAACCCCTAAATACCTCAAGCTATCATCATATATGGAAACCAAAGATGCAACAATTGTTGCAATCTCGTGGGTTTCTAGAGAGTGTTTCAAGAGTATGTTCCCACCTTCACATCGAAGAAATAAAAATATGCTTACACTTGTATGCAAGATGAGGCCTTCGGTCTAGTCAGCCTAAATGTGTTAAATACCTTGTTCCACATGAGAGATGCCAAGTCCCCGAAAGAAGTATGGGATAGTTTTGGAAATTTGTTTGGCAAGATAAATGAATTTAAAAAGTTACAACTAGGAGCAGAGTTGCCCACTCTTTCGCCCTTGAATTTTCCCACAATTGAGGAGTTCCTAGCTAAGTTCAAGTTCATTTGGTCATAGTTGAATGCTTGCAATGACCCGCCGCCCACCCACTCCCTGTTATTATCTGGGTTGGGGACTGTCAAGGCGACGGTCAAGACAAGGACAAAAAGGCTATTTTTCTAATTCTATCAAATTTGAAGGGTCCATTTAGTATATTTGCATCCACTTTCTACTCTACAATATATGTTTTAGGTGATCGGTTTGGATGCCCACTTTTCAACTCTTTTGTGAAAGACTATCTAGATGGGGCCCCTATCTATATATGGGAGAATGAGTTGTGCACTAGTATAGATAGATGGCGGCCTCTGGGCCCCTATCTATATATGGGAGAATGAGTTGTGCACTAGTATAGATAGATGGCTTCGATTAGGTCATTCATTTATGTGCCAATTCTAGTTTAGATTTCTATTTGTGATATGAGTGATTGATCGATCCCCCGGGGATATGATGCGAGAGTAGACAAATTTGGTGTCACTTGATGCTCTTCCCAGTTCTAGTCATGCACCTGTTGTGAGCTCTCCTAAGGGGAAACCGAAACTTAAGCCAAAGACAATGCCCTCCACCAAACTTGCAAAATCCACCTTTGAGTCTCCTAAATCTTCCAAGTCTACAAAGCCTACACGACCATTTAAACGAAAGAAGGTATTTGATCATTGTGGCTTTTGTGACAGAACAAATCACCCCAAATACAAATGCTATAAGAAAACTAAAAGCACTAGAACTAGCAAGAAAAACAACACAAACCATTGTTCCTTCTCCTTCTGCTCCTTAAGGAAAAGGAAAGCACTTTTTGCCAAGGCATATTCTCCAAGACATGATAGATGGAATTTTTATTCTAGTGCATCTCATCATCTAACACATTCTTGTGGTCTTTTTGACATCTCTTTTTGATTGCAACACTTCTCATATTGTAATGGGGAACTCTTCTTGAGTTGATGTTTTGGGCTCCGACATAGTTCAGATGCAGGATGGGTGCATCAATGATGTACTTTTAGCTCCCAAAATTTCCTCTAATTTGTTGTTTATATATCAATTTGTAATTCATGCACTTTGGGAAGATGGTGGAATTTTCTCCACATAATGTTGTAATAAGAGAATTGTAGGATCCGTAGGATGTTGTTGCAATAGGCACTGTTGACCATGTTCATGTCTTTACAATTTTGAAATACTTGACCATTGTTCATGTCTTTACATTTTTGAAATTCTTGCACCCTCTATGGGTTCCTCTCTTGTTGCTCGTGTTGATTCAAGTAAGCAAGTTGTGGCACGAATGCTTTGGTCACTTAAACAACAGGTATCTCCAACAAATGAGAATAGAAAACATGTGGATTGGCCTTAATGTTTCCTGTATTGACGGTGTTTGTTCATGAGTCATGCTTGGAAAACAACATCAGGACCCTTTCCCTCAAGGCAAGGCTTCCGGTGCAAAAGCTCCTCTTGAGTTGGTGCATACTGATCTGATGACATTTTCCACTCATTGTTTCAGAGCTAAATATGTGGTTACTTTCATTGATGATTATTCTTGGAGGCCATGTGCGTACTTCCATAAGTACAAAAGTGAAGTTTTTGAGAACTTCAAAGCATTCAAGGCATTTTTGGAGAAGTAGTTTGGTCTTCCACTCAAGAAGATACAAATAAACAATGGGGGACTGTGTAGGGCACTGTGTATTGGTGCGAAATGACGTGCCTAGTGTAGAATTCCTGGAAGGCTTTAGTCACATACTCCCCCAGAGATAGCAAGTTGCATGATACAGTCCAAGGACATGGCACCTGAATTCTGGGCTGAAGCAGTGAACTGCATGAACTATATCCCGAACCGCATACAAGTGGGTTAGTTCCCTACTTGCTTCTACCACTCTTCAAGTCACCATGAAGAGGAAGGAAAGAAGAAGAAGATGGTGTCCACGGGAAAGCGCAAGAATTATTGCACTCATAATAACATGAGCAGACATTGTCCATGCAAAAATATTGGAAACTACATCCTCAACTGGAATGAAAGAATCATAAGGGGCAGGCCAAGAAGGAACATGCATCTATAATCAAGAAGTAGTTCAAGCACCTATTGATGAGACAACCACATGGGATATTGTACTAATTGTATGCATTCAATGTAAACTCTCTAGAAGCTTCCTTTGTTTTGGAAGCTTCCTCTCTAGAAACTCCTTCTTCTAGAAGCTTCCTTTGTTCCAGAAGCTTCCTTCTTCCACAAGTTTCCTCTCCTATGCTTCCTTCTAATTTACAAATACATAATACAATAGGGTGTGCAGATAATGTATAATTGTTGCAAGTTCTGGCCTCTCTCTTATTGCAACTAGGCGGCTGTGCTTCCTTTGTGCTCATATCACCTACAAGCGAGGAGGTTGGAATAGAAGAAGCAAAGACTTCCAAGGAAGAAGCCATCAAAAGGTAACAACCCACTGAAGTGTCCTCATCTGCATTACAAGTGACTAATAATTCCTTCAACATCCTCTATGCTGCCTTGCAATCTTCATCATACCATGGACTTGTTGAAAAGCTACTTTTGTTGCCTCTCTTAGGTCCAGATCTTCTACATGAACTTAATCCTTTGTCAATTATGTTTATCAATGTATTGCTACTTATCGGTCCCTTAGATATACAATATATACCATTATTCTTTGCTTCCTGTAGTTATTTTTGGGAATTGTTCTCAAGATTTCTTGATTCTCACGAGTCATGAGGATATTACCTTGTAAAGCTGTCTTCTTTTGATTGTGCTGGAACTGATCTCTTTGTTGGTCGTCTCCTTGCATGCCAATGTTTACATATAATGGGCTGTGATCAGATTTCAGTTCTATAGGGCGGCTCCCAACTTCCACTTCCATCGGTCTTGATATAATGTTCTCGAAACAAATAATATAATCAACCACTCTTTTGTCATTGTGTATTTTACATGTGATGTTCTCTGAATTCAACCATGTTCTTATGTAATTCCATATAACTAGGTCATAAAGACTGCATGACCCTAATAATTCTTCTCCATATTGTGTGACATCCCCTCTTCCATCTTGTGAAACCCTTTTCCATTGTTGATCTTCTTATTCCTCTAGCCACAATAGGTTGCTTTTCACCCTATCTTCGTTTCTCAGATGAAGAGCTTGGTTGTTTGTTGTCCTTGCATTGAAGTCCCCTATTAGTATGACCTCCCCAAGGCGATATAAACCAAGATGTCTCTTTTTAGCAACGCATGTGGGTCTTCACAATCCAAGCTATTTCTCTTCTATGATTTTGAACCTCGAGGTCCGAAGTAACAAGCAGTGAGACTAACAGCTGATTCACTTTAAGTTATCTTCAGCCATATGTATTGCTTGCTTGGGTCTTCTTTTTCCACTTTCATGATTATTCCCCAGGTTTCTCTTACTAGTAATTTTAATCATCCATGTCCTTAGCCAATTTCAATTCTTTCATTCCAAACTTCAACTTTCTTATGTCCCTCAAATTTTGGAACTTCGCAACTATCTTGCTCATGCTTTTCAACAAGGATGATGATAGCTTTTCCATCTGCTATGGGCCCCAGCCCGGGACCTCTCCTCTAAGGAGAACCTCTACAATTCCATCTTACCTATATTAGGTGCTCCAAGAGGGCCAGGGAGAACAACTCCATATTTACCATGTGACTTTTTGTGACTGGACTGGGCTTTTCCATTATATAGCAATGCCCCTTTTCCTGCATTTCTTGATGCTATTACTCCTCCCATTCTTTCCATGTTTCTTCCAATTGTACTAGGGTTAGGTCTTCATCTAGGTAAAATTGTGTGCCTTTGAGAAACCTTTTGTTTCTTAATAACATGTTCTTGTCTGTCCCTAACTCCTTTTATCATTATTCCGATCTTTGCTTGCTTAATAGATATGCCCCATCCATTGCAGTTGGTCTTCCAGATTTGTTAACTTGTCAGTGTTATCATTCTCTCTGAAGTATTTCCGTCCTATATAATTATATTTTCAGCTCTGTCATGTCTATCTCCATTTGCAACCTAACCTGCTTCTTTGTGAGTTCTCTTTGTTTGCCTGATGGTCCTTTTACTGCTTATGCCCACGACAAGGCCTCTTCAATTTGGTCCCCTAGGTTATTTTCTTTGACTTCCCTGTTTTCTATTGCTGATTGGATTTCTTTGATTTTGGGTATACCTTTTCCCTTGGCTGTTCTTGATACATCTCCCCTTGTAGCTTGGTTTAATGCATGTTTTATGGTGAGAAGCTCTTGCTAACCTTTTTCCATGATGCTTTGCAATTTGTTTACTTGAGTCTTAAGCAAATTGTTTTTCTTGCATTAATTTCCAGTTGGATTCCGTTATCTCTTTCATCTTGTTGTCCTAAATCTGTTCCTTTGCCTCTATGGCGTCAAGTCCCCCTTCATGCTCATTAAGTCACTGACATACAAATCCGCGACCACATTCAAGGTGTTGATGTGGGGTATATAGTTCTTGATTGTCCCAGTCTTCATCCAGTTCTCTGTTGTTTACAGGGTATGCCTTATCCTTATTATGCTTGATAAAATAACCGTCCATGTTTCCTTCATTGCAATTCATCTTGTCCTTCAAACCTATATTATGTTTTCCATGTATATTGCTGTCTCCCTGCTGAAAATGGTGAGTGATTTGAGGGTAACAATTCATTGACTGCTTTGGTTCTAATGCTCCTTGGGGCTCTATGTTCAGTTGATCTTCCTGCTTTTCCTGCCTTTCTGCTGATCGCTTTATCTGCATTTGTTGCATTTCAGCAGTTTATGAGTTTTCTGGGTTATTCTCAGTAAAATAACTGTGAGCCTTTTGCCCATCATCTGTTTCAGTTTATTTGTTGCTGAGACTTGCCTATGTCTTAAAATCCACTTATACTGCTTTGCATTTACATAAGTCTGTCTTTCCCTTTGTATCTGATACACTGGCTTATGGGTATCCCAGCATTTGCAGGTGTATGCATAATCCCAATGCACCAACTATGGAATACAAGTAGACAACCGAATGCCCTGTGGGATGTGGTATTGAATAATTAAATGGGATTAACATGCTTGCATGCGGTGCCATTCCCAGCAATGACCCCTGTAGATTCTTTTATAATTGAGAGACCTTTATGACACTCCCCATGACTCTCTGTTACTCTGATATTGTGATAGCTGCAATCTCTTTGTTTTCCGATATTCCCAATGTTCGATTTGTTTTCTTTGAAGTAACTCCTGCACATACCACCTACTCCTGTACATCTTTCACCATGATTCCAAAGGTTTTTGGAATGCGGCGTTGCTTAGCTTTGAGGTAAGATTTACAAACTTTGTATAATGTTGGTAATATTTCTTTGTTTTTCTACCAGAGATTTTAGACAGACATTCACATACATGTGCAACAGGGTTAAGGACTTGTTTTCTTTTTGAAGGGAGAGATTATAATGATGTCTATGAGACCAAAACAGTCAATGGGACCCAAAGAATAATAGCATAGCCAAAGGAGTGAGAAACTGCCAAATAAGAGAAGACTTGTATGGTTGGACCCTAGCTCAAATCCCTAAGGTTCATTCTCCTACTGTGAATGTTGAGGAAAGAGATGGAGAGAATCAGATAGATATGAGCATGTGGAAACCTCATCACAAAAGTTGAGTCTTATCTCTCGAAGGAGCTCAACCATAGATGGGAAAACCCAAAATGGATAACAGCAAACTGAAGGAAATTGAAGAGCCTACTGGGAGTCAAGGAATCAAAGCTTAAGGAGTACACACTTCATGTAATTTCCTAGTTTCCTAGTTTTCCTGAACTGGAAGAGTTCCTTGCTCAGGCCGGTCAGGGGCAAGTGCAGTCTTCGAGAATCACCCCTCGACTCCAGATTCTACAAGTCTGATAGTGCACCCAGCAGTGGGACTCAGTCTATGTCACTCCTCCCCGCGAAAGATACCGAGCAACAAAGACCATCTGCTGTTTACAACTAGCGATACCGACCCCACCCAAAGAGGGTTAGAGTCTCCAAGGAATGCTCCTGGTGAAAACCATTTGTCCTTCCACCCAGCCATAAGGAGGCCTCATGACAAGCTCCCTTGTTCTGGAGAACGGGGCCAAGTGGAAGAGAAACTCTTCCAGCAGCGCACCTGACAAGAAGGCTTTTCCTTGCATGACTGTGCATCGGCACAATAAGAGGCTATGAAATGAGTACAAGAGTTCAGCCACAACTTCATAAGAGGCTATGAATAAAGAAATAAATGCAAACATATAGCTTTTGGTAGAATATGAAGGATGTTATAATAAATTAATGATAATCTATTAATCAGTTTTATTAGATTAATGTATGATGTCTCTTTGCGATCAAGCCTTGCAACTCATGTCCTACCCTTTGTGGAAGATGCTTCACATAAATTCTTGAATTTAGTGGTCTGTTCATTTCAGTGGTTAGTATTTTTAATATTAGTAGAACCATTCAATTTAAATATAAAGATTTTTTCCCTAGGGAAAAAAAAATCTTTATCATTTATAGGTTATATCAACAAGACACATTTATTGATCAAGAGATTATCTTCAGAACTTGAATAAAATCACTAAAAAAATTCCTCTAGCTTGAATAGAACAAGCAAATACAAACTAATATTGTCTTAACTGTAACCTATTGAAATCACATCTATTGTAACACTAGTACTTTAAAATTGGAAAGTATGAATCTGCGAAGTTCAAACATGGCCTTTTACCAGAAAAGGATAGATACACATACTTCTTCACGTTCAATGTAGCCTGTCTGCCTCAAATCATAAAGTCTAAAAGCAACTGCAAGATAAATTCCAACGAAAGGTGTCTCATCAATTTTAATATCAAAATTGTTTTTCTAATTTTGACATGGTACTTCACCATGTGAATACATGGAATATTGTGTGAATGACTTAGAGACAAGAGGATTTATAATATCAAGAACTTGAACCATTTTTCTTACAATCAATCTTGTCTTCTTGGGGTGCCAATGGATGGAAGACACTAAGAGATCGAACAAAATCCTCAAATTCTATGACTCCGTTGCGTTTTATATCAAATAGATCAAAAACCTATCAAATAATTCACTGAACATAAGGCCACGGAAGATATGGTAAATGTGTACTAGAGGGTCTCAAATTAGTACAGCATATTAAGCAAATCACACCAGTAATTAGAATTGTCACACTATATCACTCCTGAAAACAAGGCACGCTCATCAGCTGGGCTTGAAAAATTATGAACAGAATGATACAAAAGATAAATAGCCACAATATTCTGATATAAAATACATCACGGGCTTGAAGATAAACTAAGATCAAACAGAGAAAAATAGAAAAACAATGTACAGAATACACCATAAGTGTCTGCAACTATTATGAATGTAAAATAGTTTAAGGTGCAACAGACATCTTTGAATAGTCATTATAGTCCAATTATCAAAATCTCTCGGCACCCAGCTTGCAGCATAGAAATTCATGTTCAGAAGCTTTACATCTACAATGAAGGTCCATATATCCTATACTGCATATGCACATTGAATCTATTATATACTGATGCAGCTACTACCAACTCTTCTCATATCTACCATTTCAGTGATCCTTATAGTTCACCTGCTGTGTGACTGTGTCCATTTGTAGCTAGATTTTACCAACGAAAAGTTTTGTATGTTTTCTGTAGTAACTGTTGCAACTATCATAAAAATAGGACGTATGAGTGCTTTGAAGCATTCTCAGACAAGCACTCTTCTATTCAAAACATTATTTGTCAATTGTGTTGTATGCATTTAGATATGTAAAGAGTATAATAATTATTTAAATCAAGGTATGGTTCTTCATTCATTATTTTTAATTTCAACACTTCTGTTTGTTCATGATGACCTCTTGTGATCTTTGAGAATCCTTAAAACACTAACAAGTGACTACACATTTGTTTTGACAGCTTTGTAAGAGAATGGTGACAAAATGGGTGAGGAAGGAAGGAGGCAGAGTGCATAATTAGACCATAAAGCAATGCTCCACGTACCATTTGTGGGGAGGTAGTGGAGCAGCTAGGAGAGGCCAGTAGGGTGCATATTCAGACCATAAAGCAATGCTCCACACACTGTTGATAAGGTGCGAGGAGGCGAGGCAGCAGAACACCTATTCAGACCATAAAGAAATGGTCCACATACTGTTGGTGGGGAGCGGAAAGGGATGGAGTAGAGGGCGTGTGGGGGCATGGGTTGGGTTAGAGTGCATATTCAGACCATAAAGCAATGGTTTACATAATGTGGTGTTAAGGAAGTAGCTTGCAAAAAAATAGCCAGTCTAAATGCCCATTTCTAGAGTTACTGCTCTAATTATTAATGCATGTATCGAATTGAATATATATTTTTTTGATAGGTAAATCGTGAGTTTCTATTGGGGACAACACCCTTAGTAACGTTCAAAAATAACAATGAGAAAAGATGGACCAATCAGAGGAAGAAAGAGAGATGAAAGAGAGGGAGCAAGAGAAGAAACAAAGAGGAAATTTTGAAACATGGTATCCAAAATTTAACTCTACATCAACCCATAATCAAAATTCCTCATGGATTTTAATTTCTTCTTGCAGGAAGAATTTGCCAGGAACCTTCCTGTTCTCAACTTCTGTCCATCCCTATTCAGAAAAATTCTGCAATGAAGCTTCAGGAGAGTTCGGTTGCAGGAGGGAACTCAAGCTAGAAAGATTCAAGGTCAAAACAGCCACCATAGGAAAAGAGGAAGCTGCGCAGTGGCTTCACTCTTCATGGGATGGGGAGAAGAATCCATTTCAAGGTAAGGAGGATCCCTAAAACCAGCTCTTGAGAAAGAAGAGGAGAGTCTGAAATGCCGATGGAGACAGAGCTACCGGCTTTGGGAGAAGCAGAATCTACTCCGAGAAAGAGGGGAAAAATGCATTTCCTTCCTCCCAGCCTCCAAGGGGGAAGAATCACCCTCCGTGTTGATGGATGAAGGGGGAGTCACCAAATAATGTTTCTTCTCAACGCCACTCCATCAGTTAGGAAGAGGCTGTGTGCTCTTCTTTTTCACACCACCTGGTCCAGTTGCCTTTACAACAGGCCTCTTTGGGAAAACAACAAGGTGCCCATGAGAGAAGCAGATGTGACATGTAAAGGCCACATGCCCATAATCCAACTTTTGTTTCCATACTATTCTTCCCATTTTGAGCCAAATCTCCTTAGGGATATGTTATCAACTAATTTTGACTTGCGCAAAATTAATAAAAATGGAAATTTTGAAATTTTTCAAAAGTGTTACTTTGCATGATCTATTGCTCTCATCGCGATTGTCTCATTTTTGTGATCGTTCTGGTCTTCGTTTCATCCATTTTGGGCGAGAACTCCTCCCGCCAAGTCTTAAAATGCATTAATAATTAATTAATTAATATTTAATTAATTTATTATCCTTTATTTGATAAAATCAAATTTTTATTAAATTTGGGGTTTTTAATTAAATAACTATTAATATAATAATTATTAAAAGTCATTCGATAAATTTTTTATTTAATTGTCGAGGGAAGTAAGCTTCTGCTTCCAATTGTCGGGGATACCAAATTGGCTTCCCGGACCGATTTTCCCCTTTCTTGGCAAATTTATTTTAATTTCCCGCTTGTGGGATTTCTTCCACGATTGCCAAATCAATGAATTGGCAAACGGGAAAAAAATCTCCCGATTTCCCACATGGGGAAATAAAATGGGGATTGTCAACCCGCCTTGCCATTTCCGTTGGCAATTGGTTGTTTATTTCCCCACTTCCCCTGGAAATTAATGCCACTACCCGAGAAAGAGGGAAGTTGTTTTAACGGGATGAATAAGAAACGGTTGTGAGGAAGCTTCCTAAATCCTCATAAAAATCCTTCCATCAAACTCGTTGGAAGAAGTCGTGTGAAGCTTTCCAATTTCTTATTTCTTTTGAAGGAACGTCTCAGAATAATATTTTATCACATCCCTCAACAAATCATCACACAGAGCTACTCACAGCTAGAGAACATTCATTAATTTCCACGCAGAAGGTTTTGAAGGAGATTCCACGCATTGGTTTTAAGAGTTGTTCATGGCATAATACAAAACAAAATACTTTCCACGCATGCATGAGATAAAACAGTCCAAAACAGCAAAAGGAGATTTGTTTGTCTTGGTAAGGAGACCACGCATTGGGCAAAAGAAAGTCTTAAACTCATACAGAAAACATTACCACACATTTCCAAGAGCATATCAATCCAAAATGCCTTCATTGAGGAGATCCACGCCAATAAAGGAGGTAGCAAAGCTTACACAGGCCACACAGAGGGTGAAGAGGGAGCTGTCCACACAAAGGAGGTAGAAAACCAGTCAAAGCTAGAAAATACTACGCAGCCAGAGGAAGAAAATATCCAGGCTGAAGACAAAGCATTTCTAAGCATTTACCTTGGCAAGGAGCTCATAGCTTGTTAAAGAAAAATAACAAGATCTACCACGCATTTGCACAGCTAGAGGAGATTGTACACGCAGGTCCAAGAAAAAGGAAACAAACCGTTCACAAAGGCCACACAAGTGAAAGGAGCTATCCACTCTGTCTACACCAGCCAAGGCAATACAAGTGAAAGGTAAAACGTTGTTGTTCACTCAGTTTGACAAAAACAAACAGTCCAAAATGCAGCCAAAGGGAATAAAAGAAACAATTCACACAAACAAAAACAATCCCACGCAGTCCAAAAAAAGAGCCATTCACAGGCCACGTGTAGGAGGAGAGGGAAGAATTAAATCTGCTCATGCATTGGGCATAATAAGGAACAAATACCACGTGCTAGGGAAAGGAAGGAGGAGGAAAATCAGTTGTCCGCGTGATGGAAGAACAAACCAGCTCTCACATAGCCATTTCCATGCATTTGTAAAAGTAGGGGATAGCAAATGCATTGTTCATACATTTGCCGAAAGATAATAAAAATAAATAAAACGCATTCACCAGGCAGATTAAAGAAGGGATTTTAAACGCAAGGTAGAGATTATTTTCCACATATCAGTCCAAAATGCAAACAAGATGTATATCAACAGAAAAAAGAAAATGAATTTAATGAAGAAAACGATAGATGCAGAAAGAACGTGCTGCGGGTTGTATTTGTCGAAGTAATCAACTTTGGAGCTTGATATCTCAAATTCGGATGATCGTCGGGAAGAAAAGTTTGGTTCGTTGAATTATCCCCAACTTCATGTACTCCTTTGCCAAATTTCAAATGTGCAGCACCTCATTTGATATTTTTCACGAACCCGAAAAAAACTCAGTTTGCTTGTTTTTGCTGCGTGCGTTGTTTCAGCTTGGCGGAAGGCCTACTTTGAGAATCCATATATCAATCCCAGATGATCGTCAAGAAAAATGGTTTGGTTCGTTGAATTCTTCTCAACTTCATCTACTCTTTTGCCAAATTTCAAATGCGCAGCACCTCGTTTGATATTTTTCACAGAGTCAAATAAAATGCAGTTTGCATGATTTCGCTGCGCACGCAGTTTTTAGCCTGTCAAGGTGACTCACTTTGAGAGTTGATATTTTGGACTCAAATGATCGTCAAGAGAAATGAATTGTTTCGTTCAATTATCCTCACCTTCATATGCTCCTTGCCAAGTTTTAGATGCTCAGGGTGACGTTTGGTATTTTTATCGGCTAAAACCAAACGGGATTTTCGCAGTTTTACACTTGCATTTTCCTAGCAGTCTCAGAAGAGTCAACTTTGACCCTTAATATTTGACTAAAGAATTTGATTGGGAAAAAATTCTCTGACACGCAAACTTGTGGTACCTTAATAAACTCCCTCATCTAGTGAGAACTTCTCAGAACAAGATTTGCTATTTTTCCAGGCAGTTTTACAGGCGATTTGTGTAGTTTTGTAAGATGGAAGTAATAGCTTGAAATCACGCTTCTGTCACAATCATGTCATCTCCAAACAAAACGATGTTGCGGTATAGGTTCCAGGGCATTCTACTCACCTCGATGCTCCATTCAGAGTATGAGAACATCGTCGATACCAACTTGGGACACGTCGACATAGGTCGATTCTGCGATCGCATATCAACCGAAGGCGAGTCACAATTTTCTTGACGCTTGTTCTAAATTGGTCATCACTTGCATAGATGCACCGCGAAACCTGCATAGTGTGGCGATTCAACTCCAACGACTTCGAAGCGGAAGCAACCTCTGAATTCTTCATTATGTGGTATAAGTCGTAGCTATTGGCAGAGGTCTTTTCAGAGTCAAAAGCTATCGTTATTGGTAGAGATTGATAATGAGAGAATCTTGTCTACATCAATTTTTCACTTGATCATTGTGGCGGATCTATTCATCAACAAACCAAGACCAACGACAAGTGCAATTGTGTGGATCATCAAGTAAGATCACATCATTCTAGCATGTCCCTGTCAGCTCTCAGTTAGCAGTGAGTGTGATACTTCATCGGCCAATCTTAAAGTTGGAGCGTTCTTGAATTGGATGATCATGAGCAGATCAGGGTGGCAACACTTCGGGATGGTGACAAAGACGAAAGACATAACTCCAGGAAGTGGATTGCAATCTCGACTCTTGAAAGAGCTTCTCAATGGCAAAAAAAAAGGAGTTGGATTCTGATAAGCCAAGGTGGCGTAACAACTACGGTCTCATGACAAATGAAGAATTCACCATGGAAGACTATTCGAGCATGTGGAGAATTGTGTGGAATCATGAATACAAATACGAATGAAGACAAACTTGCTCACACCATGATGTTGTTCAAACAGAGGGGTGGATGAATTGCTCAAGTTTCAAGCTCGGCTCTCTTGTCATCGAGAGGATTGCGGAGCACGATCAATGAGTTCATTCTGTACGATCAGGATAGGCGGACTCTTGGCCCAATGGATAAGGCACTACCATAGGTATTTTGATCTAGGTGGCGCATTGTTGACTAGGATGTCTATGTGTGCGTCCAAGTCATTTAAGTGAGGTCCACGTGTGCCCATTTCTTGTATGAATTTTTAACTTAAGTGGTTTCTATTTTTAGTTGTTTTTTAAAAGTTGGTTGAAAAAGTCAAAGTCACTTAAGTGCCCTATTTAATGTTCATGTAAACCCTAACTACTTTGTAACCAACTTTTGGGTTATAAAAGAAAGTCAGGGGCTCATTTGTAAGGGTGACTTTGAGAGAGGAGAAGAAAATATTTTTGTGTGCAAGCTTTGTTCCAGGAAGAAACTTTGTGTTCTTTTGTGAAAACATTTTGGAGTTAATGAAATATGAACTTTGTGTCTCATTCATTCTCTTGTAACATTTGATGTTCTTATGTTCATTAGATGTTAGATGTTTAAATTTTGCATGCAAATATTGTTTTTGATCTTATTGTCAACGTTATTAAGTTGTTTTTGTTCACACAGTGATCAAGCTTGTTATTTACTTGCTCATGTGTGTTCCCTTTACTCATTCTCGTTTAGGTGATGCAACTCTATTTTATTTGTGTTAGTTATTGTTTGTTCTTCTCCATGCAATATTAGGCTATGCTTTTACCTAACTCTTGCATGTTCCTTCCATTCATTTCCTTCATTCCATTCCATCTCCATCATTCACTTTTCTTTCCATTGATGTTCCAAAACACCCCTCACATACAATTTTGAATGTACAGGTGTAAATACAGTTTTGGTTTTCAATAAAGACAACCTCACCTTCATTGAGGAGGGACTTCGTTCCCACACTATTGCATGTCATTTGTATGCGTGCAAATCCATATGTTAATAGGATACCATTTTCAAAGTCTATTCCTACACAAGATCTAACAAAGATAATAAATGTTGGAAATATGTTGTATATTTTCCAAAAGTTACCCCCTTTATTCTTGACATAGAGGATTTTGACTGTCATTTCAGCCCGAGAAGCTTTGGTTGAATTCCACTCGATGCATCTTTGCTTGGCTGCTCTTTTGAAGGGGGATTTTTTTTTCATATCTAGAATCCTCCATCTCGCGTCGGGTTTCTCTCTCGTTTTTTCTTCATCCCCACAAGAAGGAGCTTTAATTTGGGTCTTAAAGACTCGTGCTTCGGAAGAGAGAGGCCATTTACGGGGTTCAGGAGGTTTTCCAAACCCTTGTCATTGGGCGGCAAGTGAAGATCGATTTGGAGGTTCATCCTTTACTTGTGAGAAAGCAAGCAACAACAGAAAGCATGTCTCCAGCAATGGCCAACATTGTTTGCAACAACTTTGATTGACATCAAGAAGGGAACGCTTTTGATTTTCAATTGCCTGCTGAGTTTGCTGAAGTCTTTGCTCACATTTCCCAACGTACAGTTGTTCTCTTTTTCTTAAGGCATTCCTCCTAAAAGTGATTTCTATAAATGGACAAGCCAGGTTTGGGAGGAAACTAGTGGGTGGTAAATCAAATCTATAAGGGGTTTGGGTAGAGAGTATGTCTCTGTTCTCTTTGCCTCTCCCCGAATTTGCCTAAGCAGCCCTTCAATACGAAACATGGGTTATCTGTGGATAGGTATGTTATCTTCATGGGTGGAAGCTCAATTTTCACCCTAAAGGACCATCCCGTTCACAATATCCCATGTGGGTTGAGTTTCCTTTTCTCAACCTAGCTGTTAGACCTTTTCTTCATGAGTTAGCCATCCAATGGGGCAATGTTCTCTGGTGTAAACGTGATAAGGATAAATTCTCAAGTCTCCGGAACCATCCCAGAGTTTATATTGAAATGGATCTTTCTCAACCATTGTTCACCTCAATTCAGCTCTTTGGTTTTGGGTTTTCCCAACTTCAACATGTTGTTTACCTAAACAAGCCCAATGCATGTTTCTACTATCGGGAAGATGGTCATTTGATATGTGATTGCCCCAAGTGCAAGCTCAAGTAACAAAGGTTAGATGAACTTAATACCAAGAAGTTTGACAATCATGCCTCGTTCCACCTAAAACACCATCTCCACCCCTTAATGACCCTAGTTCCATTGTCGTCAACCACAATCAATTGAATAATGATACACAACTCCTCTCTGCTAACTCTACTCCTGATTTTGTTCTAGAAACTCAAGTTAATGATATCCATCTTCTTGACACTTGGAAGGTTGTTGGAAAGAGAACCAAATCTTCCTCACAAGGCAGAGTCTCCACTCGGGGTTAATGCTATAGCCAAACCCACTGTTGGGGACTCTCATAAAGTGTCTACAGTATAAATTGGTGGGGGAGAGAGATCTCGATCAACCAAACGTGCGGGAAGAACTTCATTTCTCTCCCCTATCCCCAATCCTGATTCTAATCGTTTTGCTTTGCTTGTTAATAATGAGGTTGAGTAGCCTCTTTGTCTAGTGGTGTCCAATGAAGCTTTCCTTATTCTCATGGAATGTTTGGGGGCTTACACTTCCTAAACAAAAGTTCCACGTCAAAAGGGTTATGCAAAATCACCTTTCTAAGGTCATCTTCCTTCAAGAGGTTAAAGTTAGTGGCTCTACTCTTCTTTTCAACCTACATTGTGTTGGCTAGATTTTCTGCATAGCATCAAACCTAGGCAGTCATGAGATAAATCTCCCTCATTTAACCGGTGAGGCTCCCGTGTCAGATTTGTCAATAAAAATGTGTTATTATCTATCAGGGGTTTTACTTTAACCACTTAGTTCATGAACCATAACTAAGAAGTTCTGCAGAAAGTAAGCGGTTTTTCAAGAAAGGAAGTATTTTATAGAAGAAAGAAGTAAAGGAAATACAGAGAAGAAAAGGGGAAATGTGCATCCCAATTAGTAGATAAGCAGAGCTAATTGCATGCACATAGAAGAAACTTAATAGATATGAACACGGAGAATTATAAAACAAAGGCAGCTATAGATCTAGATCTAAAATAACACAAAGTTTATCAAGAGATCTAAGATTCAAAGCAAGAAACACAGTACACCGTGACACAAAGTTCTCCTAAACTGCTCCTTTGTATTCCTTTGCTCCAAGTTGCTTTCAGGGTTCAAAGACAAAGTCTAGAACACAAGATTGCTGCTTACAAATTCTCGATCGATGATTAACCCGAGGTTCTTCCTCTATTTATAGAATGTAGAGGGGCAATTACAAGTTGGAATCTTTAGTTGAACTGACACATGTGGAAGTCGGAAAGAAACAATCGGCAATCTTCCTCCTGGAATTCCTCTTTGCGTGACATGTATGATTTGCAACTGAAAATAGAATCTTCTATTTTGCACGTCGCCACCTATCTCCAAGTAGTTGACTTCTTCAAGTAATGGCTTTTAAACCAATCACTTTAAGTTGTATAATTTAATTGATCACTCAATTACTTTGTCGAAGGAAAGAACAAGGAAGAGGAAAGCTAACTTTGTCGGAGGAAAGAAGAAGGAAGAGGAAAGCTAACTTTGTCTTTTTTCATGTCTCACGCAAACTGATTCAAATCCGGATCTGGAAACAAGTTGGAATTAGTTGGATCTTGAAGCGGATGGATCTGGAAACAAGCTGAATTGGAAGCAAGTTGGAATTTTGCCTTTGCATTGTCTTCTCTTTTATCCTTGAAGCTTTTGCAGTTCTTCTTGTGCATATGCATCGCTGCAAGGTTGGCCGTAGATAACTCATCATCCTTATTTTTAATTGCATATGAGCAATTAAAAATTCTGGAAAGCACTCAGGGTGAATGAAAATTCAATGAAGGCTTCAACTGGAAGATGAGAGCACATGCACAAGGTCTTGGAAGGAATTTCCCATGCACTGTCTTCTTCATGGGCTGCATTCGAAACAAGAGGATGAAGCCTTTGTGCCAGAAGCTTTTGCAACTATGAGATCTAGATTTGGATCTGCATATGGATTTGCATCAGCATCTGCATCTGGATATGGATCTGCACCTGCATAACAAATTCTGGCAACTGGGCTATGGATGGAAAAGTTGCAGCTCGAATAATTCCACTGCTTTTAATCTGCACGCATGAGTGAAGTTTCTCCTGCACGCATGAGTGAAGTCTTTCCTGCTCTGAATTTGTCTATCAATTTAGCAAGAGGTTCCGAGCCTAGATCCGTGTTTCCAATATCTGCAAATTTAGAAGTGATGCATGACTCCGTTGTGCTTTCTTTTTCATCTTTCTTCGCCATAGCTTTGTCTATTTTTGTCCGAATGTCTTTTTCTTCTTATTTGACTGGAATTCTTCAATACTGGTGCAGATCTGGACAATTCTTCAGATTCGGAGGATATATGCAATGTATTGGACATTGATAAAAACTCATTTTCCTTTGTAAAGCACCTGTAATGAATTCCTGAGCTCCTGTAACACCTGTGCAAACAATTATGCAGACAAAGATCAACCTCCTTCAAAGCATGCGCCAAATTTGGAAGCTTTTAGCCTTGTTTCCACCTTGCCTGAGCAAAATCTTTCTTCAAATGGGGCGCACTTTTCCTCTTGGCTGCAATTCTTTACCTGTGAATTAAATAATTCACCCATATGGCTGCCCATGCTTATATAACCTTCACAATTCTATAATTAATAATTGCCCTAACAATTAAAGGCAATTAATTAATTAAAAATCATGCTCTTCTCTTTTAAAAATAGCATGTTTAAGGACAGCCATCCAATAAATTAAATTAATCCAATTTAATCCTTCACACATCACTTCACTTAAGCTTCATAGTGTGCTTTAACCATAGCCACTGAAAATAGGAATTAATATAATCATTTAATACTTTAAAAAGTATTAATTCCTTCTCAAAGGGGCTGCATTAAATAAATTAAATTTATTTAATTTTGGAATTCTATTTCCAATTGATTTATTCCCCTTTACTTTTGTTGACTTTTTCACAAGCACAGGTGCTTAAAATTGGGTGAATAAATATTAACAAATATTTATTTAATGCATTATTATTCACCCAAGGTGGGTCGCACTTTTGGAATAAGGAATTTCTATTTTTAAAAGTCGGATGACAATGGGATTTTTACCTGCAAGGCAGCCACGAAATCCCATAATCCACTTAAGTGATTTGACTTTGACAATGGGATTATTTATCCTGCAAGGCGAGTGATAAAATCCCGTGATTTCACTTAAGTCACGTTTCTTTTATTTCACCATGGGAATTTTTACCTGCAGGCGACAATAAATTCCCGCCGCCTCTGCGACCTCTAACTTTCCCACTGCGGCTTAAGTGAATTTTCTATCACGGAAAAGTACCTGCAAGTGCAGTAAAAGTGAATTTTCTATCACGGAAAAAGTACCCTACAAGGCAGCAATAAAATCCCACCCACTGCTTTGCTTCTAATTTTCCCACCGCAGCCTTAAATCCTTTGTTTTCCAAAAATGCGCCCATCCCATAGGGCTTTTCTCAGTGCGACTTCGCTTTTTCCGGTGATCCGGACCTCCGATGGCGACTTCCTCTGGGCATAATGTGCGTATATGTTTTCTAGCTGCTCCAGGCCAAAATCGGGCTTACTCGCAAAGGAATTGTTCTCCAGAAATTTCACGAAAAGCGAACGGGACACCACAAAAACACGAAAAATTGCCAAAAGTTACAAATAAAGCCCAAAACTTAAAATAAGTTAAAACCCTTTTGGCACATAGGAATAATAACATATTCGCTCATAATAGAGTTAAAACAGAGCGCAAATAGCCTCATACGGGGCTCAAAATAATTAAATACAAATTTCCCGCAGACAAATCCCGACGATAGAATAAAACAATTTTGGGCATCTGGGTATTTGGCGAAAAAGGCTAATATGGCTCTTTAGGATTATCTTGACGCAATACAAGAACTTTCAGGCAATAAAAACACAAAACGACCCATTATTTTAAAAGTACGAAAATTTTTCGGATAGGGTAGAGGCAGATTTCAGGGTGAAATCTGAGTGACACCACATTGCATTTATAAACACTTCTTACCGTACTGTAATGAATAAGGACGTGGAGGTGTAGTTTTACTCCTTTCACTCTCTCTTTCTTCTAAGATCATTGTTATATGTGAAGACCCAACACGTGTGTGTGGGCCACAATATATGTTGGGAGCGAATCATTGGATTCTGCTCAATATATCCTCCAAAAATCACATCAAAACATGTCACCTTGTGGAATTGGATGAGTTCTAACTTGACCCCAACAAAGTGGATATTAGGTGACCATTTTAACACGGTTGAGCACAAAAGAGATCGCAAGTGGTCTCAATCATCACCTCTCTCCTCTGAGGAATTTTCAGCCTAACTTCACTATCGCAACTCTTTGGGAGTCTTTGATCCTCTCTTTGGTTGTCCCAACCAACAAGCAGGCAGTTGGTTCACTTGGTCCAATAATCAAGTTGGATGTCAACGACAGTTGGGCAGACTTGACCAATTCTATGTCAGCGCATTTATTAAGTCTCTTATGTCCTCTCCTTATGTTTACACCCTCAACGACATCGTTCTCTCTGATCATTCTCCCATTTTTGCACCTTCAACTTGGACCCTTTCTCTCCTCCTACCACCCATCTTCCACTCAATCTTAATATTTCACATCTTTCTTCCCCACATTGCATAGCCCAAATTTCTGTTGTTTGGGAATTACATCCCTGGCCTTCTTCGCCCACATGTTGGATTTTATGGCAGGAAGCAACTGTAGCAAGGACTGTCGAATTCCTTAAGAGGATATGGAAAACTTATGGCCAAGGAGAGACAGAAGAAAGAAAACAATCTTAAATGCACGCTTAGTTAGCAACGCCTTGCTCTTGAGGAACACCCCATGACACCAACCTTCAAATTGTTGTCACAAAAACAAAAGATGATCTAAGAAAGTTTGAAGTTTATAGGGGCCAAGGTGCAAGGATGTGAGCTCGCCTTTTCTGGATCCAACATGGTGACTATGGATCTAAATATTTTTCCAAATGGCTGCAGCGAAAATAGCGCCATGAGCACATCTCACACATTATCACTGAGGATGAGGTTGAAATCAGTTCCCGGGATGATATCAAAGGAGTTTTTTTCCAGCATTATAGTAAATTGTTTTAGGAGGATCACTACCTTGAGGAGTATGAATCTTTTTGGAAGGATGGGTACGTGAATGTATTCCATGCAAGATGGATTAGGCTACCAGTCATCTTCTTGAGCAACATCTTACTATAACCGATCTTGAATCAGCACTTTGGACAATGAAGACCGAGAAGGCCCTTGGCTTGGATGGTCTCCTGGTTGAATTCTTTCAAGCTTTATGGCCCACTCTCAAGATGGACTTGTTTAATGTTTATAAAGAGGTTGAGGCCAATGGATCCTTGGGGCTGTCATTAACCATGGCCTGATCAAACTTATCCCTAAAGCTGGAAACAAGAATAGGATAGGGGTTGGCGCCCCATTACTCTTCTCAATGTTTCTTATAAAATCATTGCAAAGGCTATTGCTATGAAATTTAAACCCACCCAGAGCAAATGAGATTCTTAAAAGGCAGATATATATTGGACAACCTTCTTTATGCTTCAGAAACTGCCCAATGGGCTAAAGATTCTGATCAAGATGCAATATTGGTTAAAATAGATTTTGACAAAGCATATGATTGAATTCATTGGTGGTTTATTCTCAAAATGCTTGAGTGGTTGGGACTTGGTCTCCTCTTTAGACAATGCATTCAAATGCTCTTCATCCAGGCGCAAGCTCAGGTCATGGTTAACGGCAACCTCACAGTGTCCTTTGACCTTCAGCGCTCCATTCGACAAGGCTGTCCACTCGCCCCTTTCCTATATGTTGTGGCTGCCGATGCCCTTGGTTATATGCTCCAACGAGCTCATTATCAAGGAGATCTGAAAGGAATTACTCTTCCATATGAATCTTATGCTCTTAATTCTCATTTTGCTAATGACTCTCTCCTCTTTTGCAAAATCCTGCACAAGAGATAAATGTGCAAGCAATTCTTGATATTTATTGTGACATGTCTGGCTCCAAGTTGTGTAGCCACAAAACAAAAGTCATCTTCATTAAAAGTGACCCAAATTTGTCTTGGATTCCTCCCTCTTGGAACATCATCCCCCATGGGAAGATTACTCGGTATTTGGGTATCCCGTTTGGTATTCATCTTTCTCCTTAAGACATGTGGGATTGGGTGCTCAATAAAATTTAGAAAAAGGTTGAAATCTGGTCTTGTAAATTCCTCTCCCTAGCTGCCAGGTTGCTTGTCATCAATCGCATTTTTCTTTCCATCCATGCGTACTACTCTTCTTATTGGTTCCCTTCAAAATCAGCTTATGGCAAGCTCACACAACTAGTCTGGGGCTTTCTTTGGAGCAACAATTCTGGTAAGAAAGGGATGGCAGCATTCTCTTGGGAACTTTGCACCCAACCTAAAACTGCTAGTGGGCTTGGAATTATTGATCCATTACAACAAGGGAAATGCCTTGCAAGGTCACTCGGGGTTCAAAGCCTTGGAAGATCTTTGCCAAGGAGTGGAACCAACCAGCTTCATACAGAGGTATCTGGAATTCCACTCCATGGGAAGATAAAATCCTAAATGCACATTTTTTTGATATCTTTGGCTCCCTTCCTCTTAGGCGTAATTGGATAGCTTGGCAGGAAATGACCCCTTTTCTTCAATGGCGCCATCAATCTCTTCAACATGGATTGAGTATTCCCACTTCCAATCTTTGGTGGAATGGATAATTCAGTCTAATAACCTTCCCTTGTTGTCCAACTTGAATTTAGAGAAAAATCCTTTGCAAGAAAAGGCATTAACACTATTAAAGACATGGGATAAAGATACCGACAATTGGCTCTCTTGGAACTTGTTGCGCCATATGTTTAATCTACCCACAAAACTTAAACATGCCTATATCACACTTTTACAGCTGATTTCGCCTATGATTCTCCTTAAAATCACGGACAATCCTTCAACCCCTTGGAAGGATTGGCGCTTGGCCAAAACCAAGTTGCCATCAACACAGCCACACCAAGGATTTTGTATCTATTGATTCAGCGCCCTTTCCCGCTTGAAGACTCTCTTAATACCAAATGGGGTATGTACTTCTCTGATTCTCAATGAGAGAGAATGGTGTACAAAATTTGGCAATCTCTTGCTTTGAGGACTTTTAGGATGGCAAATTTTGCATATGAAACTTCCGGTTGGCCTCACTTTAGCCAAACTTGGTCTCGGGCTGGTGAATGCCTCTTACATTATGCACTTGAATCTATTCCCTATTTCTTTTGGCATCGCCCTTCCTCCTCTCAACTTTGGTCTTCCCTTTGCTCCTTGTTAGTGCAAAATCACAGCACCCTCGAATGGCCCGAGTGTGAAGTGGGGCATTCGGTGTGATTGCACAACATGGGACCATCTCTCAAGCTGTGGGACTTGCAAAACTTGAGATGGACCTCCGGAGAAAGCCGGTTCTTGCTTCCTAATCTACATGCCACAAGCTACTCCAGTGCAGGTAGAACCTATTCTATCCTAATCTAACCATTCCAAGGGGACAGAGAGAGAGAGAGGGTGAAAGAGCCTACACTAAGCGGTGATACACTAGAAAAGGAAGTGGTTGAATCACGACCCGACCAGCCTGAAGTGGAGAGAGGTGAGCAGAGGAGAGGGTGAACAGAATGCACCACGGACTAGAGATAGATTTCACACAGACACCACTTTGAAACCCATTAAACACAACTCCCAGGACCTGCAATGAACATCAGAATATGCACAGTATACCTTACAACGATGAGAGGTAAGAAGAGACAACAAAATAAGCCAAGGATGGACAAATGCATCACGAAACAAATTCTATTGCTCAAAAATGTTACACAAGTACATCATCAGTGGGCAAGAGGCAAGAAAACGCCATTACAGAGCCATGGGAGGAGGCTTAGACTTCGCATTCTACCCTAAGGAAGAAAGAGAGAGGGGGGCAGCGGGAAAACGACCAACCCTTTGAATATGCCCCTTCATTACAATATATAGGAAGAATAAGAGAGAGAAGAGGGAAAAATTTCATATCCTGCTTCAACCACCTCGAGACGCATTGAATCTTGCTTTGAAAGCTCAACCACTATCAATCAATGCCTCTCTCAAATCCGCCCCAAATCTGTCTTGACTGCATCAATTATTGGTTCGGCGCCTCGAAGGATGGGGAAACGACGGATTAGATCGAATCCGATCGGGTTGTTGGGGCAAATAGATCCTATATTAAAGGCCCGAAGACGTTTCTCCATTTCTCCCCACCTAACCTCTCCAAACTTAAAGTTTTAGATCTCCATGGCATAGACGAGGCCGAGATCTTTCCAACGGTGCTAGATTTCTGGATTTTGAGCCCCGAGTCGAAAGATATACCTATTTGAAATTTGGATTGGTGCATGTGTGAAATAGTGGAAAACTAGTTCGAAAACAAGCCCCCTTTTAAACTGGACATGTGGAGGGTTGGCGCATGCCTAAGAGTAGCCTCTGTATTTTGCTTTTTGAGTGGTGCGGGGTTGACATGTGGCTTCTTCCGCGACTTGCTTGATTTCCTTATGTTTTTGGTTAAGTCCTTTGCTCGGCGGGGTCATATATCACTAGGGACATGTGGCGGTCTGCGCTTGCCAAAACCCTCCCTTAATTCTACTCTTGAATTAACATCATGCGACACTTGGCACCCTCCGCCGCTGTCTCGTCAATGACATTGACTATTCAACCCGACCTGTCCCTTTTTGAAATGGGACGCGTGGAGGCTTCGCGCTCACTTAAAAACCCGCTTAGGATTTTGCCTCTGAAGGAGCATCGGGTCGACACGTGGAAACCTCCGCAGCTCTTAGACTTTTCAACAGCCCCTCTTACCTTTTCAAACCTTGGACTACGTGGCGAGCCCGCGCTCATTTGGGTCTCTGCTTTTGGACTAAATTTTGGAGATGTGCCAAGCTGATGCGTGGTGGCTTCCGCTAGCACTTCTATACTTAGCCTTTTTAGGCCCGCCCTGTCCGCCTTTTGAATTTTAGCTTTGACTCTGCCTCCGTTTTGGGCCTGGGACACGTGGAGGCCTGGCGCTTGTTCGAGCCTCCCTTTTTGGATTCAACTTTGGAGGTGCGCCGCTTGGACACTTGGCAGCGTCCGCTGTCTCCTCCATACTTAGTCGATTTTTTGGACTCATTCTAAACCGTTTCAGAGCCCAAAGACTTCGAACCTTCGCTGTTCCTTCTCTTTTGAGCTTCTGGCTTCTTTGACATTGTCTCCTTCTTCCCCAACCCTGCTACTCCATTTCTCGAGCCCTTTGTAATATGTTTGATGGATTTAAGGCACGGATTCGCTCGACATAACCATTTCTTGAATTTCTTCTTGCACGGGGTCGTTTGATCTTCTGCAGCCCCGCCACTCCATTGTAGAGTCCCTCTGCAACTTGTTTGCAGGATTTGAACGTGATTTCTCTGGTTTCTTCGTGTGGGGTCGTGGCTGATCCAATTTTGCCGAGGGGCAAAATATGGATAACACTCCTCTCTTCCAAAACTTTTTCCTAACAATTTCATAAAAAAACCCACCTTGTTTGGCATTCTTTCCCCCTCCACCCTCGCTGTCATCTGGAACACTTGTCGGCTGAATATCCTCTTTCATATTTGGAAAAATAGTTGCCAACAACTATCGTTGGGAATGGCATTGTTCGAGTTATTCAGCAAACTTCGATTTTGTCCTCTCTATGTTTGCAGATGTATCAATTCAATAGTAAAGATCCGGAGGTGTGTGATGCAATCGTCAAGATAAAGGAACGCATTCAAGTACTGCTGCCAAACAATGTTCCTCACTAATGGTCATGATTATCAATTGATTCTTACTTTCCTCTTCCTTTTATAAGGATTTTTGTATAATGATTATGGTCATGTATTGTCCCTTGTTAGGGGTCCTATTGGCTGTTCTTGCATAAGGTTTTGACTTGTGTAATTTTTATTATTAATAGAAGCATTTTCAATTTTAAAAAAAAAGTTACCCCTTTGGATGTATAGCTAGGGACGATGTACAATCTAGCACTAGTGGGGTCCCATTTATAGCATTTTAGCCCGTATAAGTGGTTTAACCTATGTTTTTGTTTGGGTAGTTAGATAGCTCGTGATTTATGGGGAACCTTTATGGGTTGTATTCTTGGCCCATGGTTTTGGTACCCATTGTATTGTAATACCGCTATGACGGTTACCAATTGAAGTGCTTACATATAGATGGACATACGGTAGGATAGAGTAGAACAGGGAAGTACATTATTGTATTGTAAACGGGTGAGTTAATACAATAAGAGAAATTATTACGATGGGTTTTTTCCCGAAAGGGTTTTCCCGAGATAGACCTTGTGTATTGCATTATCTTGTGTATGCCATTTTTGTTTTTGTTTTATCTTAAAGATTCTATTGAGTATTATTTTTCTCATTTTTGATTATTGGATCATATTCTCTTCATTTGGTACTAGAGCTAGGTTTTAGCTTTGTGTGAAAAGTTAGTGTTTGAACCTGTGATAAGTTTTTCTTTGGGGGAGTTTAGAGTGAATTTTTTTAGTAAAGTAAAATGATTGGAAGTGCAAGGATTGAGATTGAAAAATTTAATGGCCAACATTTTGAGTTATGGAAGCTCAAGATGGAAGATCTTGTTGTAGATAGAAGTCAATTGATTGTATACGGAATCGTGACTATGGGAATGAGGGTAAGAGGATAAGGAAAAGATCAATAGGAAGGTTAATAGTTCAATCAGATTGTGTCTATCAGATTCAGTTTTGTTGAATGTATCAATAGATAAAACCAGTCATGTGCTATGAGAGAAGTTAGGGACTTTGTCTTAGACAAAGTATTTGGTGAACAAATTATTTCTCTGGAAGAAGCTATATTCATTGAGAATGAATGAAGGTGACTCTGCCACAAAACATTTGAACATCTTTAATATTGTGGTAAGTCAGTTAATTTCTATTAATATTAAAATGGAAGAAGATAAATGTATTACTTTGTTGTGTTCTTTACCTAAATCTTGGGATAATCTAGTTATGGCTATTACTAGTACTACAAAAAAATTATTAGTTGAGGATGTAGTTACGGCTTTATTGTTGGAAGAAATGTGGCAAAATCCTTTGAGGATTATCAATCAAAGGGCACCTTGTTTATGAGAAGTTATACCCAAGAAAAAGCAAGGGAAGTCAAAGTCTAGAAGTAAATCGAAGACTACAAAAAAAGATAAGAGGAAATGTTGGAATTGTGGTAAAATAGGGCATTTCAAGAAAGACTGTAGATCTAAAAAGGCTGAAAAGGGTAGGTCATTTGATGATGTTAGATCTTTAGATATGAAACCCTCTAGTGAAGACTTGAGAGACTTGTTCTTGGTGGTGTCCACTCACATACATGTGATGATGCATGGTTGATTGACTCGGTGCCTCTTTTCATATGACTTGTTGGCTAGATTTTCTGCATAGCTGAAAACCTAAGCAGTCATGAGATAAATCTCCCTCATTTACCGGTGAGGCTCCCGTGTCAGATTTGTCAATAAAAATATGCTAGTATCTATATGGGGTTTTACTTTAACTATTCAGCTCATGAACCATAGCTGTATAGCTTTGCGAAAATAAGCAACTGTTTAAGAAAGGAAATATTTATAGAAGGAAATAAGAAAACATAGGGAAGAAATAGGAAAGATGTGCAACCCAATCAATAGATAACAGAGTTGATTGCATGCATATAGAAGAAACCAATAGATATCAACACACAAAATTATAAGCAAAGGCAACTCCAGATCTAGATCTAAAATAACACAGTCTATTAGAAGATCTAAGATAGAAAGCTAGAAACAAAATGCACCGTGACACAAAGTTCTCCAGAAATCTGCTCCTTTATATTCCTTTGCTTCAAGTGGCTATCAGGGGTTTCAGCACAAAGTCTGGAACACAAGAATGTTACTTACAAATTTTGATCATTAACCTGAAGGTTTTTCTTCTACTTATAGAAGGGAAAGTACAAATGAGAAACTCAACTGAACTGAAACATAAATAAAAGGTAAAGATAACATCTACAATCATTCTCCTCTAATTCCTCTTTAAGTGACACAACTATCACTTAACTAATAAAATTGTTCCACATAACTTAAAGTAATGGTTTCAAAACCAATAACTTTAAAGTTTTACAATTTCATCTGGGAACGTGGAAAATAGAAGAAGAAAAATAGAAGAAAGACACGCCAGCTATAACATCTATATCTTCTTTTTGTTCTAATACTGAATATACTTGTCGAACATGTAATTCAACATCTTCCCATTTGTCTTAGCCACAACTTCCTTTTCTGTCTTGAACTGCAACAATCCTTCGTTCAACACCCTGATACATGCTTCTACCTCCTCCAAGCTAGGCCCGAACTTCTCAATATCCGACTGCAGTGCCACCAGTCTGATGGAATTCATCGTGAAAGGCTTAACGGCTCCATCAATTCTCCCTTGCACCATCAGAAGAGACCCTTCCAGGGAATTAGGCACTCTGCTAGGAATGATCCGTGTGTATGAAGTAACATTTCCGACCACTTCCTCATGAGTGAAAGCAATGATATTTTCTGGTAAAGACGATGTCATACTCTCAAGTGTCTGTATCCTCTTGAAAGATAATTCGCAGATCTCCAAACGAAAAGATACTGCAAACTCTAGTTGCTTCCCCTTCTCAATCGATCATCGGTCTGCAATCGATCCGCAATCAACACTTCTCTCGGCAGCTTATTGATTTCGGCCAAAGTGCTCAGGTTACTCTCAAAGAATCGTGTTCATATCTACTACGTGCTTGTCATCGGTTGCTTGTCACTGATTTGCTACATCTTTTGGTAACCTTTAGGCGGGCTGACACCTCTCCGAGTTGTACAAAAGCTTGATGAATAATTAGACTTTTCCATTCGTCGATAGCTTTACAGTTACTTGCATCTTCCATTTCCTGCATCGATGATCACTTACCCGCTTTCATGTTTGAAAATGGGCCGAGTGGAAGATTTAGCAACCTTGCAATGATCTCGCACAACCGAGATACTTGCCTCGAGAAGTTCAACTTTCGCCACCTCTTCTTTGCTGCCTAAGGAACAGAGCATCTATCATATGCTCATGTGTGCTCGCAATCCTTCCGTGGTGGCTTGACCTATGGGTACTCAAAGTAACTGTTTTGTCTTCTTTCGTGAGCTCATCCTCCTTCCCTTTTGCCGGAATTGACATCTCAGCAAACTTTTGTCTTGACTCCTCGATGATCAACCTTGAAGTTACCTTAGCAACTTTAGGTTTTCTGTTTTTTCCGCTTAGACTCAGGAGTAGTAGCCTGCAAGTTGTGTTCCTCCAAGTTGATTTCCTCTCTAGCCTTTGGAACCAACTGTGAAGTCAACAATTATGAGAAATTACTTCTCAGAGAATGGGAAGTTGCTGAGTGTACTACTATCTCGCGCTCTGATTCCTCTCCGTCGAAATCAAGCTATGTTGTGTTGTGGCTGTCATCCTCTAAGTCGTCCAAAGACAAAGCTCTTTCAAATTCAGCCATCTGCAGCTTCAACGTTTCTTCAGGAATAGGCGCTAAATGGAGTGGCTAAGGGAAGAAGATGAATGTTGCCGGATTGATGAAGGAATGGCAGTGTCTTGTTGAGGTGCAACAATTGATGAAGTACTTGGTCTGGAGAAGATGAAACTAACATCATAGCTGTAGAAGTGATCTTCTCCTTCAAATGAGACCTTCTGTGCACTTTCATCTTCTCAGGCCTTTTGCTTTTTTCTCTTAGTGCTTCCTCTTGGGAATCTCCTGTGCCAAAGTTATTTGTGATTTGATTCATCAATGCTTCATCAAGGCAATATCCCTTAGTCAGCAACCAGTTTGAAGTGTTCACTAGAATAGCGGCAGACCTTTCCTCAATCGTATGGCAGCCCCCTACGTTCTCCTGAAGTACAACTCTATCTCCTCCCATTTGATGGTATGTGTCAAGTAACACAGGCCCATCATCTTTAAGATCCACAGGTATCCGTGCTAATCTAAAGTCAAACACTTGCCGTGTTGATAGCTTGCTGAAATCTTTCTTTCTAACCTCGTACTCATTTTTGCACTTCATCCAAAAATCTTCTAATAAAGGCACATGTGCGTACTCTTGGGAGATCGTCTTTCTGGCTACTCCAAATGGATCGAAATTTAGCAGTATTGGAAAGAACTCTTGCTCATACTCAGAGAACATCTTCGCTTCCACTCCTCGAGCTTTATGAATGCTCTGGTAGCTATAATGGCCCACAGTGATTGGGAAGAAGCCCGTAGACTTGTGCCGTTTTGACTGAAGGTCGTGCATCTCCACAAGTTGTTTGCTCAGCTCCATGGTGACCAATCTATCATTTGGATATCTGGGCAACTTAACTGGTTCTCCAGAAAAGCCGGTGACCCTGAGGTATGTGAAATCCATGAAAGTTGACCACTTTGAAATCTTTCTTACATGTAGAGTACGATGGTTTGTAGGGTGGGTAGCACTCGAAAATAGGGTCCTTGGAAAGAACACCACATCTATCTAGCTTGGAGAAGATGCCTTGTGAAGCTGCTGCATATACCAAGTAGGAAGTCATTTTGAAGCTGAAAGTACGCCTCACGTTCCGAAGTTGCTCACCAATGTTCTCGCTAATGATTTCCGACCAATTGATTATTGAATCTGCTTTGTTGATTTCAATGGTCCTGATGAAAGCATACATCCATGTGCGAAAGGTGTGAGCGTTTGCTTCGCCATTTATCCTGCATAACTTGGCAATATCGTCCACCTCTTGTACCAGATTGGACCGCGGAAGAGTTCTTGGGAACTTGGAAGGAGATCTGGGCTTCTTCATATATTTGTTGTTCATTATGTTCACGCAGTCAACTCTATGCTTCTTCCACCTGCTACCGGCATCCTGTATGCTAATAGAAGTCACCACCTTTCGTGCTGGAATCTTCAAACAATAATTGATGAACTGTACGTCCAACTGGATTATTGTTTTCCTTGTAGCATCTCGGACTGATCTGGATGATGGATGGTAAGACCTAGCACACTCCATAACGAACTCTGGCAATCGGGCCGGGCAGATGGAAACACTGCAGTTCGAATAATTCCACTGCTTTTGACTGCACGCATGAGGGAAGTGTTTCCTGCTCTAGATCTTTCAATCAATTCGGAAAGAGGTTCCGGACCTAAATCTGTGTCTCCAATGTCTACAAATTTAGAAGTGATGCATGACTCTGTTGTGCTCTCTTTTTAATCCCTCTTTGCTATGGCCGTATCTGTCTCTGTCTGAACAATTCTTTTTCTCTTTATTCACCGGAATTCTTCAAAACTGGTGTAGATCTGGATAATTCTTCAGATTCGAGAGGATATATTCAATGTATTGGACATTGATTTAAGCTCCCTTTCTCTTATAAAATCACCTGTAATGAATTCCTGTAATTAATTCAGACAAAGATGGCAACCGAAACATGAACAATGGATTTTAATCATAAAAATCTGCATAATTCAAGCCTGCTGCCCCAAAATTTGATGTTTTATTTGCATGCAAAGCAAACATGAATTTTACCAACTTCACCTGAGCACTTGTATCACTTATGCAGACAATTATCCAGACACAAATCAACCTCCTTCAACCTATGCGCCAAAATTGGAAGCTTCCAACATTAATTACACCTTCTTCTGAGCAAAAATCCTCTTCAAATGGGGCGCACTTTTTGTCTAGGTTGCACTTCTCTGCTTTTGAATTAATTAATTCATCCTTATGGCAGCCCCTACTTATATAATCCTCATAATTATATAATTAATTAATGTTTTTCCTATTCCTGACAATTAATTAATTATTTAATAAGCTTCACTCTTCAAATGGGGCGCCTATTTTGTGCATGCTCATGACTGCCATTAAATAAATTAAATTTATTTAATTTTAGATTTCTAACTTCAATTAACTCAAGCCTCACAAAGTATGCTTTGACCTTAGCCATTTGAAAAATAAGAATTAATTAAATCAATTAATACTTAAAAAAGTATTATTTCTCTCCCAAATGGGGCGCACTTTTTGACATGAAGGGGCTGCATTAAATAAATAATATTTATTTAATTTTAGAATGTCTAATTCCAACTTCCTTTATCCACTTTCCCTTTGTTGACTTTTCCACAAACCTGGGCGCCAAAATTGGAGAAGAATTTAATTAATTTAATGCATTTAAGGCTGCCTTTCTTTCCCTAAAGGGGTCGCACTTTTTGACATGAGGGATTTCTATTTTTAAAAGTCAATTGACAATGGGATTATTTACCTGCAAGGCAGCTCCGAAAATCCCATGATTCACTTAAGTTGTTTGACTTTCATAATGAGATTATTTACCCTGCAAGGCAGGTAATAAAATCCCATCAATGCCTTAAGTGATTTTTCTTTTATTCCACAATGAGAATTTTTACCTGTAAAGGCGGTAAGAAATTCCCGCTTGCTTGTTGCCTCTAATTTTCCCATTGTGACTTAAGTGGCGTTGCTTTCATGGGAAAAGTACCTGCTTTGGCGGGAAATTTCCGCTTCGCCCGCTTTGCCTCTAATTTTCCCATTGTGATTTAAGTGGCATTGTTTTCATGGGAAAAAGTACCTGCTAGGCGGGTAAGAAATTCCCTTTGCTGCTACTTCTAATTTTTCCATTGTGACTTAAGTGGCGTTGCTTTCATGGGAAAAAGTACCTTGATAGCCAGGTACAAAATTCCCACACCCTGCTTTGCTTCCAAAAATCCTATGATTCACTTCAAACCCTCTTTTTCCAAAAATGCGGCCAGCCCAGAAAGAGCTTTTTGGTGCACGACTTCGTCTTTTCCGAGAGAACCCAGGACCTCCGATGGCGAATTCCTTCCGCACAACATGCATAGGTGATCTCCGATACTCCAGGACCAAGAATCGGGCCAAATCGACAAAGGAATTGATCTAGAGAAATTTCACAGAAAACGAAACGGGAAAACACAAAAAACACAAAACGTTGCCAGAAGTCACAAATAAACCCCAAGATTCATTCCGGATTAAAACCCTACTGGTATATGGGAAAATTGATATGTATGATCACAACAGGGTTAAATCGGAGCACAAATTGCTTCAAACGGGCTCAAAATAATTAAATACAAATTTCCCACAAGCAAACCCCAACGATAGAATAAAACAATTTTGGGCATTTGGGTATTTGTTGAAAATGGCTTATATGGCTCCTTGGGAATATCTTGACACATTACAGGAACTTTCTGGCAATAAAAACACAAAACGACCCATTAATTTAAAAGTAAATTTTTTTTATAAATAGGGTAGTCCCAGATTTTAGGGTGAAATCTGGGGACACCATGACTCCTCATCGAAAATGGCTCTATGAATATGAAAAAAATAATGGAGGTGAAGTCTTCTTGGGAGATAATTTGACCTACAAGATCATGGTTCGCGGGAGTGTCAAGTTGAGGTTCAGAGATGGAAGGATTAACACCCTCCTTGGTATTCTACACATTCTCAATTTGACCAAAAACCTAATATCTATAAGTAAGATGAATGATGCAATTGTGTATGTAGTACTTTCTAAGGATAGTTGCAAGATAGTTTGAGCAATGGAGACCGTACAAGAACATTGATCAAGCTTAAGGCAAGCAGTGTGAGTGATGAGTGCAATAGCTTCATGGTTCTGTGAGGATAAGAAAGTTACAAAGATGACTCCTACATCTGTAAAGAAGACAATAATGTGGCATCAAAGGATGGGGCATATCGGAGAGAAAAGCCTTCATGCATTAAAAACCAAAGGTATGGTTGACGTAATTTCTGATTCTTTATATTTTGATTTTTGTGAGCACTGTATTTGGAAAGAAAACTAGAGTAAAGTTCCTAGAATGCTAGAAGTTCGAAGGAATTCTACATTTAATACATAATGATGTGTTTGCACTGTGAAAGTTCCATCACTAGAATTTTTAATTTTATTTTATCACTTTTATAGATGATTTCTCAAGGAAGACTTGGGTATATTTTATCTGGAACAAGTCTAAGGTTTTCAATAAGCTCAAAGAGTTTAAGGCTCTTGTGGAAAATCAAATAGAAAAGAAGATAAAGGTTTTGAGAAGTGATAATGGTGGGGAATATTGCTTTAATGCCTTTGAGCAATTCTATAAACAATGTGGAATAGAAAGGCAAAATACAACTCCATGAACAAAACTTTGTTGGATAAGGGTAGAAGTATGCTTAGTGGTGCAAGTTTGGACAGGAAATTCTCGTAGAAGTAGTGACAACTGCTTGTTACCTGATCAATAGATCACCCACATCCACCCTTGAAGATAAAACTCCACAGGAAGCATGAACTGGTAAGAAACCCTCTATTTGACATTTAAGGGTATTTGGTTGTATTGCTTATATGTATATTCTGAAAGAGAAAAGAATAAATCTATAATAAATCAGATAGGTGTGTGTTTATCGAATACTCTAATGGTGTAAAGGTATACAAGCTATGGTATCCAAAAACACAAAACGTTGTTTACGGTTGTAATATAGTCTTGAAAAGAAGTTAAGGGGATTCCAGGAGCAGGAAGCAAAAGCAAAACCAAAGGATGATCATGAATAAGTTCATGTTGAACTAGAAGAGGGTGAATTTTTGTTTGAATTTGATGCAACTAAAGAAGATGGACCAAAGAGAGAGTTGTTAGAGGAAGATTTAGATGAAGTAGAGGAAGAACTGTAAGATGCAGAACCAAAAACTCTATCCTTGAGAAGATCAGGTGAGAAGGGTACCTGATAGGTATACACCTCTTGATTTTTGTTTTGCATTTCTTTTATCAAATTTGTATGTTAATGATGATGGCTCCAAGACTATAAAGAAGGCTTTTGATTCAAAAGAAAATAGGTCTTGAAAGAAGACTATGGAGGAAGAAATGGAGTCCTTAAATAAGAATCATACATGCGACTTGGTAAAGTTACCTCCTGGAAGAAAACATGTTGGTTGTAAATGGGTTTTTAAAAAGAAGTACAATGCAAAAGGGATAATGAAGAAGTCTAAATCTTGCCTGGTAGCAAAAGGGTTCTCGCGGGTAAAGAGACTTGATTTTGGTGAGATTGTTTTTCTTATTGCTACGTTACATCCTATTAGATTTCTTCTACTAGTTGTTGCTTTTGATCTGGAAAATAGAACAAATGGATGTTAAGACAACTTTTTTACATGGTGAGCTTGAGGAGGAAATCTACATGAAGCAACCAAAAAGCTTAAGGTTAAAGGAAAGAAAGATTTGGTGTGTAGGATGAAAAAGTCTCTTTATGGCTTAAAGCAATCACCAAGAATGTGGAACTAGAAATTTGACATATATGTGTTGGGACTTGGACTTGGAAGAAGCAAAGCTGATCCCTATGTTTATTTTAAACAAGGTGAAAATTTTGTTATCATAGTATTGTATGTAGATGACATGTTGTTAATTGGTAACAATAAGGAAATGATCAGGTCAAGTCTCAACTCTCATCTCAATTTGATATGAAGGATCTAGGTGTTGCAAAATTTATTTTGGGCATGGAAATTAAAAGAGATCATGTAAATAGGAAATTGTGGTTAAATCAAAGGAAGTATGTTGAGATGATATTACAAAGGTTTAAAATGCAGGAAAGTAAACATGTCGATATTCCCTTTCCTGTTGGTCAAAAATCATTTATTGAACAATTTCCTAAAACTGAAAAAGAAATTGAGGACATGTCTCAACCGTCATATGCGAGTGCAATTGGTAGTTTGATGTATGTAATGGTCTATACCAGACCTGATATTGCTCATGCAGTGGGAGTAGTTAGCAAATTCATGTCAAATCCTGAAAAGGAACATTGAATTGCGGTGAAGAGCATGTTCAAGTATCTACATGGGATGGTGCAATATGCTATCATGGAAATCTGGTGAAAGAAAGACATTGAATCTACATGGCTTTGTGGATTTAGACTAGGTGGAGATTTGGATATGTGCAAATCTACCATAGTGGGTATGTTTTCAACTTGTTCGATGGAGTGGTAAGTTGGATGAGTAAACGTCAAGCAAGTGTTGCGATATCCACCACAGAGAGGCTTGAGTACATGGCAGCTACTCATGCAAGCAAGGAAGTGGTTTGGCTTCAAAGGCTGATTTTCACTGTTGGGTTCACTCAAAATGTTGTAAGGATCAATTGTGATAGTCAAGTGTAATTTTTCTAGCTAAGAACCCTAAGTATCATTATAAAATGAAACACATTGATGTTCACTACCATGTTGTAATACAAATGGTGGAGGGAAAGATATTGTTGGAGATGGTGGACACAATATAATGTTGGTGATTCATTGACAAAGGTTGTAAGTACTAAGAAATTTTCTTGGTGCAAGAAATTATTGGTCATGACTGCCCAGAGCTCGACTATATGGCCTTTGCATCCCCTATGGAAAGCATTCAACAAGTGGGAGCGTAAGTCCCCTTTTTCGAAATAATTTATTTGAAGGCTTCTTGCCCATTCTACTTCCCATGGGCAAGAAGTAGATGAACAAGGGAAGCCCTTGGTTTATATTTTAGGCTTTCTTTTATTAATATTTATATTTTTCTTTAGTATTTTCCTTATGAAGCAGGTCGGTTAGGTTGGGAGATTGGGGAGCTTTTAATACAAGCTTAAAGATGAAATAAGCTTCTAAAGGAGGTCGGTCTTGGGGAATTCTTCCCTAAAGACTCTTGGCGCCATCACAAGGATATATAAGGGGTCGCATGGGCTCATTTTGGGCATGTTTTTACTATTATAACTTTATCTATTTGGTTTTAGAGTTGGTTTTTCTATTCCAATCCACCGAGGGGCAAAATTTCTATGGTGTGGCAAGCAAGGAAGACGAAACCCTTGTTGAAGGTTGGAGAACGAAAACTCTCCAATTTGGTGGTTCTAAGGACTTCTAAGAAGACTATCTTGCTGGTTGGGCAGCTAGGGCATTGAAGGAGAAGAGATTTCAAGGGTTCTACATCATTTTGGCACCCTCTCCTAGGGTGACGACTTGGGTAGAAGAGTATTTCGGTGCCTTCTAGGGCACATTTTGGTGTCTCAAGTGGATATTCAGATTTCTCTTAATTTATATTCAAAACTCTTCAAACGAAATAAAAATACTCATCCATCCAAAGTGGACAACATTGCTATATGGTATGAGTACGGGGCTCTTCCGGAGAAGATTTGTGATGCCATGTCATTTTCTGAGTCCATGGGAGTAACCAAGGGAAGATAAAGGCCCAAGCCTAGGTCACAAGCTACACAAGAAGAAAAATTAGGGCTGTAAGTAATGGAGAAGAAACAACCCATAGAGGAATCCACTGTTGTCACTTGCCCAAAAATATGTGTATTTTTGCCTTACTCTTCAAATTTTTTGGTAAATTGGCTCTTACAAGATCTTTGTTTGCCTTTGTGAAGTCGAGAGAGAGAGATGGAGTTGTTTTCAACAGTTAGTTATTTCTCAAAATTTTGAATTTGGGGACTTTTCCTTTGTTTTGCGGCTATTTCGGTTTTGGTGTTCCTTATGTCCCGTGTTCCATTGGGCTCTCAGTTCACCGATTCCCTGCATTGAACTACCTTCTCTTTGTGTGTGTTGCGGGTATTTCGGCTTTGTGATGAACCTTTTCCATTGTTCTCTCGAAAGATCCCAAACCCCTTTTTTCCTAAATATATATATATATATATATATATTTTTTTTTATATAGCTCGCATGGAACTCGAACTGTAACATCAAGAAAACCATAAACAAATTAAATAATGCAAAACCTTGCTAACTTGGGTGAATACATAAAAGGTGCCTAGGGTTTAAATGGCAGATTTCTTCATAAATAATTCAGCCATAAATTCAATATTGATTTCTGATGATAAATAATTAGGGCAAACACAACTAGAAATCTGCAGATGGAATGATAACAAATATTGTCTAAAACCCAGCCGTAATAGATTCAAACCAAATCGATTTGATATATATTTGAGGCTAAAAGATACAACAATAAACTAGCATGAAGAATACCTCAATCACTGCATAAAACAACTGTAGAATAAGTTGCCCCACTCTAGAAGATGTCTGAATGCACACTGCTGCAATTTATTTCTCTTTCTGAAACTGCTGAAATGATAAATAACTTGTGTCAACAATGAAGATCCCTGTATGGAAACTTCTCTCACTTCTCTTGGGGTTTCCGTCCGCAAGAGGAATAATCCAGAGGGTTTCCGTCATTGGATTTTTTCTCAGTAAAGCTCCGTGAGCTAATCTACGGGAAAAATAATAATAATCTGCATAGTGCCGACAAGTTGCACTTTTCCCTTATAGCCAAAAAACCCTTCCAAAAAGCAAGTCACTCTTTTTCCAAAGGAGCATAATTAATTTTTAATTAATTTATTCCCTCTCCAAGCAAGTCGCATTTTTGGCTTATTTAATTTCTCCCCAAAGCAAGTTGCATTTTTTGCCTAGGAAAGCACATTAAATAATTTATTAATTTATTTACATGTACTTTCCTAAGTCGAAGTCACTTAAAAGTCTATTAATTCATTATATGTGCTTTAGTGGTACTTTATTTTATTTTTAAGCACGATATAATAAAATTAATAAACCGAAGTCACCCTTGAAATCACCCTTTGGTCGTCGGGCAGACAAAAAGAGCCAAAGGTCTTCGATCGAACTATTCGAGAAAGAGGGACATTACATTCTCCAAAGTGCACTGGTTCTCCGCATCCCCGCATTTGCCACAACCCTTGAATTCACTAAGTCCCTTTTGCACTGCGGGTATTTCGGCTTTGCGGAGAACTCGCGTCCCAATGTCTCGAGAGTCGACTATGCAAGTTTTTTCTGACTTACCCGATTTGAGTGTATTGCGGGTGTCTCGGCTTTCCATGTCCCAAGCGTCCCAAGTGCTCCCGTGCCGATTCTGACTGCAAACCCGCATTTGTCGCATCATACACAGCCTCCTTTGTCTGCGGGTGTTTCGGCTTTCCGCGTCCAAGGTGTCCCAGCGTCACAAGGGCTAGTTCTCAAATTTTCCGCCATATCCGCATTCCATAATCTCAAGTCGGCATTTTGTGGCCAAATTTTACCCGTTCCCGCAATACATTAATTTTCACATTTAATGCACCTTCTTGACCTATTCAAAACGGAATGTATATAAATACCTAGGGCAATTGGTTGTTTCTACCATACTTCCCACAATTAGTTTGTTGTTTCCCGTTCCGATTCACCCTCTCCACTGTTTGTAGTTGTGGCAAAGCATTTTCTAGTTTTTTTCAAAATTTCTAGGTGCATCTTGTTCCAACAGAGGTCGCGGTTCGTTTGAAAGTAAAATTCAGAGGATCAAGAAGTTCATTGCAGAGTCTTTTTGCCCTTGCCACACGAGCTTGTCGGTGACTGTATTTTTCTCTTTGGCCAGTTGCTCGAAATTCACACTCACTATGAAGATCCATTATAAAGGGCACGAACATCTCTCTTCTTTGGAAACAACTATACCCGAGATAGGAGATAGTGACACCCAACACCTTGACCTCGATGATTTTTGGGCACGACTTGATTGCGAGAATCCTACTCCTATTGCTCGCTTAATCAAAGAAAGTGGTATAGCTCATGCGGAGGTTTTCTTGTTTCTATTCAATGTGCTAACACTTTGTGTTAGCTTGTGGCTCCTATTTCAATCCGGACACAAAAGATGTCATTGATCCTCATGGGCAGGTGATTGCTCGGTTAAATGCTAGTTGTATTAGTGTTGCCCTCAAAATCCCAAGTGGTGGAAGATTCAAATACTCTCACCAAAGCTCGGCCCAACTTCTGTTTGATCAGGACAGCGAACAATACAAGAGCAGGGTGGCCAAGTCATGGTTTAAAAACCCAAAGAAAGAGCCTCAAGACTGCCAAAAACCATGTATAGAATTGATTTCAAGGAGGTGTCAGATGTCATTACCCTTCTTGCTAGAATAATGGGGCTACCCTCAACTAATGAGTTCCACTTTTGGATGTGCCCTTATATCAACATCATATGTGAAGGCAAGCAAAGCCTAAATTGGGGAGAGATAATTTGTGATAGTCTCACTAAACAGCTTACTTGCCAATGTTCAAAGGACTAAAACTTTCTATATGACTTCTTATTTGATGTACACTATTGCAGCATACAAGGAGTGGTTGGGGATTTCTCCTGATGAAGACAAAAAGGATGCTCCTATATACGAGCATTTCCCATAGTTAACATTGAAGAGTAGTAATCATCATTTCAGAAGGGTGAATGATGCCTTCACCATGTATATTGTCAGGTTGTTAGAGGGCAACACAACTGGAGATTCTCAAAGGAGGCCAAACAATTGATTAATGTCTATGGGAGCTATTTCATTCAATTCAGAAAGTTTTCTTACATACGGTTAGCTGGCTTTGAGGGAACACCCCTGAAACTCCCAATGTATTGTAGTGATAAAATGGCTCTAGTTGAAGTCTGTAGGCAGTTGGATAAGCTTCACAGAACTTGCAGAGACAAGAAGATTGCAGGCATTCAATTTCCAATCACATTGGGAAACTACACCTGCAGAGACTGCTTTGGATGCCCAAAATGTTGACAGACAATTGCCCCCCTCACACTTCATTTTTTCAAGCCAAGGACCTGCTTTGATATTAAGGGCTTTATTGCTAATAATTTTAGAATGGGTTTTCATCATCTTGTTGATAGTGAAGATTACTGGGCTGCTGATTTATGATGATTATGAAGCCAAGAAGAAGGTATTATGGCAGATTATCTCTTCAACAAATCAAGGACTTTGAAGTGTACAAGGTACCAGATGAACTACAAGATGATGGTCAAGATCTGCAGTCTCTTGAATATGAAAGGTCTATCAGGCATACTCCTATTGAAACCATTGATTGGTTTATTAAGGAAAATGATGACTTGAAAGAACTTATAAACCCTGTCTTGGTGAGAACCAAACTTAGGTTTTGTTGACTAGATTTTCTGCATAGCATAAAACCTAGGCAATCATGAGATAAATCTCCCTCATTTACCGGTGAGGCTCCCGTGTCAAATTTGTCAATTAAAATATGTTAGTATCTATATGGGGTTTTACTTTAACTATTCAGCTCATGAACCATAGCTATATAGTTTTCATAAAAAGTAAACAAGCTGTTTAAAGAAAGGAAATATTTATAGAAGAAGGGAATTATATAAACACAGAGAAGAAATGGGAAGATGTGCATCCCAATCAATAGATAACAGAGTTGATTGCATGCACATAGAAGAAACCAATAGATATCAACACGAGTTAAAAGTAAAGGCACTCTAGATCTAGATCTAAAATAACGCAGATTTATTCAAAGATCTAAGACAGAAAACTTAAAAACAAAATACATCGTGACACAAAGTTCTCCGAAATCTGCTCCTATATATTCCTTTGCTTCAAGTGGTCATCAGGGGTTTTGACAAAGTCTGGAACACAAGAATGTTGCTTACAAATTCTGATTATTAACCCGAAGGTTCTTCCTCTACTTATAGAATGTAGAGGGCAATTACAAGTCGGAAGCTTTTAGTTGAACTAGCACATGTGGAAGTCGGAAAGGAAACAACTGGCAATCTCCCTCCTGGAATTCCTCTTTGCATGACATGCATGATTTGCAACTAAAAATAGAACCTTCTATTTTGCACGTTTGCCACCTATCTCCAAGTAGTTGACTTCTTCAAGTAATGGCTTTTAAACCAATCACTTAAGTTGTATAATTTAATTGATCGCTCAATTATTCTTGTGGAGGAAATAAGAGAAAGAAGAAGAAAGAGGAAAGCTGCAGTTTTGTCCTTTTTCATATTCTGTATGCAGCTGATTCAAACTAGATCTGGAAGCGGCTGGATCTGGAAGTGACTGGAAGCAGGCAACTTGCGGGTATTGCCTTTGACATGTCTTCCTTCTTATCCTTGAAGCTTTTACAGTTCTTCTCCAGTACATGCATCAGTGCAATGTTCGTCGTAAATAACTCATCATTTTTATTTTTAATTGCATATGAGCAATTAAAAATTCTGGAAAGCACTCCGGGTGAATGCAACTTCAATGAAGGCTTCAACTGGAAGATTGGAAGCACATGCACAAGATCCTGGAAGAAATTTTCCACGCACTGGCTTCTTCACGGGCTGCATTTGAAACAAGAGGATGAATTTTTGCCAGAAGCTTTTGCAATTATGAGATCTGGATCTGGATCTGTCTCCGGTGTCAACAAATCTGGAAGTAATGCATGATGTCGTTGTGCTTTCTTTTTCATCCTGCTTTGCCATGGCCGTATCTATCTTTGTCTGAGCAATTCTTCTTCTCTTTATTCGGCCGAAATTCTTCAAAACTGGTGCAGATCTGGATAATTCTTCAGATTCGGAGGATATATTCAATGTATTGGACATTGATTTAAGCTCCCTTTCTCTTATAAAAGCACTGCGCTGTATCACTTATGCAAACAATTACCCAGACACAAATCAACCTCCTTCAACCTGTGCGCCAAAATTGGAAGCTTTCAGCATTAATTTCACCTTCTTCTGAGCAAAAATCCTCTCCAAATGGGGTGCACTTTTCCTCTGGGCTGCACTTCTCTACCTGTGAATTAATTAATTCATCCATATGATAGCCCTTGATTATATAATCTTCACCATTCTATAATTAATTAATGCCTTTCCTATTCCTGGACAATTAATTAATTAATAAGCTTCACTCTTCAAATGGGGCGCCTATTTTGTGCATGCTCATGGCTGCCATTAAATAAATTAAATTTATTTAATTTTAGACTTCTGCTTCCAGTTAACTCAAGCATCACAGTATGTTTTGACCTTAGCCACTGAAAATAGGAATTAATTAATTCATTTAATACTTTAAAAAGTATTATTTCTCTCCCAAATGGGGCTGCATTAAATAAATTAAATTTATTTAATTTTGGAATTCTATTTTTAAATTTCTTTTGTCCACTTCCCTTTGTTGACTTTTCCACAAGCCTGGGCGCCAAAATTGGGTGAATAAATATTAACAAATATTTATTTAATGCATTATTATTCACCCAAGGTGGGTCGCACTTTTTGGAATAAGGAATTTCTATTTTTAAAAGTCAGATGACAATGGGATTATTTACCCTGCAAGGCAGCCCTAAAATCCCATGATTCACTTAAGTGATTTTGACTTTCATAATGGGATTATTTACCCTGCAAGGCAGGCAATAAAATCCCATGATTCACTTAAGTGATTTTTTCTTTTATTCCACAATGGGAATTTTTACCTGCAAGGCAGGTAAGAAATTCTCGCTTGCCTACTGCCTCTAATTTTCCCATCATAACTTAAGTGACTTTGCCATCATGGGAAAAAGTACCTGCAAGGTAGGTACAATCCCACACGCTGCTGCGACCAAAAATTCCATGATCCACTTAAGTTGTTTGACTTTCATAATGAGATTATTTACCCTGCAAGGTAGGTAAGAAAATCCCATCAATGCCTTAAGTGATTTTTCTTTTATTTCACAATGGAAATTTTTACCCTACAAGGCAGGTAAGAAATTCCCGCCTGCCTGTTGCCTCCAATTTTCCCATTGTGACTTAAGTGGCGTTGCTTCCATGGGAAAAAGTACCCTGCTAGGTAGGTACAAAATTTTCACTTGCTATTGCTTCCAAAATCCCATGATCCACTTCAAACCCTCTTTTTCCAAAAATGCGGCCAACCTAGAAGAAGCTTTTTGGTGCACGACTTCGTCTTTTCCAAGAGAACCAGATCTCCGATGGCGAATTCCTTCTGGCACAACGTGTGTATGTGATCTCCAGATACTCCAGGCCAAGAATCAGGCCAAACCGGCAAAGGAATTGATCCAGAGAAATTTCACAGAAAAACGAAACGAAAACACAAAAACACAAAACGTTGCCAGAAGTTACAAATAAAGCCCAGATTCATTCCTGGTTAAAACCCTACTGGTATATGGGAATAATGATATGTACGATCACAACAGAGTTAAACCGAGCACAAATTGCCTCAAATGGGGCTCAAAATAATTAAATACAAATTTTCCATAGTAAATCCCCAATCGACGACAAAATATAACAATTTTGGGCATCTGGGTATTTGGTGAAAATGGCTAATACGGCTCTTTGGGAATATCTTGACACAATACAAGAACCTTCTGGCAATAAAACACAAAACGACCCAATATTTTAAAAGTATTTTTTTTAATAGGGTAGTCTCAATTTGAGGATGAAATCTGGGACACCAGTTTTGATAGAAAAATGAAAATGTTCAGAGCAAGTAAGTCAAGGTCTTCCTCTCAAGAAGCCTCCACTCCTCGAAGGAGATTCCCATGGCAACCCCTGAGGCACATGCACAATCGGTCCCCTCTCCACTTGAATCTTCAACTTTGGTATATATGAAGAAAGGGAAGGCTAAGAAAGATGAAAAGGTAGAGGAGGTAATTCAAGGAGAAAGTGAACAATTGTCTTCTTTGAAACAATTGGAAGTAGTACCTGAAATTGAACCAGTTATAGATCTCTGTAATGATGATGGTGATGAGAAAGAAACAGGAGAACATGAGGAAAGTAATCTTGAAGGAGGTAGTACGGAAAAAGAAGAGGAAGAAGATGATCAAGCAAAAGGATCATACTTTAGGAAGCAGAAGCAATGGTTATCCTAGGACCCTCTACCAAAGAAACTCCTGACAAGGAGGCACCTACCTCTAAAGTTGAAACATCTGTTTTGGAAGTATCTCTTTACAAACTTTAAGTGCAATGGGCACACTTGCACTTGGGTCTCTTGCTCCCTCTGCTTTCTAGTTCTTCTTTTTGCTTGGGTGCAACCATTGGTGGAGAGTAAGAAAAGAAAAGCTACATCTCATATTGTTTCTCCAAAGTTTGATGTTGTGGCAGCCCTTCTAGGTACTACTCCTTCCTCATCCACAAAGAAGGCTAAAATCACATCCAAGTTAGTATTTGATTCTCAAGGTCAGCAATTTATGGAATTTCTAAACCTAAGATTGACAAGGATGAAAGAGATCTGTCTGTAAGTGATTTGGAATTAACAAGAATTCCCCTAGGAGAATCTACACCCGAGAGTGAAGTGCACAATTTGAAGGAGATAATGTCAAAGGTAATTGAAAGGGTTGAGAAAGGCAAGCAAACACAAGATCAACTGGAGGAACAAAATCAAATCCTTTCAAATTTCATCCGGTCCTTATTAGCAGAAGACAAGGTACTTGATCCAACTCCACTAGCCTCAATCCCACCACTTGTTGTCTTGACTAATGATGAAGTTCAAGCTATCAAAGACATCCATAAGCATGCTACCTATGGGAAGGCAATGGAAGCCTTGGTTGATGATATGATAGTCACGGGATTAAACTTCATCGAAGAAGCATACAAGTCATATGATAAAGTCACTGTGATACAACTTAAATTTACTACAACACTCAGTGGTTTAGATAGAGAATTGAAATTGTGGAGTGAATGCATTCAAGATCTCCGGTTGATGAGTGACATAGATGTGCAAGTTCTTTTGGCAAATAAAGTATTTGATGATGCAAAGTTTAATTTGTCTAAGCAATGGGTCTTCAACATTGATTGGAAAATAAAATTCCTTGAGGAAGCCATTGGTGAACTTAGGAATATGTTGCAGAAGGGAGAAGCTTTTAAAGCATGTGTCATATCGCCTTTCAAGATATTCACCAAATCTTCAAGGAGAATTCAAGGGACAAATTCACAGTCCAAGAGATTAAGTCCCAATTCAGGACATTTGTTAAAGAAGATTTGTTTAAACAAGATACTATGTCTAAGGATAAAATGAGGGAAATTTGTACACTTCAAGAAACCATCACTGAGGCCAATAAGGAGTTTTTAGAGAATGCAGAATTTGGAAAGAAATGGAGAAATGCCTAGGCAGCTGGACTCATGCGACTACAAATACCACCATCCCTCGAGGCATGGACATCGTTGAGAGCATTGAAGAGATTCAAATCAAGTACTCAAGGTAAAGAGTGTCACAATCACTCCTTCGAGTGTCCCAACTCCTAGTTCTTAATCTTTTAATCAAACTATCTAATTAAGGTGGCTATTTTCTTTCTAGTCATATAATATGGAAGTAAAAGACAATTTGATGTTATAATGCTTAATTAGATATTAATCCTTTGATTAAAAGAAAGGAAACTTGAAAAGACTCTTTTATAACCACCCATGAGGCTATTTAAGGAGCTTTTCTTGTCATTTGAAGGGGGATTTTGGATGTCTTGGATGTAAAAAAGTACTTGAATTGGTAATCAATACAAAAAGAAGTTCTATCTTTTCTTGTGTTCTATCTATTTCTGCTTTCTACCGATCCATGTGAAGTTATATATATCTGAATAGAACTTTGTGTCCTTCAGTTGATGTTGTGCTTAGAACTTTGTGTCTATTACATATATGTCATGTATTCGGTGTATATAATTCTAATCTTGTCACTCTTGCATGCATAAGTAGGATATCATTCTGCAACCTATATGTCTAAAAGTGTTTTCTTCATTTTCTGAATATTAAGTCTTCTACTTTCTTCTCTTCTGTATTGAAAATTTTATGAGATGAAGACATCTAAAGCATCAAAATCCTCATTGAAATATTGATAGTTTGTACATTTGTAAATAAGTAGATTTTCTTATTTGTTGTGTGTTCAATAAGGGAACCTCTCCCATAGAAGAGGGATTGTTGTCCCTGACTGTTGCTTGTTTTCAAGGTCAAATCTAACAACCAATAGTTTTTGGCACCCACCATGTGGGGCACATTTTTGTGCATCCCACCAAAACAACTTCAATCAGACCAACAACAACAACACACTGGTGGATAGAAGATATACACAAGGCCAGAGAGCACATGGTATTGAAGATCCAGATTTTCAATTACTGGAACAACAAGGCTTCATTCAGACTCTAGAAAGAAGGAAGAGAAGAACAAGATCCACAAGCACTCCTCCTACTAAGATAGAGTTGCAAAGAACGTTGATTTTCAAACACAATCAAGCCCTAACATCCAAGCTTTGGTGTTGGCTGGAGTTGCAGTCCCTTTACAAACCATTTTTCCAAGAATGGCAACACCTCTACCTTGGGGACAATGGGTTGGACCTTTGGCTCTTGCTCAACCATTGCATGATCTCCCAAAAGGGAATAGAAATAATTTTCCTAGATTCAGAGGAGATGGGAAGGTACACCCGATGAACACATTGTTGCATTCATCGTGGCTTGTGGAGTTCTCGGAGTCGAGCACGAAGATGTCTCTGTCAGGATCTTTGTAGAAACACTCCAGACAATGTTGTGAGATTGGTTCTATCATCTTCTAACCGGTGCTATCACTAACTAGGATACCATGAGGACTCAGTTTGAAAATCAGTTCAAACCCACTAAGGATGTGCATGCTCTCCTTGCCCAAATTTCTCAGATAAAGAAAGAACCATATGAGCCCATGCGAGAGTTTGTGGCAAGATTTAACAAATTGGTGAATAAAATTCCAGTAGCCACTCATCCTGTGGATCAAATTCAAAATGTTTCTTCCTGAATGCACAATTGCCTAGAGGTAAGCTACGCATTGAGAAGGGCTAATCTTGCTACTTTGGATGATGATCAACGCTTGGCCATAAGTGTCAAGATGATCTCATAATGTCTGGAAAATTAAAAAAGGAACCTCCTAAAGCTAAAACTTCTTCTTCAGAACCAATTCTGATCAACTAGTACAAAAATTGGCGAATGATCTTATAGCAATCAAGAAGCAATTGGCTCAAAATACTCCTTATAAAGATATTCCAAGGAGAAATTTTCAACCCGAAATCATTTTCCTTCTACTCAACCCAAACTAGCAATTGAAGCACCTCCTCTTAAGGTTCCAGTCAATGCAACATGTGAAGTTCAGGAGCCTGAAGATGAAGTAGAGGCTGAGGAGTATGAAGAGCCCGAGGAAGAAGAAGAGGCTCCAGAAAGAAGCAAGTGATTCTCAAGTTAATTTCCTTACCACCAAAGGGGTTGATGATGATGAAGATAATTATGATGAAGTAGTGATAGATATGAACAGTGAATCATATGTTGTTATGACCAAAGAATAAATGAACAAAAAGGAGGTGACCCAACCTACAAAGAAATCCAAAGAGGTTCCGATCACTATTCCAGTTGTTGCTAAAAGAGGAGCCCCTATCCCTACCCCTTCCACCCAAAAGGGAATAACACTTCTACTTCTTTGTCTTCTACACCTAAAGATAATATAACTTCAACCTCTGTGTCCAAAACAACCTCAACCACCAAAAATGATAAGCCTAAGGCTTCCACCTCTTCTAGTGTAGATGCCCCATCTACCTCTGGATCTTTTGACATAATTGATCACATCAAGAAAACCAAGATTCAAATTTTGAAGCTGAATTCTATCAAACTCACCTTGATGCCTTTTCCCAGGTAGTCAAGTTTGTCAAATCCAAACCTAACTCATCATCTACTACTTCCAAAGGCCTATTTCCTACTCCCACCTCATCACCTCAAAAAATTTGATGGTTGCACAACACCTTCTACAACTAAAATATTGAGCCCTTTTATGTCACACTGCTTATAGCTGGCCATAGGCTTAGTAATTGTGTTATTGATTCAGAGCATCAGAAAATGTGATGCCTACTAAAGTTTCCCATGCTTTAGGCTTGACTTTGACACGCACATTTGGTTCATGTTATTCTATGGAAAGTAAGGAGGTGCCATTGGTAGGAAGGATCAAAGATGCACAAGTAGCCTTTGTTGCTTTCCCAGAGAAAAGGGTCAAAGCTACTATTTTAGTAGCAGATATTCCTCCATCCTATGGTATGTTGCTGAGTAGAAATTTTGCAAAGAAGTGGGAGGAGAAATTCAAATGGATTGGTCACATGCTCTCATCCCGGTTAATGGAAAGATGAAGAAGTTGTTACTTGAAAGACAAACTGAGTATATTGTGTAAAAAATAGATGACCCTAAAGCACAAATTCTCTACGAAGACATTGGTCATGGTAATTACATGATCATGTCAGAAGATGAGATGAAGGCTCCTAAGGGTGTGATAGATGATCCTAATGGTGTTTGGATTCTTGAATTTGATGGTAGTTTCTCTTCAGTTGGTTACGAGCAGGCGTAGTTCTGTTTTCTCTTGAGAAGAAGTCTTATCCTTTCTCTTATAAGTTATGCAATTTGAAAATACAAATAATACAACAAAATATGAAGCTCTTCTTTTAGGTTTGGAACAATGGCAAGAGAAATGGGAATAAAGAACCTTTGTGCATGAGGAGATGTAAGAACTTATTGTCAAACAAGTCAGAGGGGTTTTTCAGGTAAAAAATAAAAGGCTCAAGCATTACAGGAATTTTGTATGGGATTCAATTGAATTATTGGATGCCTTTTCTATTGAAGTCCATACCTAGAGAAAAGAACACTAGGGCTGATGCCTTAGTTGTATCAGGGTCCTTGTTGATCCCTCATCTTGACTTTTCCCAAGAAAAATTTACAATTGAGATGATACATAGGCCAAGTGTGTTGGATAATGTCAACAATTGGCAGGTATTTAATGATGATCAACACTTGCTCTCTTTTCTTGAGCTTAAAGACAATTTCAGTCAATTGTATTTTGAAGGAAGTGAGGTTGTCCTCATGAGTTTTGTACCATCTTCTGTACCTGAAGAAGGAGTCGAAGAAGAATCTGATAAGGATGGTTGCATAAGACTGAAAGGTAACAAGATACCTAGAGGGATGGTTAGCCTGGAGGATTTTTTGACAAACATGACAGGTATATCAAGTCAAAGGTATCACATGGAGCTCATCAATCAACAGAGCATGAGAAAGTTAACATTGGAAGTGAAGAAGAGCCTAAGCTTGTTAATATTGGTAAATGTTGCACTCAGAAAAAAAGAATAGAATGATTAAATTGTTAAAAAATATGTTGATGTGTTGGCTTATTCATATGATGATTTAAAATCCTTCAGACCAAGGAAATGCAGCACTACATTCCTCTAAAGCCAGAATTAAGCCTTTCAGACAAAAGCAAAGGTAGTACAATCCCAAAATTACAGAGATACCATTCACTAGAGATTTAGAAGTTGTTGAACGCAAGGATAATTTTCCCTATTCATCATTCGGCCTGATAGCCAACATTGTGCATGTAAGGAAGAAGAGAGCGGAGAGATCCATATTTGTGTGGATTTTCAAAACTTAAACCAGCTTCCCTCAAGGATAACTACCCACTCCCCATGATGGATCAAATCTTGCAAGTTGTCACTGGCTCGAGATGCTATCTATGTTGGATGGTTTCTCGGGGTATAATCAGATTGAAGTAGATGTCTGGATCAGCACAAGACAACTTTCACAACTCCTGGGGTACTTTTGCATATAGAAGGATGTCATTTGGTCTCATCAATGTTGGTGCCACTTTTTAGAGGGAAATGGATTTGGCTTTTGGTGATTTAAAGGGAAAGTGCATTGTAATATATCTTGATGACTTGACTATTTTCTCCAAGAAGAGGGAGGATCATTTCCAACATCTTGAGGTTGTTCTCTAGAAGTGCAAGGAAGCATGGGATATCCCTAAATCCAAAGAAGTCCATCTTTGGTGTTATGGAGGGAAAATTGCTTGGACATATTGTTTCCAAAGAAGGGACCAAGATAGACCCAGAGAGAGTCCAGGCTATTCAAAAGATTCCCCTCCCCACAAGCAAAAAAAAGGTGTGCACTCTTTCTTTGGAAAATAAATTTTCTAAGGAGATTTATCCTGATTTTGTAGAATTAACTATGAGTATAGCCCAAATGATGAAAGGAAAACAATCCTTTTGTTGGACACCAGAAGGGAAGGAATCCTTTGAAAATATCAAAGAAGCAATTGCCAGAACACCAGTCCTTTCTGTCCAAACTTTGAAAAGGATTTCATAATCTATTGTTATGCCACTGAGAATACCTTGGCAGCCATTCTGACATAGAAGAATCTGAAGGATGTGAGCTTCCCATTGCTTTCATGAGTTATGTTTTGAAAGCTCATGAATTAAAGTATACACAAATGGAGAAGCATGCTTTTTTGTAGTTAAGGTAGTCAAGCAATTCCACTTCTATATCCTTAATTCTCACTCCATTGTCTTTGTGCCTGATACAACTGTTAAATCAATTCTCACACAACAAGAGTTTGGGACTAAAAGAGGAAACTGGGTGGAAAAAGTGCAAGAGTATGATTTGGATATCAGGCCCCAAATTGGTCCAAGGCAAGGGTCTCTGAATTGATTGCTAAAAGTGCCAAAGGTGACTCACCCAAAGAAGATGCTCATATTCCCACTGTCCTTTTCCTTAGTTCAACTGATGAATGGTATGTTGACATTGCTCATTTTCTGACATATGGAGAATGTCCATCCCATCTGAATGCTAAGGAAAGAAGAGCTATTAAGCTAAGATCTACACAATATGTGCTTTGGGACAATTCCTTATTCAAAAGAGGGATTGATGGAAGATTTCTTAGGTGTGTGGATAAAGAACAACAAGAGGTTACTCAGAGCATTTCATGATCAAGCTTGTGGAGGACATTTTTCATCTTGGTGATTGCTCATAAAATTCTTCACAGGCTATTACTAGCCAACATTGTTCCAGGGATGCAACTAAGTGGGTAAGCAAGTGTGAAGCTTGCCAAACCTTTGTGGGAAGACCCAAGCTAGCTACCTTACCCTCAAACCAGTAGTAATTGAAGAGCCCTTTCAACAATGGGGTTAGATTTTGTAGGAACCCTCAATCCTAACTCGAGTGTTGGGCATACTCATGTTTTAACTACTACTTGACTACTTCACGAAGTGGGTAGAAGCTATTCCGGTTAAAAGTACAACTTTTTGAAGTAGTATGTAATTTTATCAAGGAAAATATCCTGATCAGATTTGGGTTCCAAACAAAATTGTCACCGATAATGCCTCCAATTTCTCATCATATGAATTGATGGATTTTTTCTATGGATATGGGATTTCTCTTGCACATTCCTCCGACTACTATCCTCAGGAAATGGATAGGAAGAATCAACAAACAAAAATTTGGTGACTATTATTCAAAAGCTTGTGAATGAATCCCAAAGGAATTGGCACAAAAATCTTTATGATGCTCTTTGGGAAGATAGATCACACCTAAAAGAGAAATTGGGATGTCTCCTTTCCAGGTGGTGTATGGAATAGAAGCTCAGCTACTACCAGTGATAGTGGAACTTCTAACCTTACAATTAATGAAGGCTATTGAGGATTCAAATTTCACCAGTGCCTTGGAGAAAAGAATCATGTACTTGTAGAAGTTGGATGAGGACAAGTTCAAGTGGTGGACAAAATTACATCACACAAAAAAAGTGAAACAACTATTCGATAAGAAATCCAGATCCAGGGACTTCCAGGTTGGAGACATTGTCCTACTCTAGGAAAAGAGGCGAGAACCTCGAGGAAGTCATGGTAAGTTTGATTCTCTCTGGTTGGGTCCTTTCAAAATTAGACACTTTTCTGGTGAAAATTCATTTTATTTGAGCTATATGGATGGAACCTCTCTTCCATTTGCCATATAGTGGGCAGTATTTGAAGTTGTTTTAGTCCTAGGTGATTAGGTAGTCCTTTGTACAGTCTTGTATAGTCCTTGTTTTTGGTCTTTGTTTTGTGGTTCCTTGTTGCCTGTGTGTGTGTCTTCTGTATTGCCTCATTCTTGACTCTATTTCCCAATGGTGCACTTGCTTTTTCCAAAGATTCTAGGGTCCTTTGTCCTTCCTTATTCTCTTTTCTTGTGTCAAGACAGTTCATCCCCAAAAAGAGCCAATTTGTTGTCACTTGCCCAAAAATATGTGTATTTTTGCCTTACTCTTTAAATTTTTTGGTAAATGGCTCTTCAAAATGTTTGTTTGCCTTTGTGAAGTCTTGAGAGAGATGGAGTTGTTTTCAAAGTTAGTTATTTTTAAAATTTTGAATTTTTAGGGACTTTTCCTTTGTTTTGTGGGCATTTTCAGGTTTTGATGTTCCTTATGTCCCATGTGTTCCATTGGGCTCTCGGTTCACCGATTCCCCCTTCCCAAATTGAACTACCTTCCTCTTTGTGTGTGTTATGGATATTTCGGCTTTGTGATGAACCTTTTCCCTTGTGCTCCAATGTCTTGTGGTCTCCGCATTTGCATTTTCCAGAACCCTCAAATTCCTAATGTCCCTTTTAGGGCCAACTGTGTTTTTGCTTTCTCTCGTCCCAATGTCTCCAAGGGTCGACTTATGCAAATGTTTTTTCCCACTTACATTTTGAGTGTATTGCGGGTTTTGGCTTTCCATGTCCCAATGTCCCAATGCTCCTCCGACCTCCATTTCCCAAAACCCATTTTTCCGCATCACAAAGCCTCCTTCACCGCGGGTTTTTTGCCTTTTCACATCCCAAGTGTCCCAACATCACATGAGTTAGTTGTGCTCATTTTCCCATTTTATCCGCATTCCATATCTCAAATCGGCATTTTCTTGAAATGTTACCCCCTCCCCCAATACATTAATTTTCACATTTAATGCACCTTGTGACCTACTCAAAATGGAATGTGTATAAATACCTAGGGTAACCATTTATTTTACCATTCTCCCACATTTAGTTATTTTTTTATGTTCCGTTCACTCTCTCCACTTGTTTGTAGCCATGGCAAGGTCCTTTTCTAGTTTTTTTCAAAATTTCCAGGTGCATCTTGTTCCAGTAGAGAGGTCATGAATTCATTTGAAAGTAAAATTTCAAAGGATCAAAAAGTTCATTACAGAGTTTTTTTCCCTTTTTACACAAATTGAGCCTGCTTGTTTTCTCTAACAATTGTATTTTCTCTGTTCCAAAGGTTTTTCTTCTTCACACTCACTATGAAGATTCATTACAAAGGACACGAACATCTATCTTCATTGGAAACAACCATACCCGAGATAGGAGATAGTGATGCTCAACACCTTGACCTGGATGATTTTTGGGCATGGATTGACTTGCAAGAACCCTACTCCCATTTCTCAATTAATCAAGGAAAGTGGAATTTCTCACACGGGGTTTTCCAGTTTTGTTCAATGTGCTAACACTTGTGTTAGCCTGTGGCTCTTGCTTCAATCTAGATACAAAAGAGATCATTGATCCTCATGGGAAGGTAGTTTCTCGACTAGATGCTAATTGTATTAGTACCCCTCAAAATTCTAGTAACTGTGGAAGATTCAAACTCTCTCACCAAGGCTCAAGCCCAACTTCTTGTTTGATCAGGACAGTGAACAGTACAAGAGCAGGTGGCCAAGTCATGGTTTAAAAACCCAAAGAAAGGAGCCTCAAGATTGCCAAAAACTATGTATAGAATTGAATTCAAAGAAGAGTTGTCAGATGTCATCACCCTCCTTGCTAGAATAATGGGGATGCCCTCAACTAATGAGTTCCACTTTTGGATGTGCCCTTATATCAACATCATATGTGAAGGCAAACAAATCCTGAATTGGGGAGAGATAATCTTTGATGATAGTCTTACTAAACAATTGGCCAATGTTCAAAGGACTAAAATTTCTATATGAATTCTTATTTGATGTACACTATTACACATACAGGAATGGTTGGGGTTTCTCCTAATGAAGACAAAAAATATGCTCCTATTTATGAGTATTGCCCACAATTGACTTTGAAGATCAGTAATCACCATTTCAAAAGGGTGAATGATGCCTTCACCATGTATATTGTCATATTGTTAGAGGGAAACACAACTCGAGATTCTCGAGGAGGCTAAACAATTGATTGATGTCTATGGGAGCTATTTCATTCAATTCACAAATTTTCTTACATACGGTTAGTTGGATTTGAGGGACACCTCGAAACTCCCATGTATTGTAGTGTGATAAAATGGCCTAGTTGAAATCTCGTAGGCAATTGATAAGCTTCATAGAACTTGTAGAGATAAGAAGATTGTAGGCATCCAATTTCCAATCACATTGGGTAACTACACTTGCAGGACTACTTTGGATGCCCAAAATGTGGATAGAACAATTTCTCCCTCACTCTTCATTATTTCAAACCAAGGACTTGTTTTGATATCAAGGGTTTATTTGCTAATAATTTTAGAATGGGTTTCATCATCTTGCTGATAGTGAAGATTACTAGGATGACTGTTATGATGATTATGAAGCCAGAAGAAGGTATTATGGCAGATTGTCTCTTCAAAAATTAAAGATTTTGATGTGTACAAGGTACTAGATGATGGCAAGATGATGATCAAGATCTATAGTCTCTTGAATATGAAAGGTCTATCAGACATACTCCTATTGAAACCATTGATTGGTTTATTAAGGAAAAGGATGATTTGAAAGAACTCATAAACCTTGTCTTGGTGAGGACCAAACTTTGGTTTGATAGAAAATGAAAATGTTCAGAGCAAGTAAGTCAAGGTCTTCCTCTCAAGAAGCCTCCACTCCTCGAAGGAAATTCCCTATGGCACCCCTCGAGGCACATGTACAATTTGTCCCCTCTCCACTTGAATCTTCAACTTTGGTATATATGAAGAAAGGAAGGCTAAGAAAGATGAAAAGAGGAGGAAATAATTCAAGAAAGTGAACAATTGTCTTCTTCAAACAATTGGAAGTAGTACCTAAAATTGAACCAGTTATAGATCTCTGTAATGATGATGATGATGAAGAAAGAAAAGAGAACATGAAGAGGAAGTAATCTTGAAGGAGGTAGTATGGAAAAAGAAGAGGAAGAAGATGATCAATAAAAGGATCATACTTCGAAGGGGAAAGCAATGGGTTATCCTAGAATCATCTACCAAAGAAACTCCTGACAAGGAGGCACCTACTTCTAAATCTGAAACATTTGTTTTGGAAGTATTTGTATACAAACTTTAAGTGTAATGGGCACACTTGCACTTGGGCCTCTTGTTCCCTCTACTTCTAGTTCTTCTTTTTCTTGGGTACAACCATTGGTGGAAAGAAAGAAAAGAAAAGCTACATCTCATATTATTGCTCCTAAGTTCGATGTTGTGGCGGCCTTCTAGGTACTACTCCTTCCCATCTACAAAGAAGGCTAAAATCACATCCAAGTTAGTATCTAATTCTCAAGGTCAAACAATTCATGGAGATTTCTAAACCTAAGATTGACAAGGATGAAAGAGATATGTCTGTAAGTGATTTGGAATTGACAAAAATTCCCCTTAGGAGAATCTACACTTGAGAGTGAAGTGCACAATTTGAAGGAGATAGTGTCAAAGGTAATTGAAAGGGTTGAGAAAGGAAAGCAAACACAGGATCAGTTGGAGGAACAAAACCAAATCCTTTCAAATTTCATCCAGTCCCTATTAGCAAAAGACAAAGGTACTTGATCCAACTCCACTAGCCTCAATCCCACCACTTGTTGTCCTAACTAATGATGAAGTTCAAGCTATCAAAGACATCCATAAGCATACTTACCTATGGGAAGGCAATGGAAGCCTTGGTTGATGATATGATAGTCATGGGATTAAACTTCATCGAAGAAGCATACAAGTCATATGATAAATTACTCTAATACAATTTAAATTTACTACAACACTCAAAGTGGTTTAGATAGAGAATTGAAATTATGGAGTGAATTCATTCAAGATCTCCGGCTGATGAGTGACATAGATGTGCATGTTTCTTTTGGAAAATAAAGTATTTGATGATGCAAAGTTTAATTTGTCTAAGCAAAGTGGGTCTTCAACATTGATTGGAAAATAAAAGTCCTTGAGGAAGCCATTGGTGAACTCTGGAATATGTTGAAGGGAGAAGTTTTTTAAACTCTGTGTTGTATTTGCCTTTCAAGATATTCACTACCAAATCTTCAAGGAAAATTCAAGGGACAAATTCACAGTAAAAGAGATTAAGTCCCAGTTCAGGACATTTGTTAAAGAAGATTTGTTTAAACAAGATACTATGTCTAAGGATAAAATGAGGAAATCTTGTACACTTCAAGCAACCATCACTGAGGCCAATAAGGAATTTCTAGAGAATGTAGAATTTGGGAAATAAATGGATAAATGCCTAGGCAGCTGGACTCATGCGACTGCAAATACCACCATCCCTCGAGGCATGGACATCGTTGGAGCATTGAAAGATTTAGAAATCAAGTACTCAAGGTGAAGAGTGTCACAATCACTCCTTCGAGTGTCCCAACTCCTAGTTCTTAATCTTTTAATCATACTATCTAATTAAGGTGGCTATTTTCTTTCTAGTCATATAATATGGAAAAAAAGACAATTTGATGTTATAATGCTTAATTAGATATTAATCCTTTGATTAAAAGAAAGGAAACTAAAAGACTCTTTTGTAGCGGAAGACCTCAAAGGTTTCACGATCAAAGTAGCAGATGGCTATTTCATTCAATGGAGTCCCCAACTCCTTTTCACATTGGGAGAGCATGAGGTATGTGATGATTTTTATATGACTGGCATAGTTGATGCAAATCTTGTGCTTGGGGTCCAATGGTTACATTCATTGGGAGAGCTCACTCTCAACTACCAAAGTATGGAGTTGAGCTTCATGGATAAAGGCAAGAAGGTGATACTTCAAGGTATGATTCCGGAAACCACTCAAAACAAGTATTTGGTAGAAGATGTTGTGTCCAAAGAATCATATCTTTTCTCTTATCTAAGATAACGGCATATTGGAAGTCTTTTATTACAACTAAGTATGACAAGGATAAGTTTGTTAATGTTGTTTTTGAGGGAGAAATTGTGGATGAAAGGTATAAGATAATGGATGGGCTCATTCTCTATAAGAACCGGGTTTATTTGGTTTCCGAATCAAAGGTGAAGAACAAGATATTGAGGGTTGTTCATGATGCCCCATTGGCTGGTCATCCGGCTATCTTGAGACTTACAAAAAGGTCGAGAAAGGTTCTTTTGGAAAGGTATTAAAGAGGAGGTGTTTTAATATATACAGAATGTTTGACTTGCCAACAAAACAGAGTGGAGCATGAATTTCCAATTGGACAAATGCAACCCCTTCCTATTCCCACTCAAAAATGGGAAAGCATCTCCATGGATTTCATCACCAGTGCACATGGTTCAAGGTAAGAGTTGTTTATATATTGTGGTTGATAGACTCATAAAATATGCCCAATTTGTCCACTTCCAGCCAAGTATAATGTCAAAGTAGCACAACACAAGCATGGTTGAGCTACTTCTATAATGTCCCCTTTTCAAAATTAATTCGGAGAAGACCTTTAATATATTTGTATTTTTCTCGTGTGTTAATGGCGTGGAAAATAAGGGGAAAATAAATCAATAATTTAACTTAAGTGCTAAAATAATTATTATCATATGCGCTTATGTTTTATTATTAATTAAAAGAAAAACAAAAAGAGAAATAATAAAGTAACCATTCAATTGGAATAAAGTAAGAAATTGCTTTATTTTTAATTGTTTTAACATGCCAAAGTGGGACCTCCCATTTGGGACCTTTACATCAAACTGTGTGCCACCAAAAAGCATAAAAGGAGGTCGCCTAGGGTGAGAAAGGGATTTTTTTCCATTTTATTATCTTCTATTTTGGAGAGTTGGAGCATTGTGCTTTTACCTTCAGCTATTGAGGATGAAATCCCTCATTGGCAAACTATTGAGAACAAAAACCCTCATTAGTATTCAGATTCGTGGACGAAAACCCACTTATTTTCTGAGGTAGTTCCAATCAAGAGCTACAATTGGGCCTCAATCAACAACTTTGCAAAGATCAAACCAAAATTATCGACAGGGCATATTTTGGATCAGATTTCAGATTTATTACAGCTAGGGCATCATTGGCGGTCTGATTTTCGGGGTTTTTATGTTGGGTCACCAACAATGTAATGCCCCATTTTTGAAGACCCTTAGCCTATCTTTCCTCGTGGGCTCTAGGATGTTGCAAGGGGAATTTTTTATTAAATAATTAAATATTATTGCCAGGAGAGTGATTTTTATCATTTGACATTAGAAAGCAATAATTATTTAATTATGAAGATTATTTAATTTAATTCCCAAAATATAAAATTAAATGGGGAATTAATTAAATAAATATTTAGGTGGCTTTTATTGATAAAATCACCCTTAGAAAAGAGGACGCCACACCTAGGAAAGATAAACTGCTTTTATTTAATAATTTCCCTCTCCTAAGGATTTCGAATTTTGTGCCTCCTTGGTTATAAAAGGAGTGCTAGGATCATTATGAGACTCATGTTATGATGAAATTATTTTGATACTCCATGCTTGGAGTTGGGATGCATGCCCATTGTTGTCTTCTCTCTCTCTCTCTCTCTCTTGCGTGGGAGGTTGTATTGAGCTGGTTTTGAGATTCAATTGAAGTATTTATTTGTGAGATCCATGTTTTTGGCTTTGGCAAGTATTTCGATTAAATTTGCAAGTGAAATTCTGCCTTTTCTACTATAGCATCGTCACTTTGTAAGCAGGTGGGTTTGTGTGATCAAATTAAAGCTAGACTACATGGATATGGGTACGGGTACGATATCCCTGAAACGGCAAATTTTTAAAAATCGCGGGTACGGTACGCTTTTGGGTACGTTTTATATATATATATATATATATATATATGTATGTATATAAATATGTATATAAATTATAAATTTAAATAAGTATTTGCATACTTATTGAAATTTAATACTTAGTCATGGTGCATTTACACCTATATTTGGTGAAGTCTTTCTTTTCACATTACATCATGTAGTAGTAGAAGAGGTCTTTTACCACTCATCTCAGTAACAAATCAATTTACAAAGTATCAAATTACTGATACATTGCTTTTCAAAAAAAATAAGTATTTAGATTGTACATTCTAAGGAAATGATCAAGAAAACAAGTGTGGTAATAAAAATTATCCGGAAGGAGTTGAACATAGCAACTCCATTTGCTTCATATTTCTCTATCACGAGAATTTATCTTAGTGATCGATAAGATTCAAGGAGTTTTGATTGTTCATGGTGACCTTCCTTGATCCACTCAACACGATAGTATTGTCTGTATATTTCCCGAAACATCATAACTAAGCAAGAAAAATATGGATCCAAGTTTGGCAAGTGGGACGATTAGTCCGACCACGGGAGAATACTCACTTGAGTTTTGGAAAGCTATCCAAGATTTTTTTAATTACTAATCTATCTACAGTGCAATCAAAGCTCGTGATTCTTTTAGAAGATTGCAAGAAGTTGCTTGGTCCAAAAAGGTGCAAAAATGGATTTTATGAAAATAAGAAAAATATTGCCATCAATGCGTAGAGCTCGAGAAAATATACACTTTTAGAGAAAACAACACTTGAAATGGAGCCACAGAATGAAAGTTATGGCACATGCAAGTTTTTGCTGCTACATCTTCCCGGACCCTTTCCAAAAATGGCAAATTTTTTTCTATGCTTGTGATTTTTTCACCAAAAATCCAAAAAAGGAAAGAAACATTGTCTTTGGCAAGTTTTCTTTGGACGGGTATGGCTGAAAACGTACCCACGTGGACGAGTGCGGTAAAACCATACTCGGACCGTACCACGTCCCTCGTGCGAGTGCGTTTCCAACCATACCCACACAGTACACGCACCCCGTACTAGTACAGTATGCGTTTCCAAGCTGGTACGGGGACCCCTAGGGCGTTTCCGTGCAGTCTAGAATTAAAGTATTTTTGGTGTGCTTGCAAATCTAATTATTGGTGTATGTCTTCATTCCAGTTTTGGCGAGCTTCTTATGGTGATTATAGACTGATTTGTGTGCAAAAATCTTAAGCTTTAACCTTCAGCAGTTGCTAGTTTGTTTGCTAAACTGGATTGTGGTATTTTTAAGGGAAGTTCGACCAGCCTGGGCATGATTTACAGTCCCTTTAGCTTCAGCGATTCCTTTTAATGTTTTATGAACTGTTTGGGGCCATAAGTGGATGTGAATCGATCAAGTTTAATGTGTGACTTTGTGCCTTTCCTACAGCGAATTTCCTTGGGCATGTTTATGACTGATTTATGATCTTTTTGAGGTAGAATCGACTAATCTTATGCATGATTATATATCCCTTTTACAGCGATTGGTCTGGGCAGGTTTTGTGCTTAGTGAACTGAATTTTGTCTAGTTTGATTGCTGCTCAAAAACAGCGACTTCTTTTGGGAGTATTATGGACTGATTTTGGAATAGAATATATTGTTGTTCTTTCTTCCCTGGCAGCGATCCAGTTGGAGTAAGTATTAAATCATTCAAATGCATGTTTGAGACTCCTTTGGGCAGCGACTGAGGTGGAGCAAGCTTGGTAATTCTTCACACAAATATTGCTTGTTTTTCATTCATATAAATCTGTCAAATCTCCTTAGATATCAACGACCTGGGTTTAGTTGTTGGATGTAATATTGCATGTCTCTAATGCTCATGTGGTATGGAAGTATTCATCTACTTACAGCGATCTCCTTGATACACTTTGGCATTGATTTCCATGATTGTTTGTTTCTCTAATATCTGGAAATGGCAACCTGGGTAAGTGCATGAGTTAATGATAAATAAAGCCCTGTAGGCAGCGATTGCATTGTCTGAATATTCTCCATGGTGGCTGAGTTTAGCAATCTGATTCAATGCATGTTTCAGTAGTGTTTTGGACCTCCCTTTAACAGCAAGTTGTATAAGTACAGTGAGCTGAGTTTGGAGTATGATTTCCTCATCATTTTGGAGGTGATTTATAATTGATTTACATACCTCTAGTGGCTGATATAGTTGCATATCTGTGAGGGCTGATTTTAGAGCATGTTTGCATGAGTTTATTAATGGTTAACCAATCAAAGAAATCTGATTTCTGAAGAGTATAGTTTCAGTTGTGAGTGAGCCACTCGTAGAGGCCATTAAACCCCTTTTATTGGGTTTATTGAGTCATCTATTTGATTGGTTTAAGCTCTGTTTCAAAAATCGCGATTTATCGGCGATAAATCGTTTACAAGCATGAAAACGATTAATCTTTTGAAAAATCGCGATTTTTGTTATGCCGATAAATCGGCGATTAATGGCGATAAAATACCCTGCAAAATCATGGCTAAACTCGTCGAAAATCGTGGCTTAGGGTTAAATACGAAAATAGACCAAATCGATTTGTTTTTTCTCCTGTTTTCTCTTTGCCCGACTCGTTTTTGCTACTGCGACTTGCATTTACTCCATTCGTGGGCATTCGACGTGGGTAGGAGGGCACTCGACTTGTTTTTGCTGTTGCGACTTGTATTTTCTCCATTCGTGCCCATTTGTGTCTGGTTTCATGGGATTCCAACCAGCGCAAAGAGAAATGGATCTCGTTTTTTTTATCACTGTCGTGGCCCTAGCCCTAGCGCACAGATTCAGATATCTATCTTCGTATTATACAATATACTATAGTCAAACATATATAATATACTATATTTATTAATAGTTGAATCTATGAACTATACAGTGTATAATAGTAGACTGTAATTAAATTAAAATTTAAAAAAAGTATAACTATACGTAATAGTAAGTTGTAACATTAATAATAAATATATTCATAGAACAATGATATTTTACTTGGAACATTAGTAATAGTAATAATAACTATAGTCTATAACTATTCGTGACATTAATCTTCTACTTTATTAGTAAAAGTATATTTATAATATTAATAACTATACACGTAATAGTAAATTAGTAATACTAATCTGTAATAATAAATATATAATGTATAACTATTCGTGACACTAATAGTAAATTAGTAATAATAAATATATTTATTGTTAATAGTGAATACAATGATATTTTTTTATATAATTTATTCTATAGAGTCACTTATCGCATCATTTAACAATGTTTTTACATTTAATTTAAGTTTATTTTATGAATTTAAATGTTTTTAAAAGTAGCGATAAAGTTGCCGATTAATGTTGATAAATTGCCGATTCCCAATTTCCGATTCAAAATTTGGCCTGCCGATTAATCACCGATAACGATTTTTTGAACTATGGGTTTAAGTAGTTTTGGTGACCGAGTTTTGCTATTTGCATTTGATTGGAGTGTTGGAGAGTTGGTTGTTTGTCTAATTCCCATTGTTCCTGGAGTTGGGACATTACAAACAATCAATTGAGATTCACCTGTGAAAGTTTTGGGTTGTATGTGGCAACCATTTTCATGGCTTTCACATCCATTTCCAGCTTGATCTACACATTTGGAGATTTCGGGATCATTTTTGGGGGTCTTCCTGTGGGTGGAAAAATCTAAGGTTTGCTTTAATTGATAGCTGTTATTTTTGTGATCATTTTGAGCTATCCTTTGCATTGTCACTCCAAGTATTCCGGGAGATAAAATTTTGAAGTTTCAGCTATTTCCAGGTCTGAAATAAATTCATATCCTTGTTAGAAAAATTATTTTCTTCCATGTTGATGTTACTAGAGGTCTCCTAGATGTTTTAAGCCTTCTGGGTATTGTGGGTTGTGGGTATTTTGATAAATAAAGTGAAATTTCATATTGTTGTATTTTTTTGGTAAGGGTTTTAAATAAAAATCAAACTGTTGTCATTTTTATAAGGGTTCTCTAGGAAATCCAGATTTCTTTATTTTATGCGGAAAGGTGATATTACAAATTCATGGTTAAGTATTCATGCAAGATGTCACCAACAAAGTATGTGGGTGGTTAATAGTGATAGGAGGAACCTTGAGAAGTATCGCTCAAATTTTCAAACTTGGTGTTGTTGTCATTCATAGTAGCCACCACATGATCTCATTTGCATACATACAAGTGGGTAGGCAAGCATTTTCAGTCAAGGGATGGAGCATTTTTCGATTAGAAATTGTTGGGGAAATTTTCAGCCTTTACAAATATGTTTTCAGTCATTGCAATAATGCTCACATTTCCTAATTTTGCAAGGAGGTTTGAGTTTTGTAGTTGTTCCCTTTTTTAAGTTGCTGATTTTGATAAAATCATGTTATAAGTAGTTATTTTTGACATGAACAGCTGCAAGATTGACTATGGGCTGTACTTCTGCTGATAATTTTAATAATTACCACGTGTGTTAGCACTTATTTCTCCTTAATTTGTGAAGTATATTGGCTGGAATAATTTCTACTTGGTTGATTAAATTATTTGGGATCATTCTATATCATTTTTGGCTAGATTTTGCATGTGAATGGTTGCTCCTAAGTGCTGGTACATTTCATTGTCCGAGAGGGATACTAACTAATTTTCTAAATTGATTTTGATACCCTAAGTGTGTGGTTTTAGTTGGCTGCTAGGGTTTGAACGCTCTTGTTACAAAAATTTGAATTCTTGCATTTGGGTTTGTGGCAAACCCTCACTTTCCGGATCAACCCTAAAATGTAATATATTTTCTGTGAGTTACCCTCTTTGGACTCTATAGCCAAGGACAACGTACGATTGGGCACAACTAGTGGGGTCCCCTTTACACTATAATGTCCCCTTTTCAAAATTAATTTTGGAGAAGACCCTTAATATATTTGTATTTTCCCATGGGCTAATGGGGTGGAAAATAAGGGGAAAATAAATTAATAATTTAACTTAAGTGCTAAAATAATTATTATCATATGCACTTATGTTTTATTATTAATTAAAAGTGACTTTATTAAGGAAAAACAAAAAGAGAAATAATAAAGTCACCGCTTAATTGGAATAAAGTAAGAAATTGCTTTATTTCTAATTGTTTTAACATGCCAAAGTGGGATGTCCCATTTGGGACCTTTGCATCAAATTGTGTGCCACCAAAAAGCATAAAAGGAGGTCGCCTAGGGTGAGAAAGGGACCTTTTTCCATTTTATTATCTTCTATTTTGGAGAGTTGGAGCATTGTGCTTTTACCTTCAGTTGTTGAGGACGAAATCCCTCATTGGCAAGCTATTGAGGACAAAAACCCTCATTAGTATTCAGATTCGTGGACGAAAACCCACTAATCTTCTGAGGTAGTTCCAATCAGGAGCTACAACTGGGCTTACAATCAACAAATTTGCAAGATCAGATCAAAATTATCAGCCAGGGCACATTTTGGATCAGATTTCAGATTTATTACAGCTAGGGCATCATCTGCAGGTCTGATTTTCAGGGTTTTTTTGTGTTGGGTCAGCCAACAATCAGTTGAGATTCACTTGTGACAGTTTTGGGTTGTATTTGGCAACCATTTTCATGGCTTTCACATCCATTTCCAGTTTGATCTACACATTTGGAGATTTCGAGATCATTTTGGGGGTCTTCCCGTGGGTGGAAAAATCTAAGGTTTGCTTTAATTGATAGCTGTTATTTTTGTGATCATTTTGAGCTATCCTTTGCATTGTCACTCCAAGTATTCTAGGAGATATGAAATTTTGAAGTTTCATTATTTCCAGGTCTGAAATAAATTAAAATAAATTCATATCCTTGTTAGAAAAATTATTTCTTGCATGTTAATGCTACTAGAGGTCTCCTAGATGTTTTAAGCCTTCTGGGTATTGTAGATTACAAATATTTTGATCCAATGTTGCCGGAAACGGAAACGGGCACGGGCACGGGTACGAAATGTGGAAACGTCAATTTTCAAAAAACCTCGAATATGAAACGTTATAGGAAACGTCCGTACAATATATTATTTATTTTAATAATATACTGTACTCATTTTACATGTATATGTATAGTACTCATTTTATAATTGTACTCCATGGACCATAAAAGATAATTGATACTTTAGACATTAAACTCTAAATTTAAAAAGTAGCCTATCTTAATTACTTTTTAAATAACACTATAACTTTTTTATATACATAGAACTCCTAAACTAAGACTTAAATTACATGACATTTAAATAATATAAACAAATAGAAAGTTTATGAATTTTAATACTAATACGAAATAGAAATAAACAAATAGAAAGTTTATAAACAAATAGAAATAAACCTATATTAAGTACTAAACACTCGACTCATGCTATGTGCCTCGCAAAATTTCACGGCTCCGCCGGAAATGAGGGCACAGGAGCTCTGCAAATTCACTTCCGACGAAACCTCGACCGCTCTCTATGGCTTCAACACTTTGAAGGGCACAATGAAAATTTGAATGGTGTTTCCTAAGTGTTTCGTACCACATTTATGTACCAGAAACGTTTCGGGCTTGAAGCGGAAGGGTTCCGTGCGTTTCTGTAACATAGTTTTGATCAATAAATAGAAATTTCAGAAGTTTGCATTTTTTTGGTATCAAGGGCTTGAAACAAAAATTAGGACATTATCTTATTCTTGGCATTAACAATTGATTGTTGCCATAAACTTCAGTCTGTTATATTTTTTGCAAAAAGGTTTGTGGGAATCCGATTTTACCTAGGCACTAGGGTATGGAGAACTAAATTATTGTATTTATTCTTTTCCAAAATTTATTGTTAGTTGAGTTTGCATACTTTAAAATTTTATTGTTGGGGTTTTGGGGAAAACCTGTTTGGTACTAATTTTACAATGAATAGGGACATTATAGGTCTTTGGGCCTATATAGATGGTTTAACCTATGTTATTATATGGGTGGTTAGATAACTCATGATTTATGGGGAACCATTATGGGTTGTATTCTTGGCCCATGGTTTTGGTACCCATTATATTGTAATAACACCGTGATGGTTACATACTAATGTACGTACATATAGTTACACATACAGAGGATAGAGCAGAACTAGGAAGTAAATTATTGTATTGTAAATAGTATAGTTAATGCGACAAGGAAGAGAAGTTACTGCGATGGGTTTTTTCCGAAAGGGGTTTTCCCAAGATAAATCATATGTACTATGTTATCTTGTGTATGCCATTTTTTGTTTCTGTTTTATCTTGAAGATTTTATTAAGTATTGTGTCTCTTGTATTTGTTTATCATATCAAATTCTCATTAGTAAAGAGCCTATTAGCCGTTTCATAAGAAAAGAAATGATACAACTCAAGTGCATCTCCAATAGAAGATAAAGTAGAAGACTAAAGTGAAGAGGGAGATTCGGTAGTCTCACCCAAATAGGAGCCGAAGAGATGATGTCCAAGGAAGGGTCAAAGGAGGAGTACCAGGCTCCGACCCCAACACCCTTCCGAACTAGGGCCTAGCTTGGAGAATGAGGGTCTTGTTCTTCACATCTTCACACTCAATAATGAAAAGACCTTGAGCACAAGGATAAATGAAAATCTCCCAGTGAAATTAGGGGTTTCCAAGAGGAGGAGACCCATTGGTAATAATTGGTTGATTTAGGCCACAACCCATTAAACCAATAGATGAGCCCATGTTTATAATATTCTTCTTCCTCAAAAGTTTCATTCCCAAGTTCAATGACAGCAGAAACCACGGATGCTTCCACATAAAAGCGGCCAGCATGAAGAGATTCAGAAGCGTCGTAGACCAGTGTTTTTAAAACCTGTCAAACCAGAACCAGCCGGTTTCGACCTGTTTATTGTTTTTTGGCACAAACCAGCATTAAAACCAGACCGGTGGACCGGTTTGGAACCGAACCAGTCCAACCAGTCCGGTTCCGCTTTGAACAGGCCGAGCCATTTTGCTATAAACACCTTTGTTTCGGAATCTCATATATGATATATGTATTGTGTATTGGACTTGGAGTTTGTGCCATTTTGCTATAAACACCTTTCTTACATGTTATATAGTATATACATGAGCAAACTTTGCATATTTTGTGTGTAATTGTTGGAATCATGGTTTCTAATCTTTAAAATATATCATTTTCAGTTAAAATGTAATTTTTTATGTGTTTTTAGTAAGCCGGTTCATAAAGTTTGAACCGGTCCAGTTCCGATTCGGTCCGGTCCAACCCTCAACCAGTTCCGAGTCCAGTTTCGATTTTTAAAACATTGACGCAGACTGCTTGACAGTAGCCTTGTAGGACAAGGGAGGGCTCTAGAGAGAAGAAGACAGGGCCATACCAGTGTAGGCCAGAACAACGGAGGAAAGGGCTGAGATGGTTTCATGCTGTGGGGACAAGGCTCTAACAACTGCAGATTTCTCAAGGGCGCCCTTAAGAGAGGAAATGTCGCATAGATCTGCAAAGCCTCAGGGCAGAGTCGGTGAGGAGGCAGAAGGGCTGACAGTGGGATCCACAACAGAAGCAGTGCCAAAGATGCGAAGATCTGCAAGATTCCAATCTGCGTAAGAGTTGAGCAGAAACAAAGAAGTGTAGAGCAGAGAGGTCCGAGAGATGACTGTTGGAGGAGCTCCAAGCCATCAAACTCGTCACCAGATTTTTTTAAAAAGACCACTACATCTATCCAATTGAATATGTTAATCGTATAGAATCAGTAGCTATCATTCTAAATGCAGCTTTCCTTGTACTACTTACTTGGGTTTTTATGTTTTAAATCACATACCATAATGGAAAACTGTGAACCTTAAACAAAGCATTCTACATACTTTACTGTCATGACTGTTAAACAGCCTAGCATTTCCCTATATGCCACAATTTAGGAGGATAATCAGATGACCTCCTAGAAGCCTGAAGTCAATAAACATAACATGCCCAACCATGATTGAGCTTGTACGATGAGATTCAGGATTTTTTCACAGAAGCTAAAGCCTATAAAAAGAGGGATGATATAATAAGAACTTCCAACCACATTTATTCTGGCTACTAGCACTCTTAACATCATTACTCCAAAGTTGAGTTGATTGGGATCTTGCACGGTACAAGATGACAAATTTACTTCACATGCACCTAATGCATTACCTCATTGATATTTTGAGACGCATGAGAACTTATCCTATTGATTGCTTCTAGTTGATTCAAGACATTAATATAATTCATTATCTCTCTGTCCCTTATTTATCGTCACATCTTACTGAAACAAAAACATTGGAGTGAAATAAGCCCATATTCACTTACTCTGTCTGCGAACAGGGTCTCTTTGGTCGTGTTCCTGAACAATGCCAGTTGGAATTCTTCCTGGAGAAAAACTCACAAATGGTTTAGAAAACACTCAAACAGTATATATATTAAAGAAAATGTTCTCTTCCTCCAATATCTAAAAAGCAACCATTTCTCTTTTGTTCATGTTATACTTATAAGTATAGATTGTGGATGATTCACAGCAAATATTTCCTTCTTTTCATAAAAAGTCTAAACGGAGGCACATTTATTTACAAATGGACTATCCTGTGTGTAACCAGAACCATATATGCAATTGAATAAAAGTACAAAAAAGCTGTGAAAGGGAATTTTACCTTGTGTATTAAGCCATCGTCAGAGCTGCTCAATTTTTAAATAGCTCATACAAAGCCTCAACTTCATTAATGCTGACTGCATTGCAAAAATTCATTCCATATGATAGATTAGACATAAAATATTTATCACTGATGCTTATACTATGCCCTAGCCAACAGGAGGAAAATTGACAATAGATAAGCAAAGTATATGCGGCAAAGACAGAGAGCGGGGATACTCGTGTTCAAGAGAAGTATGCCAGAAAATGTGACTGGTAATATGCATTTCAAATTCTTTGCAGTCATATTTTCATTCATTGTAATGGTGATTCACTATCGGACTTACCCATTCTGCACAAGTCAGAGCAGTGTGGAGATAAACTCAACTAAGCCTACAAACCAAGCTAGCAATCTATAATTAACTAAAGATACATTGTCCTCCTACTTAACAAGTTTAATTGTAACACTTTCATGTTATGAATCTATATGTAAGCACAAAGCTATGTTCAAAATTTCTGCAATTTAGTTTTAAGGTAAGATCATGTAACTGTAATGAAATTGGGAGAAAGGAATGAGTACAAACAACAGGGATATTGGATGGTCTTTTAATGATGCTGTAACAATCAGTAGCTGGATGTATGCTTTCATTAATCAAAAGAAAGCTGATTACTCATTACTTATATATGAATTCGTCGCAGGCATCTGGAAGATTCTTGATGAGCTTTTACTCCAACAGACCTACTAATACAACCGCATTCTTGTCTCACGACAGTCAAGTAAATCTACACCAGTTTTTCAAACGAAATATTGCTGTAGCACATGGTAATGTTATCGGCAACTTTATCATCATTGATAGTGCTTATATTATAAATGAATCCAAACCTTCTTTGTCAAAGATCCTTTCTTTAAGATTGATTTTGTCACTCAGAATATGAGACTCAAAAAAATATTCATATGGTATTTGGAACTTTGTTCTATTTAATATTCATTAAAATTTAGAAAAACGTAGCTAAGAAGAGAATGCAGTTTAACCCAGAAAAGCTTGTAATTCACTCAAGCTCCTACCATCTGTTTATCCCAATATGTATGATTTGTCTCAAGATGCATAGATAAATATTAGATGAGCTTTTTCTAATGCAGTCAAGTTCATTTTTTTCTGTAATGAGAGTGACTTTGACATCCACCATAGCATTTATGTTGCAGTTCAAACATCCATACAATGGCAAAGACTTCAAAACCATTAAGTGAATTTTACTTCCCCTACATGGAGGATGATCCGAGATGGATCAAACTAAAAGATGTTTGCACGACATAACTCAGACCTCTGAATACACTGAACATCGGCTGAAGGCACCAATGACATGTCAAGACACAGGAGGAAGACATGTAAGTGCACTGAGAATCCAAACTACTGTAGCATCAGACCTGAAGCACCTCATCCAAATGTGCCCTGGGGCATCAGCAGACCTTCAGGTACACAGTAGAATTCAGGAATAAAGTCGTTAAAACAGATTCACCGGCCAGCCAATTCGTCAAAATGACACAGTACACCTTCCAGACTTGGTCATCTAGGAGTATGCATTACTAGCAATCCATTTCTGTAGTTAGAATGACATTTCATCTTCAACCCTATACTCAATCTACAGGGTTTCTGAATAAAACCTTGTCTTCAATGTTGGAGGGGCTCCTTTAGCAGACTCGAGAAAATTTCGACATGTTAGAGATGTAGATTGCAGTACCGGCATCAAACAAGAAAGTGCTTGTAAAGCATCCGCAAATGAAGCCACAGCGTTTCTTGCTCCTATAGTGAGCCATCGTTTGTAATTTCAGTATATTGCTTGGTGATCGAAGGAAACAAAAGGCGCGGACTTATTTATCTCTAAAGCTTTTCCAATCGTATGTTTTTCCAGGAAAACATGTTGTCATTCTTGTGTGTGCGATGTTGTGCTTTGTTTCCTTTACATGTTTTTTCAATTTCCAGTTTTTCGTAGCTTGCATTTGTATCAATTGGAGCATGATTTCAGTAGTTTCAATGCGCATTAAGCATAGTTATTGATGCAACAGCAGTAGGGACATCCTCATTTGTATAGATAGATTTCAAAGGTCTGTGTCGGTTAATTGACTCAGAAATACCTTGAGCAATTACAGAGCAAAGGAGGAAACCATTGAATATCACTATGTTCCAAATATTTAGATTTGTCACTTCTCCAGAGCAAAAATTATCAAGGATTTTTCTCACTGACTTGGAATCAAAGGGGCCCTTTTTTCTGATCTAGAGAGAAATTATCATTTTTTTATTAAGTTAATGCCTCAGTATTTGGAGTGTGCTAAGAAAACCAGAAAACAAATTACTTCATTTAATCCCGGCCCACTTGATCTATATTCCACAATCTACTGTTTTACAGCAGTTATTCTTTATATTTCCCTTCCCAGCGTCATACACCTCTCAAATTGCGCAAAGCATCTTCCACTATTATTGGTGATTTTGAATGAGATGCTTTTAAGTCAACATATCCATCTTTGATAGTGGAAAAGCATATAGCATCAACAATAGAGAGTGTGGATAGTTGCACCAGTTGTTGCAAAAGCACCGGATAGAGAAAAAGATAGAATCAAGTATCAACAATACTCCAATAGATAGTGAAGATGGTGTTAACAAGAATGATATAAGCCTTACAAGGGTAAATTAAAGGTACACGATTACTTGAATTTAATGCAATCCATCTACAAAGAGCTTAATATATTTCACTATATTCAAAGCCACTAAGACTCTAAATCAGTGTTTTAAAAACCGGCCGGTTCAACCGGTTCAACATATTTAGACATGAATAGGTTAGAAAACCGGACTGTTCGACCGGTTTGGTACTGAACCGGCCGGTTTTGTAAGGAACCGACCGGTTTAGTACCAAACCGGTCGAACCGGTCCAGTTTCATCTTGAACCGGCCGAGTCATGATTTTTTCCTTTTTTGGCATTTCTTTCTTTTTTTGGATTGTTGGTGAAAAAAACACAAGCATAGAATAAAATTTGTCATATTTGGAAAGGGTCCGAGAAGATGTAGCAGCAAAAACTTGCATGTGCCATAACTTTCATTATGTGGCTCCGTTTCAGGTGTCGTTTTTTCTAAAAGTGTATATTTTCTCGAGCTCTACACATTAATGGCAATTTTTTTCTTATTTTCATAAAATCCATTTTTGCACCTTTTTGGACCAAGCAACTTCTTGCAATCTTCTGAAAGAATCACGAGCTTTGATCACTTGTAGACAGATTAGTAATTAAAAATACTTGGATAGCTTTCCAAAACTCGGCAAGTATTCTCCCATGCTCGGACTAATCGTCCCACCTGCCAGCTTGGTCGCAACCTGCTTATTCAAATGTTGACTTCACATATCAACAGATGCATAGGTTTTTTTGCTATTTTAAGAGTTTTTTTTGTGTTTACACTCCAATTTGTGCATCCTCAGACACAAGACTGAATGCTATCGTAAAGGTCCCAACAAAAAGAAAGCATTAATAGCAATGAAAGAAAACGCTGCAAATACACGGTTTTGGCTGCAAATTTATGTTTTTTAAAGAAATTTGAGTATTTTTTAAGTTGCCGAGTATTGGCCGAATATTGCCGAGTTTTTTTTTGGGGGTCTGCCGAGTATTTGCCGAATGCGAGTATTCCAACTATGGTACTATATACATGAGCAAACTATGCATATTTTGTGTGTAATTGTTGGAATCATGGTTTCTAATCTTTCAAATATATTGTTTTCTTTAAAAATGTAATTTTTATGTGTTTTTTAGTAAACCGGTTCATAGAGTTTGAACCGGTCCGGTTCCGGTTCCGGTCCGGTCCAACCCTTGACCGGTTCCGATTTTTAAAACATTGCTCTAAATACCAAAATTAACATAAGAGAAGCTTCATATACAAATAGCAACATAATACTCTCATCTCGTCTATACCAGAAGAAATAGCACTCTCAAAGCACAAAAGATTAATGATAAGACGAATTCTTGACTTATCACTCTTGAAAAGGTTGAAAGGGTGAATGGGGTGGATACATTGGTTCATATAAAAATGTGTCAGGCTTGGCTACTGTTTGAGCAAAAGCTACAGACAAAATCCAAATCCTTCTGATCCGGAAATTCAAATGCATTTATTGTTCTCAATATATAACTCTCTTAAATCTTGAAATATATCAGAAGCAGTACAGAAAAATGAGGTTTCTGTTTCAGATGACATGTCTTCACACATGCTTTAAGAAGCTGAGTGATTGTTCAGAAGAGGACCATACAGAATTGTTCTTGCATATACTGCACCCCTTACAAGCTCACCGAATAGTCTCTGCCTTTAGAAATATATTGCAAAAAGCAACAGAAGGTGGAATAGAAAAACCCAATGCTCTGTGGTCTAGTGGAGTTTTCATAGTACATTCGTGCATGGAGAATTCAGTCTCCCTGGAATTCTTGGGAGTGGTACTCCCTTTGCATTGCAACTGCTTGTGGTTGGGTGGCTGACCTTTCTGAAGATTTATATATTCAAGTTCTTTGCTTTGTAGCAGAATATTGAAGGGAAGAGGGAATTCGCCAAGCTCCAGCAATTTCCCCTGTTCAAGTATCAGAATGATGATTCTTTCTGCAATGTCCGTTGGACAAGTTTATGTGACATATCTTCTTCCAATGTGCACAGAATGTATCTTTCCAATAAAGTAGAAGACATTGAACGGTTGACAAGATGAAATAAGGAGCTAACAGATGCGGCACATAAAAATTCATGCCAAAGGAGGCTCTAACGGCCATGAAATTTTTGGGCATTTATCAGTATGCATATCTACAATGATGGCTCAATAACTATGCTAAAATCACAGAACTTTTGCATTTCAAGTTTCGTCAAGGGCTTGTTGAAGGGGTTAACATCTCTAGAAACAAAGATTTGATTTTGTAATCCCTGTTGATCATTTTTTACATTTTTCATCTGCAAATAATTATATCAACTCAATGCAAATGGTAACTTTATGCTCAGCATTGCTTGTAGTTAGTGACACGGAATCCATAGTGCACGATTACCAAGTAAAACTCATGCCAGCATTCATAGCCAAGCAGGCCAAGCTAATGGGAAGCAATCGATGGGCAGCACAGGATGCTATCATACTCTCAGCTGGTTACTGAAAGGATATCAATCTCCCAATGTGTATTTCAGATTTCTTGCTAAATCATCAATGGTTATCTGGTCTGCAGTCAAACAATCTTTCTTTCAATGATGATTCTTTCTACTTGAAACGCTTGGCTAGTTTCATGGATGCCCTGCAGCACATAGGGGTGGTTGTTAAGTTTGGAAAAGGTTGTGAACTAGTTGCAAAACATCTTCGGATGCACACAGATTTTGAAGCCATAACTAGGGATTACAAATATCTTCATCCATTCAAGTGGACACCTTGTGATCAAGTCTTTTAAGATCTGGATTGCTTTCAATGGTGCACATGGTGATGAATGAAGCATGCAAAAATGTGTATATGTTACAATGACTGACATTTTCAATGACCACCTAGAAATCCTGGAAAAGGTATGTGAAGCTGCACTACATTCCTTTTTTACCAGTCATCTTGGAGTACCACTGCATCGGAGAATTCAGGACTATTGCCATGTGTGGCTGAGCTGATCATTGTTCAATCATCCAGTGGGTGGACCAGAGTGTTGTTCATTGTGGAGACATATTCAAAAGCGCTGGAATCATTCCCCTTTAACAGAAAAAAAGACTTCGAGGAGAATGAACTCTGAAATTGCCTACATATACAAGCAATGGTCATATCCAGCCGAGTGCTCCTAGCAAAACCTTCATTCCTGATGACCTGAGATTGAAAGAATTGTTCAAAAGAACTTATGCTAGGCCAAAATTTACCTTGCATCCAAACCCTTCTGATCATGAAATTCAAATGCGTTTATTGTTATCAATGTATAACTCTCTTGGAGCTCAAAATATATCAGAAGCAGTACAGAAAAATGAGGTCTCTGTTTCAGATGACATGTCTTTGCACATGCTTCAGACAGTGGAGGGCTTGTTCAGAAGAGGACTAGACAGAATTGTTCTTGCATATCTTGCATACCCATCCTTCAAATTATCAGCATATAAAAGGCATCATTTAGCCAGAATTCTTTTGGGTTTCCATTTATCTGCTCATGAAATCTCTGAACCTTAACTGTCTCTTACACTCTGACACTGATAACAGAAGATGCAAAGGAAGAAAACATTGTAGCAACTGCACCTTCTTTTGTCTGTTAGGAAAAGGATAACAATAAGATTTTAATGCAGAAATCCGATCCACACAATCACAAGTAATCTTATATCATAGAATAATATATTTGGAAAACTAAGGAGCAGGCCCAACAACGAACTTGTACAGTTGTACTCACGAAATGAAATAAAGCAGATTCACCCGAGCCAGGAGCCTTATTTTTCCGCCTTAACACACTTCTGCCCTAAAAAATCAGCCGCTTGCCCTGCCCTTCACCTCTTCAAACTTTTTGAAAATGTCACATCTTTAGGAACACCGGTGTATACAATAGCTAGCCCCTAGGGATTCGAATCAGTAATACCTCTACCACCACTAAACTCTCCGCCTAACCATTAACTCTTCACGACCAGGCGAATGCACTTGTCTTTGTTGAAGAAATTCTCCAACAGCAGGTTTTCAAGCTTGGACGATTAATCAAAATACTGTCCCATCTGGCACACAAACATTTGGTCAAAAGCACCCCACCACAGCTTGTCTCTCTACTGGCTCCCATCAGTAGAATCTACTGTACTAAGTAAGGGATCCAATTTCATCTGCTTTTCTTCAGGAATTATGTAACGTTATATTGAATTAATATAAAAGAGCAGACTTTTTAGTTTTATATAAAACTTTGTGCAGGCGTTCAGAGTAGTATAAATCAAAAGTATTTTGAAGTATTGAAAGGGTTATAGCCCAATGGGTGCATATCATGGTCATCTTACAGTTGTTGCACCATCCTTAAAGGCACAACTCTTAGAGATACTCAATAAGAAGGGTTGGGTTGGAGTTTCAGGTGAATTTGCTGGAATAGATATCCTTTAATTCTTGACATTAAGTGGAAGAAGGTCTACCATTAAGGCACCTAAAATTTTGTGGAATAGACACCCCTCAGTTCTTGGCGGTTTGTCGAAGAAGGGGCATTGTTCATACACCGGAAATTGATGGAATGTATATCAGTCCTTGGCACTAAGCTCAAGAAGTTCTGTTATTAATATACCTAAAATTTAATGGAAGCGCTGAACCAAAAATCAATTATTCATGCACATGAAATTTGACGAAATGGATACCCCTCAATCCTGCCTTCTAACTACCGCATGTATCATGTATATCTGTTAAAAATGTGAATCTTTCAAATTAATTCAGAAAAATTATTTTCGAAATTGAACTTTCAGACATTCTCAAATACCAGCGAAGCAGGATTTTTCAAATTTTGCGCACACAATTCATTCGAAATTCTTCTTTCTATGTTAATAATTTAACTTACAAATAGTCTGAGATGCCAGCAAAGTAGCTTCCCCGCTAGGGAGAGTGCTTAACCGAGATTTGGCAGTAAAACAACTGACTAGGGTGGCAATCGCACACTCTATAAGTGCCATCGCTGAAAATATTACAGTGCCGATCTTCGTCACAAAATTTGTTTCCTGCACAGGCCATAAATTCGCTACTACTATAAACTCACAAACACAAAACAAAGTAGCCCAATACAATACATACAGGTGAAGAAGAAGAAAGATCCGACTGGGGAGTACTGCAAAGCCTGATATATCGGCCCTCACTGGCCATTTGCATCCACCACACCTGTCTTGCAGATTTGTTATTGTCTGGAAAAAAAAAACACAAAAAAAATAAGCGTTGCAATTATTGGGGGACTAGGTACGTAAACAAAGAATTATAGTCCAATCACGATCTAAGTAGGCAACACGTCACACGACACTGCACGCACTTTCCTTTACGCAGCCGTCACGACAACCAGGAGAATGTGTTGAACACGTCATTTTGTGAGCGGGCTCCGGGTGCACTAAAGTAAAATATGACGTGTTCTACTGAATAACGTGAACATAATAAATGTTTCGAACACTTCTAAAAACTAATTAACAAAAAGTATCAAAATGAAATGAAATGAAAGAAGACGATATTTTAACGTCCGCAAGGCTACCAAAGACAGTGTATGAGACAACTAATCATGTTAAAAAAAAATGGTATTTAAATCCCCTGTTGAAGAGTTTGACAATTTGTTCTCCTATTTTTTCAACCATATTCTCGTTGAAAATATCTTAAAAGGATACATAGCCAACTGTGTTATCAAACCGGGCCATAATGTTGTTATAAGCATTACATAAAACACATTCTCTCTTCCCACACCTCTTCGGTCTCGTGAAATGAAAACTTTTCATGAGGCTAAAAATAGCCTATGAGACGGTAAAACTAGTTTATTTTATTTTCATCATTTCTAATTTTTTTTGTTAATCTTGATGATGAAGTCCCTCATTTTAGCTATCAACTCTTCACTGAACATATCCTGTAATGACAATGTTGTGAAATTGATTGCATATCTCAAATGAATGTCATTATAAGCATTGCATTCTATAATAAAGTAGTTTTTAATCTCGGTGCCTGTCTGAGCAAAAGACATAGAGTCTCTCTTCCCATTTTTCTTTAGGCATTTTCCATCTACATGTTTCGCATCTAAGCCAATGAGAGTTAGTCCTTAGTTGAGCATTGTAAGCATTTTGTTGATGATCACGAGTGTAGTTAAATTCTTCGAGGTAGTATCTCTTTTTTCTCCCCATTTTTTCCCACATAGCTTTGTGGAACTTATCTATTACAAATGCTTTTATTTCTTTATTGTCCTTGGGCCATGCATTCCATTCAATATTCCATCTTTTCATCCACTTGATGTTTTGATTCACCCATGACCTTTTTCTCCTACATAATGGCTCTATGAAGACTATGTTGGGCCACCTGCTTGTTGTCATGTATTTAAATTTATTGAGGTATCTTAGAAGTCAAATCATAACAATGGCTTCGATTGGAATTGCACCTGTTTTAGCTAAAAGAATCTCATAAGGGACAAAAATTTTTAGCTTGAACTTGCTTGTGATCATATGTTTTTGAATTCTCTCAATTTGTTTTCATTTTGATATTGACATGTTGTTGGTCCATATTTCACACCCATAAAGCACAACCAGAGTAACTAACAATTCAAAAAGGGTCCGAGTAGTTTTCCAATCCCATAACTTTGTTTCTTTGCATTTGTTTTGTAAAGCATATAGAGCTCTCCACCCTCCTATTGTTCTCTTTTTTCTACAAGTCTCCCAAGTAATTTTGTTGTTGAAGTCAATCCTCAAGTATTTGTAGTCGGTTACTTCTTATAAAATACTACCCTCAAAGGAGAATGTTGTTGATTTCTTTTCCTTCAATTGCAAAAGATCATAATCTTGGTCTTCTTGATATTAACTTGCATACCCACTTCTTTGCAAAAAAAAAAAAAAACAAGTGCAAATGTTTTCGCAATCCTTGAGTGGGCGTGTAGAATCAATGTAAGGTCATCGACATATAGAGAAAGACTTATAAGATACTCACCCAATCGGATACCATCGCCACCCTCTGTATTTAACAATTCTTCAAGTTGGTCTATATATAAACCAAAGAGTGTGGGTGATAATGGACATCCATGCTTAACACCAATGTCGCTCCTAAAGCTCTATGAAATGCATGTTTAAGTTTTGATTTTAATATGCACATGTTCATAGAGTCTATGAACTGCTGATCTAAGTTGCCTTTGGTATGGCAAGCTCTTGCATCCTACACCATAACTTATCCCTGGGGACCGTGTCAAAAGCTTCCCTGAAATCAACAAAACAACAAAAGACTTCTTTCTTTTCCTCCTAAGATTTTTCAATGATATGTCTTAGAGTAATACCATGATCTAAAGTGGAGTGTTTAAGTCTGAAACCAACTTTCCCTTTTTCTCTCTTCTCATTTTCTTCTGCCCAATTGTTGATTTTGTGTTCAACCATGCTACCAACTAATTTCACAAATAAGGGATTGATCATGATGGTCCTATAATTGGTTGGGTTGTTAACATTTCCGCTCTTAAAAATAGGTACTTTGCCATATTAGTAGTCCATTGTTTGGAAAACCACACTGATTGATGTTGTTGAATATATTCAAAATGGGAGGAGAAGGGCATTTGAGCCCCATTTTAGGTACTCTACTTGTAACTCATCTAAATCCTTGGCCTTACCTGCACCTAGCTTTTTGATACATGTTTTAACCGCCTGTAACGTAAATAAATTTATTGTTGTGTGTACTAGAGGTGCTTGTGGAAGGTCTATAGCCATAAATTTATTGGTGCAAAATGATTAAAACATGTAAAACATCACACAATCATTGATATAGATCACAAATGAATTTATATCATTTGCGAGTAATTTATTGAATTGTATTTTTTGTTAATGAAGTTTTCTTGGAAGATTATGAATAATGAAATTCTTTGTATAGAGAATCGATATTACACAAATTAAATGCATGCTATGATAGTGAATTTATAGGTCATTACTAACAAACATTGTTTTGTTTTTATTTGTAAAATAAAGATTTACGAAGTGTATATGAAGTGTAAATATTGGTTTTAAGATCTTGCGTCATTTTGTTAAGTAGGTAATGTTATCTATATGGTTACAAAATTTGCATACATGTTTGCCACAACACTTGGACCTACATCTAAAAAAATGCTTTCAATTATTCTTTGATAGATGGCTATTGCCTTTCGTATATATTCCAAATTGGGGCGTGCTCAAAGGATGTTTGTTGTAATAAAGGTAATTAGGCTTTTTTATTAAGCCTATTTTTCGCATTATCAATATGACCATTCTAACAAAGCATCTACGTTAACATTAAAATATTGCCAATGATTCTAGATGTTGGAGAGAGTCGTGGTCAATATTTCAATGTTCATAATGGTCATCTCTATAGAGATGGGTAAGTTACTTTAGAATTTTTAATTATAAATTTTATTATTTTATAACAATAAAATCATCTTCATGACATATGGTTAAAATTTCCATCCACCAAGTGATAACAATCCGTGATGGTTGAAAGAACAAAAATTCAAAAAGATAATTATTGTCAAAAATGGATTAATGATTTATAGAGGAAAACAATTGTCGGGAGATGAAGCGTCGGTACTTCATTTTCCTAAATATTTTGTACTTATAAAATATTATATTGTAAAATGAAAAATATGTTTTTCGTTTAGAATTGTGAGGAAGAGGAGATGCTGAACTACTTGGATTTCAAAATTTAATTTAAAATTAGCATTTTGAAGACGAAATGAAATGAAATGAAATGAAAGATTTTAATGACATCCACGAGACCAAGAGTCTATGGGACCAAACGAAACCGATACATTAAGCAGTTTTCAGACTCTTTGCCATATAGACTCTTCTACATGAATCTTGAGCACTAAACCAACAAACTTTTAAAGTTTTGTTTCTACAAATAACTCATTTAAGTTGTCCACTTTTAATTCACTTTCATACTAGATATGGATATCCTCATATACGAGAACACTCCATAGTGAAATGTCATTCCATTTCAACAACCCCTTTCTTTGCAAAAAAAAATTTTTCCTTTCCCAATCCTCTTTGAGAATATTCCATCTACCGGTTTCACAAATAAGATGATGTGATCAGTCCTCAACTGGGCCACTAAAATCCTTGCCTTACCTTGATAATTGTCCCTAAATAAGCTTTTTCATCATGCTCCCAAGTGGGGTTGAAATCTTTGATATATTGGGATTTCTTACGACCCATCTGCTTTCATCCCACATGGCACTCCTAAACTTCTCCTTTGCATTATTTTTTATTTCTCTTTTCTTTGTCAGGACACTCTTGAAAATTGATGCCCCATTTGATCATCCATTTGTTGTTATGTTTCATCCAGGTTTTCTTCTGCGCTCTAGATTATCCTCTATAACTGTTAGAGTAGGTATTTACCTTAGCTCATGTTCACCTAAGTATTTTATTTACCTTTATTGTATTTATCCTCACCCACTTATGTGTGTGGATATTTCTTTTATCGTATTTAGATATTATGAGATATTATCTAGTTGTTAGGTATAGTTCTTTCCTTGATCTATGGTATTGACTAGATCCTTGATGTCTAGTTCTCTCATAAATCTATGGTCTTGACTAGTTGTTTGATGACTAGTTATTTCCTTGATTTATGGTTTGATCTACGACCTTATTGGTTCTTAGATTGTTATTCCTTGCCTATTTAAGCAAGACCCATTCTCAATGTATTGCATTTGAGTTCCACAATAATATATGATATCGTTGCTCATTTGTTTACAAAGGTTTATGTAAAATTATTCTAGCGAATTACTTTCATCTTATTGATCATGGTGTTTGATTAGCATCTGTGTTCTTGGCTTGGTACAATCTGGTTATCATTCCTTTCATGGTATCAGAGCTAGAGATTGTTGTTGGCATCCGTCTGTAAGTTTTATTTTGCAAATAAATTCATTGTATATTCATATATTTGGGATTTGGTCGTATTTTGTTGCTTTGCGTGTGTTTTTATGCAAAACGGAGGCTTCCATTGGATCTAGAAGGTGGGAAAACCCTAAGATTGACCATTTTTGGAGCGATCAATTTTTGGGTTTTTGTATTGTTGCAATGAAGCACACCGATCTGCCTCGGGATTCGCACCAAAAGAAAAAAATTTGTGAGATTCTTTTTGGGTATGTTGGATTTCTCAAGATCTACATAGGCAATTTTCGGTTGTATTGTAGTTGTCTCGGTTTACGCGTAGGACCTATTAAAATCCTTAGCCCTTGGTCATATGAGGGCTTAAAGCTTGTGATTCCTACTAGTAGGTGCTTAACTTCAGCGTCCTTTAATTTTATTTGTGTGGTGAAGGCAACAACAATTTATTTTGTTTTAGTTGGTAACTAAAATAAGAGCAAAATATTAAAAAACTTGTAACTTTTGATCGATAACTCGGTTTTGAGTGCCGTTTTTTGCGAAAGTGCATGTTTTTTCATGCTTTTTCCATTGGAAATATTTATTTTGAGACTTGCACTATAATTATAAAGTGCCAAATATGGAGGAGTGTTGTAATCAATTATGGACGCAATTTCGGCTGAGCCTGGCATCCTAAATTTTGGGAGTTGCAGTTTGTACCTATCATGGATTCTGAGAATGATATACTTTTCTTTGAAGTATGTGGACTTCAAAAGGATATTGTAAAATTTGTGGAAGAAAATAGATCACTCAAGAAGCGAAATTCTCTTCTACAATCACTCATTCACGATAAGGATACAAATAATGCACTTCTTGCAGAGAACAAACTTGTTAGCCTACAACATCACCATCATATTGTGGACAACCATATCCATGCTCCTAGTCCACTTGCAATTGTTTCTCTTGTACCCACTGACATTGATCTGCCAGTCTTTGAGCTTGAACCTGCTTTTGATGCTTCTAAACCTGTGAGGCTTGTTACTGCATGCTCTTCCACATTTGTGCCTATTACAATACCACATGTTGTGTATCCTACTTCTACTCAGTTGCATGAATTTTTAAGAAGCATACCACTGCATTTAATTCTCACATGCTCTGTTCTATGGGTCTCACTAGAGGAGTCATTAGTAGACATTCACAGGGTATTGTTTCCTCTATTCCACATGTTAAGTGGAATTCTCGTCATGACATTGGTTTTCGAGTAGATACTTCATTGGGATCACACATTGACAGAGCTCCTTTTTTGTTCGCTCGACTCTTTCTGAGGATCATGAGCAACACATGAGTTATGCACCTTCACTTAGGATTGAGAAACCTGAGATTTCAACTATCAGACATGATCAACCTGACACACATTATGATGTTATTTTACATGCACCCATTGTGCATTTTACACCAAGTCATATACAGGCATCTTCTTCATCCATCCGTGTTGATTTGGGGTGGATATCTGATCACTCATGGAGGTGACATAGGCATTCATTGAGAGGACTCTACAGGCATGGCTCCTCCACCATTCGGCCTCTTGCTCCACTTTCTATACCTTATGCATTGTGATACTTCTTGTTTTGAGCATTTTTCTTTAGCAGGTGTAGTGTATCTCTCTTATTTGTTGAGAGATTTTGTATCTGTATTTTCGACACTTTTGGCATGTTGATAGTATCTCTTATGGGGGATCTATTATGGTGCATTCCAGTGTTAGTTTGTCATTGTTCGAGTAGTTGTTTTGACAACTCATACATATTTGTAGCATCACTCCACCCATTCAACAGTATGGGAGGGTGTGGTGTTGATCCCGCTTCTTCGGGTTTCGTGTCCTTGCCTTGTTACCTTGGCTTTTCTTGGATCGTGACACTCTGGAGTTTGTGTCCTTGCCTTGTTTCTTTGGTTATTGTTCTTGGATCGTGGCACACCTATTTGCAGCAGTTGATCAAATTATGTTTGGTGTTTTTTTGCACTTTCGACATCACTCTATTGATAATCTCCTTGTATGGAGCTATTCTGGTGAAACCCAGTGTTAGTTGTTTTTGAATTTTGTGATCGAGCAATGGATTCGGACCACAAGTACACACCAAAATTTTTCAAAGTATTGTACGATTTTTTTGAGAGCTTCTTGGGATGCCTTGGAGCGGGTCTTTACTCTCTTTACTTTATTATTACTTGGGTTTTGGGTACCTCGCGGTGTCCCTTTTTCCTAGTTATTGTACATGAGTACCTCATCAAGCCTAGTTGCGGAGACTCATATTGTGGACATGTCACTTCTATTGGGCCCCTAGCTTCACTTGAGGGGGTGTTAGAGTAGGTATTTATGTTAGTTCATGTTCACCTAAGTACTTTATTTACCTTTATTGTATTTATCCTCACTCACTCATGTGTGTGGATATTTCTTTTATCTTATTTAGATATTAGGAGATATTATCTAGTTGTTAGGTATATTTCTTTCCTTGATCTATGGTATTGACTAGTTCTTTCCTTGATCTATGGTATTGACTAGATCATTGATGTCTAGTTCTCTCCTAAATCTATGGTCTTGACTAGTTCTTTGATGACTAGTTATTTCCTTGATTTATGGCTTGATCTACGACCTTGATTGGTTCTTAGATTGTTATTCCTTGCCTATTTAAGCAAGACCCATTCTCAATGTATTGCATTGAGTTCCATAATAATATATGATATTGCTACTCATTTGTTTGCAAAGGTTTATGTAAAGTTATTCTAGCGAATTACTTTCATCTTATTGATCGTGGTGTTTGATTAGCATCTGTGTTCTTGGCTTGGTACGATCTGGTTATTGTTCCTTTCAATGGTTAACCGGCAGTTTGGGCCAAAGAAAGATTGTCCACGCCTTCAACTTTTTTCAAATAGCTTATCACCGATGAGTTATTGCGATGCTTCCATCGGGAAGGTACCCGCTTCAGCTAACAAGATATCATAAGGAACTGTTGATTTTGACTTTAAGAGTGCTTGTGATTAGATGTTTCTAGATTCTTTCTAATTGTCACCATCCAAGTTTTGACACGCTACTTCCCTAAACCTCACAACCATAAAGAGCAAACGGAGTAACTAACAAAACAAAGAGGGTTTTCTTAGTTTTCTGGTCCCAGAGCTCAGCTTTCCTACACCTATTCTCAAGAAGGTAAGATGCTTTCCAACCTCCATGTATCCTTTTTGCTCTGCAAGTCTCCTAGCTCATCTTTTTATGGAAATTAATTCCAAGATATTTATATTCTGTAACAATTTCCAACGTACTCCCCTCAAATAGAAATTTAAATTGCCTCTTTTTTTCTTTTCAGGAAAAAAAACATGATTTTTGTTTTCTTTTAGTGTTCTAAAGCTTTTAGATGCTCCCTCAATCATTGAGCTGTTGTTAAAATTAAGATAAGATCATCGGCATATAAGAGTAACTTCACCACGTACTCAACCAACTGAACACCCCCTCCTTCGATTTTACATAACCATTCTTCAAGCTTATCAATGTATAAACCAAACAAAGTGGGAGAAAGAGGACAACCTTGTTTGACCCCAATGTCACTACCAAAACATTCAGACATACCTTCTCTTTTTATGATTTTAGCTCTGACCTGCTCATAAAGTCTATGTACTGCTACTTTGAGCTCATCTGGAATCTCAAGTTCCTCCATCATGTTCCAAATTTTTGTCTCTAGGAACTGTGTCAAAGGCTTTCTTAAAATCAATGAAACAACAAAAGCTTCATCTCCTTGGGTATCCCATACCTTTTCAATCAAGTTCCTAAGAGTGATGCAATGATCAATGGTTGAATGTTTAGATCGGAAACCTGCTTGTCCTTTTTCCCTTTTTCCCTCTCTTTTTGCCCAACTGCTGATTCTACGTTCTATCATGCCCCCAAATAGCTTACCAAAAAGAGGATTGATCATAATAGTGTGATAGTTAGAAGGATTATTGATATCTCCACTTTTAAAAAGAGGAATAACCACACTAGTTGTCCACTCTAGTGGGAACCCAACCTGAATTACATTATTGAAGATTTTTCTGATATGCGGAGTGAGCACCTCAACCCCCACTTTAAAAATTCAACTTGTAACCCATCAACATCTTGAGCTTTACCATTTGCTAGATTCTTTATGCCATGTTTGATGTCTTCCTCCAAAAAAGTTTGATCGAAGTATGAATGATGGGAGGAATATCCTTCTGTTGAGACCGCTCGTAGAGAGTCTTCACATATTCTAACCAATGAGCTTCATGATATTGTTTTCTATGTATGTTTTCTTTTGTTGACTCCTTCTAGAATCCCTTGGGATTGTGTTTTCCAAGAAAAATTAATTCAGACCTTCTTCTATTCACATAGCTTTCTTTTTTTGTTGAACCAATCTCTCGTATTTATTTTTATTTTCTTTTTGTTCACGTCACTTTCCCTCATATCTCTCTTGGCAGCCTTACAATCTTCATCATACCACGATTTGTTGGAAAAGTATTTGCAGCTCCCTTTCTAGGCTTAGATTTTTTGCAAGCACTTAATGCCTTGTGAATTAATGGTATCAACAACTTACTACAAACATAACCCCTTGCCCCCTTGTTTGTATTGCTCTTGATATCATTTCTTGTCATTTGAAATTATTGTTTAAGGGCAGCCACAAAGATTTCTTGATTTTCTTTATTTAAAATGATTTTTCCTTGTTTTGAAGATGTCAACAAAATTTACATAAATAATCCTATCTCTTCTAAATTTTGTCAAATATTCCAACCTAATTATAGCATACGAAGGCCTGTAAAATAAATAAATTCAAAAGCGTATGAATTTTGGAAGGAATGTAAAATCTCCTTTGATTTTGTTTTGTTTGTTGATTTTCTCTCGTTACATGCATGAGGTCATTGCATGTTTGGACACACTCTCAATTCTCTTCCTACAATAATTGAGCTTGGTGGTTCTTCACCAGTAAATCTCATCAAGAGCATGAATATTATGAATTATCACTTTGCCTTTGTTGGTCATATGGTGATGGGATGTGGGAGAATAGTTTTTCTTTTTTTGGTGGTTTTGTTATGGCCATGTCATTGGGGAAGAGGGTCTTCCACATGAGGCATGAAGGAGAGTGGCCAAGAAGAGAAGAAACAATAATTGTGGAAACTAAAGAGAAAAGCACATCTAGGCCTTATGCGAAAGCATGTGTCACCTTATGTGAATATTTTATGGAAGCTATTGAAGTCAACATAATTAGGTATGTATATGGTCATCATAATTTTTGGAGAACCTGCAATATCGTCAAAAGAGAATAATCTGATACATGTTTGATGAGATTGGATTGAAACATCATATTTTTGTTATCATGATGGTTGTATTCATACCTAAAAACTATGAAGAAATTGAATGTTCAACCTATGGTAATATAATCTCTAACTTAATACAACTTATGGCACAAAAGATGAAACGATGTGGATTCGGTTTAAATATTTTGTGCTTGTCAAATAGTATAGAGTAAAATAAAATAATATAGTTTTGATTTAGAACTATGTGGAAGAGGACATAGAAACTATTCGATATTTTAAATTTAAAAAAATGAGATGACGTCCATGATCGTTATAAAGAAAATTAATTTTAGGAAGGCCTATCGGCAAACTAGCAATCATTGTCGTCATGGTGAAAGGATATTGTTGGAGTGCAAATGTGTTTATCTTATTAGATTTTTAAATTAATTTTTCTTTAAGATTTAAAAACATGTTAGTAGTGTTCTTTTGCATATTTTAAGCATGTCACAATTTGAACATAACAAATATTGTTTAGAGTTATAGATGAAAGTAAAATACACATCGTGCATCTTGTTGGGTTGTGGAGCTAGATTACTTCACAATGAGCATGCATTACAGTGTGGTGGCTGGTTTACCTGAATAACTAGCGTTAATTGATTAACCACCATCGATAAGTAGATTAACTGCCATCGGTCAATAGATTAACTGCCATTGGTCAGCAGATGAACCGCCATCGATCAGGGAACCGACATTGGTTTCCTGTGCATGGAAGTTTATATTTAACTCACGGGAATTAGATCTAACTTTAGTTATAAAGTGAATCTAAAGGTTGTAAATGCATAGCTAAGTTGACCTAAGTTTGTATATGCATATGTAAGCATAAAATATAGGGTTAAAAGGTTAATGAAGAGAAGGATTGAGTTAGATCCTTGATTCTCCTAGATTGAGAGGATGAAGAAGAAGAGAAAGAAAGAACAAGTTACATGAAGATAAAGCTTTCATGGAGAGAAGTTGGACATAAGGAAATAACAGTACAACTATGGCAGGTACATCTCAATGGTGAGAAGAGGGTAACATCTTCTATTATATTTCCTTTATATAGTTATTGTCTCATTGTAATGGCTTGCATAGTATGCAAAAGCACATAGAGTTTCTTCTTGTAGATCCACATGTTGGTGAGATCTTGTATTATAGATCCATGAGATCATGATGTATTGTTGATCCATGTAGATCTAGTCTTATATTGTTAGATCCATAGGTTGTTGTGAGATCTTGTATTCATAGATCCATGAGATCATATTGTATTGATGATCCATGTAGATCTAGATATTGTAGAGGAGGTTGTCTTCATGTTTGCACATGTTGATGTAGTGATGGAGAGACATACTTATTGGTGCACAATTATAGTTGCACATATGGTAGACCCATGTGAGAGGTCTTGTTGCAGATTCACATGAGAGCTTGGTTGCAATTCAGAGATGCAGTAGTTCTGGTATGTGAGATCTGGTGATGGTTTGGAGGCACGGTTATAGTGCACTCATGGAGATCCGTTTAGAGATCTAGCAGAGGAGATACTCTTGGAGAGATGCATTGTACTCTTGTGGGAAGAGTTGGTTTGTACTCTTGATTATTATATATATGAGATCTCTATCTTTGGTGGATGTAGCCCGCATTGGGTGAACCATGATACATGTTGTGTTATGTGTGTGTACTTTGTTTTGATTTGGATTTATCTAGTTTACATTTCTGCTGTTGTAGATTTTGGGGAATTGTTTCCATTTCCGCAGTACTATATTCCCAACAACTGGTATCAGAGCTTGGTTGAGCTTGGTTATTTCAGAGCAAGGGTTTTCTTCATGGTTTTGTTAGTGGTTATTACTGACATGTATGAGAGAAGGGTTTGTTTTTCTTGACGAGAAGATCATAGGAAGAGATTTAATTTGAAGTGGATAAATCTCAAGTGGGAATTGGAAAAGTAAGGTTGTTGAAAAATGACAGGTGGCGTGGTCGATTATATAGATATCGATATTGGTATGGTGGCCAGTGGTGGTGATAGGGTGATTGTGGTTGGTTACGGATCAACTGATTTAAACCAAAAATCACATATATGAGAATTTGAGAAGATGTAATGTTTGTATCTTGTTTGCTTTGAGGTGTCCCCTGGTTCTTGTAGGCACAAGAATGTTGGTCAGATTACATATCCAGATTATAGAGGTATGGTTTTTTGTTACCTTGGTATTTCAGTGCTTGTATATTACACATGTATGTTTGGGATTGTAGATCTAGATCTGAGTATGAGATAGAGGAGCAGTTATGCATCCTTTGGTGCAATTAGATGCATGGGCTTCATTAGAGAAGCAAAATATAATAGCACGAGAATGAAGATGGGGCTTCCATCGGGAGGGAAGTACTTTGGTTGAAGATGTGATTGAGTATCTTGGTGTTGGTAAGGTGATGTGTTTCATCTTAGTGCAGTTTTTTATTGCATGTATGAGTGTTGTTAAGTTTTTTATACAAGGTTGGGTGCTTCTTGAAATGACTGACTTAACACAACTATCGACTTTGGTCATAGTAGGCACTTGGTTTGGTGACCTATGACAATTTGTGGCATTGTGTTTGTTCCAACAACATTGGCGTAGGTCAAGGCCGACATCGATCCACGAGAGGGTAATTGGTACCGGTCAATGAGCTGTGGTTAATCTCTGTGATAGTGAGTTTGTACAGGGTTTCTTATAGTAGAAGAGGGCATGAATGGTTCAATGTCCTATTTTGGAGGATCAAGTTTCTTGCAATGTGTATAGGCAGAAATAATGCAGATCACTTCAATGTTTGAATCAAAAAGAGGACAAAGTTGGCTCGGTTAGTCCAATGAGACTTTGGGTTAGGTATCTCTATATGGTTCATGTTTTATTTCCTTCATTTGAAGCAACTAGTATTATGTTTGGATTGTGTGCACAAGTAAAATATGCACCATGGATATTTGGTGTGTTTGAATTTTATTTCCAGGGGATGTGTTGGAATCTTGAGGAAAAGGGTATCTAGTCTAAGGATGAGATCCTCAATTGAAAGTTGTGTTTAGACACACAGTTGCAGGTAACGAAAGATGTTGAGTACATAGGATGAAAAGAAGGTGATTCACCTACTTCACAAGAATTCCAAACTTCTATGACATAGAAGTATTTTTTTTTTTGATAAATGCTTTTGGCCAGGAGCTATGAACCGGAGGGGTAAAGGCCCCTACCCAACAATAAGAGAATCAAGAAGAAGAAGGAAGAGGGAGAGTAGAAGAAAGGCACGCGAGCCGGGAGGAAAGAAAGAAGATGGAGAGCGAAGCACTTTGCTCGGAACCGAGAAGACATAAAATAAGGCCGCGTCGAGAGGACACCGAAAGGCACAACATGGGTGAAAAGATTAGCCTTGAGATGTTCCAAAGCCACGCACATTGGCGACCAGAGCAACAGATTGAAGCATCACCTACACGATCTTTTAACTCATTAAGGTGGTCGACTGCCGAATGCACAGGGAAAAGAGCAACGTTAATGTCGACAAAGGGGAGAAAATGTTGATCTAGCGAGGGATGAAAATTCTGTGTAAAAGTGACCAAGTCATGATACTGACCACAGAGCCACTTGATTTCGTGACCGGAACCCAAAGCAAGTTCATCGACCTCCTCCTCCCACAACAGAGGATCAGGAAGGGAAAATTCAACCAAATGTTCATGCAAACCTACCTTGTGGCTGGGTAGATTTCATCATCCGTGAAAAATTCAACCACGGTAGGATCAGGATGGAGGAGAAGGCAAAAAGAAACAAAAGCTGACATGATTTCGAATCCATCCCGAGACGTCAAGCACAAAATCGATATGAGTCACCCAAAATAGATTCTATAGCTTCAGCTTCCTCAGGTGAAGAGTACTTGAAAATGATAGAAAGATGGTGGCGATGAATGGCAGAAGAATCACCAGGTTCCCTAAACCCGACCATAGAGTGCAACAAATGGGAAACCAACGAAGGCCATGGGAGCCGAAGTTGCGAAACCAAAGAAACCAGCAGGTCGATAGTAGGTAAAGAATGAAGCTACGGGCGGTACTTAAAGATGTCATGCCACATAACACTCGGATCTATCTCTCAGTGGAAAGGATTGACGTGAGTCTTTCCCAGTCGTAGCATCTCTAGAGACAATTGTTAGGTGTGTGAAATCGATCGTGAGATTAGCCAAAAGATTTGCCGCCGAATTGGATTCTTGGTAAATGTGACTGATGCTCCAAAATTTGAGTTTACCGAGCCAAAATAAAATGGATTAAATAAATGGATTAATACGCCAGGAAGAGGCAAAACCCTTGGAGATGGCTAATGTAATAATTTGGGAGTCACCTTCGATAAGTAAAGAATCCCCACCCATATTGATGGTAAGTTTGACTCCTTCCAAGAGGGCTTGCACTTCACGCAGACATTAAGAACAGGTTACTCGGCGGAAAGGAGCCCGCCGCAATGAGGGAGATAGCTACATCACGGAGAATACAACAGCCCCCGATAAACTTGGATTGCCTTTAGAGGCTCCGTCAAAATTTAGTTTCCACAAGCCTTTGGGGGAGGTCTCCACAAATCCTGTTTCCTGTGAATGAGCTTCTCCACTTGGGAAAGGCCTCGTTTGACAATGGATCTAGGGTTTGGAATTTTGATTAGAGGCCAGACCTTGGAGATTCGAGCGTCCATAGAGGAAAACACAGGGATTGTTCATGCTATTCTTAGAGACAACTTCAGAAATAACAACTTTTAGCTTGCTCGATGATTATGGAAAAGATGCAAGTTTCTCTCCCACTAGATATGCCATACAAGAAAAAAGGGGCCACCTGCCAGATTGAGCTCAAAGAACTATTGTACCTCATAGATGGACAAGATAGGAGAGAGTCCCTGACGTTGTTACAATGTACCCAAGAGAGATTTAATTTACCCAAAATCCATTGCCAGACTTGACCCGCGAAGGAGTAATGGAGAAAGAGGTGATAAAGATCTTCTTTTACCAGACCGCACATAATGCATTTGGAAGGGCCGACATAGCCCCAAGATCTTCTATGAAGTGTAAGGAATTTGTTTTTAAGAATGAGCCAGCCAAAGATTGCCACTTTTGGGAGAAGAGAGGGGTGCCAACAACCTAGCTTAGGGAGATCGATAAAACCAGATTGAGAGAGGAGCAAGTGATATCCATCTTTGACTGTGTAAGTGCCAGAGACGGAGCCAAGCCAGAGCAATTGATCCTCGCAATCCTTATAAGTCACTCTTCTTGAGATAATCTCCTCCAACAAAATAGAGCACTCTGAAGCTGGGACATCCAAGAGGGAGGGATCTTTCCATAGCCACGTTGGAGACTCGTCAGGATGCCATAAGCCATAATTAGCTACGTGAGAGCCCCGAGACACGCTGGTTATATTCATTACATTGTTAAGAGGGGGAACCAGGTTAAGCGGAGAGCACCCGTTCCAACTATCCTCCCAAAAATTAACCCAAGTACCATTGTTGACAAACCAAGAGGTTGAATCGGCGATTAGAGATTTGCATTTGCACATAAAGTTCCAAATATGAGAACCTTTGGGAGCTCTTCACTAGAAAGAAGAAGCTCCGGCCTACCAAATTACCGTGAGATATTTGTGAGAAAGAACCTGATGAGCCAATTTTTGTGGGGAGGATATGAAGTTCCATACTAGTTTGGCACCCAAAGAAATATTATGCAAGGCTAAATCCGCAATCCCCAGACCACCTGAAGAGATGGGAGATTTTACCACCTCCCAGTTGACCAAATGGAATTTGTGGTCTTCACTATTCCCCTGCTAGAGGAAAGTTCTGATAATCTTTTCAAATTTCAAAAGCATTGAGTGAGGAAGGGCTAGAACGCGAAGATATAAACCGGAAGAGCAGAGAACTCGACTTAATCGGGAGCAAACGACCAGTAAGGAAAGCCATTTTCCTTTCCAGATGGAGCTTGGCCAACAAGGATTGCATAAGGTATTTCCATAAACTAGCTTTGGTAACTCCGGTGAATAAATGAATGCCTAAGTATTTATGAGGGAGTGAGCCAAAACGCGAAAGCAAGGATCGCTAGAATCCTTCTTTGGAGCCAAGGAGGAACATTGAAGAAGAAAATGACAAACACATAGAAGTATTCTTTGTTAAGAAGGGAAACAGTTTTATATTTCTTTCATCTAGTTTTATTTCTCACTGATATATATATATATATATATATATATATATATATATATATATATATTTTTTGAGCTTGTTATTAGAAGCGGTGCATGGGAGTTCATGCTTTGAGTGGGAGCAAGTTAGACACATATGCACGTGTAGAGTGAGAGGAGGATGTTACTATTCAGAGTAGCATGAGGCACAAGTGGTTTTGGAGGACATCATGACTTTTCAGGTATTTTTGATTTCATTGCATGGTGATGTCACTTGGTTTTATTTTGTGGTGCCTGGATATCCTTTGGGATGGCAATTGATGGTTGATTCAGCTGGGTGAAGAAGAGAAAGCAAGTTTCAGTGTTTGAAGGGTTAAGAAGGAAAATTTGTTTGTTACAGGTTTGACAATAGTGTATATTTACCATTTATGGATGGTACCCTTTGTTTGATTTCATCTTGGTTGGTGTGCAGAGTATGTTGATGACATGTTTTTGGTATTTGCACTTGTTTTTAGTAGCATGGTTTAACATGGCTATTTGTTATTGACATTGATGAGCACATGATTCATATTTGGCTTTGGATTTAGTTGAAGGCAGACTTGGAGCTTCTAGAGAGCCTAATGATATGGATGAATGTACATGGTGAGTTTGTACATGTGGATAGATTTTGTTTTGTGAGTTTATGATGATGCAAATATTTTTTTGCACATGGATGCCTATGAGCATGGTTGAGATGCGTATGAGCATGGTTTAGATGCCTTGAGCATGAGTAGGGGATTTTTTTAATTTCTTCTTGTTACTATATTACTCTTGGACATGCAAGTTGTTTATGTAGGGTTGGATTTATAGATTGCAAGTGTTTGGATTCTTTGAGTTATGCAGGTGTTGTGGATGCATCCACTGGTTGCATGTAGTACTCATTTGGGTTGTCTAGACCTAGGATCTAGTTTTGCTTTCGCATATTCTAGTTTGACTTGTCTTTGGTCAATTGCATTGGTGGTAGCATGGAGACATGGATAGATGGTTGGAGAACATGGTTGGATGGCTATGGTTGTGATAGAAGCACAATACTTCAGTTCGAGTGGGAGCTCTTACAGGTGTGTTAGTCATGATGGCTTGATTACATGAGAGGCTTGGTGTTATGATTTAGTGGGAGCTTGATGTATTGATAGCTCGGGTATCATGAATCAATAGTAGCTTTGTGTAGGTATATGGTAAGTCATGGTTTGTTATCTTCTTGGTTTTTAGAAGATGGTTTAATCTTCTTGATTACTTGAGAGAATTTTTGAAGGAAATAATAGTTGGTCTTCACGGTATGTAAAGGATAGTGATGTACATGTACAAGTACAAAGGTTCAAAATTTATCTCCAAGTGGGATATTGTTGGGTTGTGGAGTTAGATTGCTTCACAATAAGCATGCATTACAGGTGGTTGGTTTACATAGTAACCGGCGTCGGTTGATTAACCGCCATCATCAACAAATTAACCTGCATCGGTTAGCAGTTAACCGTCATCGTTCAGCAAATGAACCGTCATCGGTCAAGGAATCGACATCGGTTTCCTATGCATGGAATTTTATATTTAACTCATGGGAATTATATCTAACTTTAGTTATAAAGTGAATCTAAAGGTTGTAAATGCATAGCTAAGTTGACCTAAGTTTGTATATGCATATATAAGCATGAAAGCTAGGGTTAGAAGGTTAATGAAGAGAAGGATTGAGTTATATCCTTGATTCTCCTAGATTGAGAGGATGAAGAAGAAGAGAAAGAAAGAACAGGTTACATGAAGACAAAGCTTTCATGGAGAGAAGTTGACGAAGGAAATAACATGTACAACTATGGCAGGTACATCTCAATGGTGAGAAGAGGGTAACATATTCTATTGTATTTCCTTTATATAGTTATTGTCTCATTGTAATGGCTTGCATAGTATGAAAAGCACATAGAGTTTCTTCTTGTAGATCCACATGTTGGTGAGATCTTGTATTGTAGATCCATGATGTATTGTTGATCATGAGGTATTGTTGATCCATGTATATCTAGTCTTATATTTTTATATCCACAGGTTGTTGTGAGATATTTTATTCATAGATCCATGTAGATCTAGATATTGTAGAGAAGGTTGTCTTCATGTTTGCACATGTTGATGCAGTGATGGAGAGACAAACTTACTTCTTGGTGCATAATTATAGTTGCACATATGGTAAACCCATGTGAGAGGTCTTGTTGTAGATTCACATGAGCAATTGGTTACAGTTTAGAGATGCAGTTGTTCTTGGTATGTGAGATCTGGTGATGGTTTGGAGGCACGGTTGTAGTGCACTCATGGAGATCCATTTAGAGATCTGGTAGAGGAGATACTCTTGGAGAGATGCATTGTACTCTTGTGGGAAGAGTTGGTTTGTACTCTTGATTATTATATATGCGAGATCTCTATCTTTGGTGGACGTAGCCCGCATTGGGTGACCCATGGTACATAGTATGTTATGTGTGTGTACTTTTTTATTTGGATTTATCTAGTTTACATTTTCGTTGCTGTAGATTTTGGGGAATTGTTTCCATTTCCGCAGTCTATATTCTCAATACATACAAGTATTGTAATTTCTAAAATTATCTCTTTAGAAAAAAATTGATATGAAATTTGGCTACTCTATTAAAAACAAAAAAACTAAACCTAATATCCAATAAACAAAGAAACCAAAATCCCAAAGTGATAATCCCTATAACTTAAAGCACAAAACACTAGACTTAAAATTGAAAACTAAAAATCCAAAATATGAATGGACTAAAATATTTGATTTTGAAAACCTTGAAAGCTCCGAGAAACAAAACCCATAAATTAATACACAAAAAAACCCAAGAATGAAACCAAAACCCAAAAGATTTAAACCTTAAAAATCTATAAACTATAAACCCCCAATGACAAAGCAACAATAAAATGAAAACTATATTGATATAAAATGCCTTTATAACCCTAAAAGCTGAAACATTAATCCCAAAATGTGACAATGGAAATCCCTAAACCTCGAAAACCCCCAAAAAGAAAAACCTAGAAACTAGGAACTCAAAATCCACAAACCTGAAAAACCCCCAAAACCTTGAAACTCAATTTGAAACATGGAAACATGGAACTTGAGAATCTCAAATTCGAAGACAATGAACATGAAAAGTTATGAATCCAAAAACCATGAAAACATAAAAAAATGATTGATATAAAACACCCCCAAAACTCGAAAGTTCAAAGTTGAAACCCGAAAAACCATAAGACTCAAACCTAAAAACATGAAAAACAAGATAAACAATAAAACTTGAAACTTAGAACTCAAAAGCGCCTAAAAACCCAACAAAAAAGAAATTTGAATCTCAAAACTCAGAAACTTCAAAACCCAAAAACTAAAAACCCAAAATAAAAAATCCTTAGCTTGAAAACCCTAATAACACAAAAATGTGATTGATATTAAACAACCTAAAACCCAAAACTTTAAACCAAACCCAAAAATCAAAACCCAAAACATAAAGATCAATTTTTTAAAAAACTTGTACCATGAGCCTCAAACCCTGAAAGATTCAAACCTAAAAACACAAAGACTTTGAAACTTGAAACCCCTATGAGGGAACGTCAAAATATGTTGATAATCCAAAATCTAAGAACCTAAAAACACAAGGCATAGACTTAAAACTAAAAACCACAAAATAGTGAGCTCAGAACACAAAAACCCTTAAAATATTCAAAAACCTAAATCCCAAAACACATAAGTCCTAAAAATTCAAACTTAAAGCCCCGAACTAAAAATATTGAGCTCAAAACCTTGAAAACACAAAAAGTTGATTGATATAAAAATACCCCACAAGCTAGAAGCTTAAAACCCAAAAAATAAGATCCAAACTCGAAGACCCCAAAAAATTAAAAAAATCTAAACCCATAAAAATTCAATCCTAAAATCCCTATAAACTATAAAACCAAAACTCACAAAAGGAAACACTTTGAATACATATGAAAATTACATCAATATAAAATGCCCCAAAACCCAAACCTAAAATTGAAAGCCTTGAACATGAAACCCACGAAAAATCAAAGAACATTAAATAATGGTCATGTCATTAGTGTTGGAGGGGTCAATGAAATAACCTTGGTAGGTTGATGATTTATCAATATCCTCTATCCTTACATTGTATGAGAGGGTTGGAACATATGTAGAAGATTTGTGTGGTTGTTGTGCACTTCCAAAATAGTTATCATCTTAGCTAGATAGAGAAGGTACCTATTGGTACTTTGCATGCAAGTGTAGTAAACCTATATACTTAGGATAGGCCCAGTAAATTCCTAACCTAACATATTTAGGGTGTAAAAATACCCACAAAATAATTGGAGAGGGAGAAGGTGGAATGGAAGATGAATGAAATCAATACAAGAAGAAAGTAGTCCTTTATGTGGATTTCACTAGATTTGTACATGCAAAAAAACCTAGGGGCCTTTTGTGCATACTCAACTCACTATGGGTTAGGCTAAAGGAATTCGATGTATAAGATGATGGAATGGTGATCTAGAAAATTCATGAATGGTATGAGGATGGTTTGAATTAAGGGGATATGGGAGGCTAATGATATTGTCAAGGTAAAAGGAGGGTTATTTACATGATATTCTTGAGAGACCAACATGGTTGTTGAGGGAAGTGAAGATCATATGACTTCCTCATTATGTATGGTATGATCAAAGAAAATGGTGGTGTGGAGCTATTATTATTTGTTGTCAGGTCGGTGAAAGGGGGAATATTAGGTTAGGTAACACAAATGAAACAATTGTTGAATGATGGTTGGTCTTTATTTGGAAAGGTCATATGGAGAATGAGACGAAAGAGAAAAATGAGAAGACATAAAAATCTCTCGTGGAAGCAGGTTGTCTCGTGATAAATTATATCGTATGTTTTTCTGAGGGGCCTCACCATCAAGGATGATGAGTTGTGACACAAGGAGTGTGGGAGGTATAGATCAAAATACTTCTCCTCCTAGTTCGGACAAGATATTATCTTGAGTGTTTTGTGGCTTGAGAGGAGTGGGGACATGAGGGAAATGTCGAACTTCACCTAGTTTTCTAGAGTCATCACATTGGTTAAGGAGTAACCATTGTATCATGTTTTCTATGATCGGGAACCTAACATAGAGATAGATTGAATGAAGGGCTATATAGATGGTATATCTAGAATGGGAGCTATATAGTTGTGTGGTGGCTAGAACGAGAGTTGTGTAGGTATTTTTGGATTGAGTAAGATCCTTACAGATGTCTTGGTTAAATACTTTTTGAAGCATAAAATTTTTATCCGATGGATCAACGGTATTATGTTGCGGTTTGAACATGTTTTGGTGAGTGAAATGGTGTAGCTTGTTAGAATTTGAGGATTCTATTAATTACATATTTAATCAACATTAATAAACTATGCAATATTAAATAAATAAACATCATATCAAATTGCATAATAATAAAGTAATACTTACAAAAGTAAATAACATAGGACACAATATTTATAGTGGAAAACCCAAAGGTAAAAACCATTGTGAAAAGTAACCTTTATTGTAGAGAACTTTTTACATCCAGTAAATCACCTCCTCCTTAGAAACCCTAATCACAAGGGTGAAAACCTTTGATATATTATTTTTCCGAATATATCAAATGAGGACCCAAAGTCCTTTTTATATGAGGTGATCGGGTATGTCTCCCGACTCACCTTTTTAACCATGTCGGTTGACACATATACCAAGGTTTAAAATATTTAATAATAGAAATATAATTATTTCTTATTATTAAATATTTAACCTAAAGTATATTCTTAGGTTTGAATATTTAATAATAGAAATATAAATATTTCTTATTATTAAATATTTAACCTATAGTATAATGTTGGACCCATATTTAATTAAGGGGTGGCCAGCCCACTTAACCATTATGTTCCAACACTCCCCCTTAATGTTAAGTGGGATAACATATGCCAATAGATTACCTACCCATGGTACACTACAAGATTTACAATCCTTAAACCATAAAGGTTTTAGGCTAGCATATAGGTTGAAGGAATTATAACACCTTCATCATACTCAAGTTACCTTTTGGTACAAAAGGATTTGGAATCCCAAATATCATCCCATGATCAGTGGCTAAGTATGATTTGTGAGTTTTACATGTTCTCATAAGTTCTCGTAAAAGGTTACTTGAAACCAAGCATATAAGATCCTTTTATAACCAAGGACCTCCTTAACAATATGCTTACATTGGATGTTTACCAATAAACTCAATAACACTAAAGAGTTTACTAAAGACCGTCTTTAAGGTCTTTCTACACTTATTTCTAAAAAAGAAGCCGATGAGGTATACACATGCCCGAAGGTATTTTACACTTTCTGAAGGTCTTTATTATAATGCATTTTTCATTTTACAAATACCAAGTTCCATTAGGAGGTGACATTGTCATGCACACTCCCCCTCAATGGCAACTCGACAATCCAAGTTTTTCATGAAAGTGACAAAACTTTGCAGCACTCAGGGGTTTTGTGAAGATGTCAACAACCCGCTCTTCAGTCAAGCACGAACTTGAGATCTATCTCACCACTTAACACCTTCTCACGATGAAGTGTATATGTATCTCAATGTGCTTCATCCTCTGATGTTGTACTAGATTATGTGCAAGAGCTATGGTACTTTGGTTGTCACAGAACAAAGGAACACCACCTTTATCCTTCATCTTTATCTCATCGAATAACCTCTTCAGCCATAGAGCCTCTTTTGCAACTTCCATTGCACTTTTATACTCAACTTCAGTTGAAGAGATAGAAACAATTGGTTGCTTTTTACTACACCAAGTAATGGCACCTGCACCAAATTTAAACACATAACTAGAAGTAGATTTTCTATCTAATACATCACCAACATGATCAAAATCACAAAATCCATGCAAGTTAGCATTTTCATCCTTAGTATAATGCAACCCATAATTGATTGTTCCCTTAATATATCTAAGAATTCTTTTTGCAAGATTCCAATGATCTCTATAAGGTTCCTGCATAAACCTTGAACTAATTCCTAATGCATAAGAAATACCTAGTCTAGGTATAGTTAGATAAATAAAACTACCAACTAACTGCCTATACAAAGTAGGATCAACTTTTTCACATACAGGTTTAGGATCAAGTTTTAGTCCAACTTCCATAGGTGTAGAAATTGGTTTACAATCAATCATATTAAAACAAATTAGTGTATTGGTTGCATATTGTGCTTAATAAGCAACAATCGAATGTTTGTCTTGAAATACAACCATGCTAAGAAAATGATGTAAGAGACCTAAATCAATCATTTCAAAGTATTATTTCAATTTTTCTTTAATCCTATGAATTAAAGTAGGACTATCACCAGTCATAAGAAAATCATCCACATATAGACATACAATGATAATGTGAGAACCTTCTTTCTTAATGAATAGATCATTGTTAGAAGAACAATTAACAAAACCTAATTGTTTAAAGAAAGCATTAATTTTCGCATACCAAGCTCTAGGAGCTTGCTTTAAACCATACAAAGATTTTTCAACTTACAAACATAGTTTTCTTTACCATTTTCTTCAAATCCTTTAGGTTGAGACATGTAAATTTCTTCCTTTAAATCACCATTCAAAAAATCATTTTTCACATCCATTTGGTGGATTTCCCACCCAAATTGAGCAACAATAGCAAACAAGGTCCTAACTGTGCTCATTTTAGCTACAGGGGCAAAGGTCTCAACATAATCTATCCCAGGTTTTTGAGTGAAACCTATAGCAACAAGTATAGCTTTATATTTTTCAATACTACCATCAACATTGTATTTTACTTTGTATAACCATCTAGACCCTATAACGCTTCTTTTCTCTAGAGGTGGAACCAACTCCCAGGTTTGATTTTGAATCAAGACATTATATTCAGCTTGTTTGCATTGATCCACTTCTCATCCTGAGAAGCTTCTTCAAAACTTTGTAGCTCAGGTTCATACAAGGTCATTAATGCATGGTACATATGATGGCTTTTGGTCATTTTCCTAAGGTCAATAGGATTAGAAATTTCTAACACAATTTGAGCCCATTTTGGTTTCTTAGCTAGGGAGACAAGAGATTCAAACACATCCATAGCATCAACATAAGAAACATCATCATGATCATTTACCATATTTTCATTATTAGAATCGTAAACCATCCGTACGTCGGAAAAGCGACAAGCGAGCGTGGGAATCTACAAGTAACTCTTCCGCATACCCGACCTCCCGAGGTCGTGCCAAGACAGCCGGTGGGGATGGGATATGCATGGGATGCAGAAAAACTAGTTAGGAAATCTAATGTCTTCAATACGCACTAGTGGAATTTACGAATCTAAGGCAAAGAAGGCCCTTCTAACCTGAACTTGTGTGATAGATCGGTCAAAGAAGGATGATGCTCAAAGGCTCCAATCAATATCGAGCTCTGGTGTGATTCGATCTATGGGTTGTGGAATATGTGGAAAATGACACAGGATAGTTTCGTGTATGTCTCCGACAAGGTCATATGGTGGGTAATGAATACAATCGAAATTAAGGACGATTCTCTGCCTAGTCCGAATTCTCTAGCTTTCTTTAATTCTTTATATCTAGTAAGGATAATGTTCGACGATGGTGGGTGGAAGTGGGGTAGATCTCGAATACTAGTGTACGTAATCCAACATCTATATCTGATTCACCTATGGGCTCGTTAGGCTGTGGGATTTGTGGATCGCGACCGTAGACTCTTGGTTGTTGCGGTCTCTTTATGGTCATGTACGAAATCAGTCCTTGATCCCTAGTATCCAATAATCATATGCTTTTTCAGCCTCTATATTTAAAATTAATAGCTGTGTGATCTTCTCAGAGTACCTCACAGGCGTTCTTGCAACCTGGATTCTTAGGCTGGTATCTATATCTAGAAGAGTGTCTCCTGCATCCGTCATGGACCAAAGGATCACAACCAAAGGTTTGTTCTCTTTCGAACCCTTCTACAGTCATATGAATGTTTGCCTAGGGTAATCTGTAGTTTGGTTGATTTGACCAAAACGTGTGTGCTTGGTCGTCTTCTATATTTAATCCCCTCAACTGAGAGCTGATCTGTCATAAATCATTATTGTTTGGAAGATTTGGATTCTAAGATTTAGGTCTATGTCAACTATTCTTTGTGATGAGATTGGGTTGAGGTATAATTGGCTCAAATACGTATTCTCTCGGGTTCCCTAGGTCCCGTGATTGTCATACAAAAAGCAATAATGTAAATCTAAGCTGCAACAAAGTGAATTTTAACTACGTGAAGTGAATCTAGAACATATATAACTTCTATTTTTGTATTTTCTGAGAAACCTTAAGAATTTAAGAAAGCGGCTATTTAAAATATCTAGAATTGACAACTAAGATAAAAACTTAAAACAAACAAAATAACCGAGTGTAGTTATTTGTCTGTGTAATTTGTAGATCTATTCTAAACAATGAAATAACTTGCCTAATCTATTTGCGAGACTCTCGATCCTACCTTAGAAGTGAGGAGTGAATCATAGTTTCTCAGAAACTATCAATCCCCACAGCTTCCCTGGCAATATTGAAAGTAAACTTGACTGAAAAGAAGTGATTATCTACTCTATTTGATATATTTCTAACTTAGAACTTTGAAAGCTAGAACCTGGATTCTACAGAACAGTGGCGAATCCAATGGTGTGTGTGATCTTGTCCCCTCAGTGTGATCTCCTCGTTCCTTCGTGTTCACGTGAATCTAGAAAAGCGTGTAATGCTAGCATCAACAAGTAGATATTGGGACAAAGGCATCTCGAATCTGATGATGAATATAATGCGAGTAGGAGAGGGATAGCGCAAGAGTACAGAGAGCTTGGCTTATGTAATTCTAGCGGGATCTATTGAGTCATGCAACATAAAGCATCCGAACCAAAACTATCTGTTTGAGGAGCAAAACTGCTGACTTTAATGGCTTCCTAAGATATTCTATTTCAATGGATTGGATAAAATAACAACATTGCTTGCACAAGATGGATATGTGGCTTACCAACAATTGCTAAACAATGCTAACTAAGCATGCAATGAATCAAAACTATGGCTTCTAAGCAAAATAATAGATGAGCTAACAAATTAGAAGATGAGAGCAAAAATGAGAGGCCATTTGCTTGAGCACAAGCCATTTATTTATAACATTTCATTCACCCAAAGATCAAAACCAAAGCTGAACTCTAAAACTATAAATAATGGCCAAACACTGCATTCAGGGGACCAAAACATATGCAAGCCCAAGGTGGTAAAAAAGTCGGTGAATCGTTGATTTTTATGTGAGTTGCGTTAAAAATGCTTTTTGGAAAATGCGTAAAGGACCGCCGCTCACGAGCGGGATGGCGATTCTGAAGACCGCGCCCGATCGATGGAAATCACGAGACCGCCGCCCATGCAGGTGGTGGTTTCCATGAATCAAGGACAAAAGGTCCAAAAAGAGGAAAAGAGATAAAAATAAAGGACACAGGGGCTAAGCGGGGCATGCGGGATGTTAACGCACACTTGGAGATCTTTTCCGGATCCCGAACACCTTGCGAGGAGACCTATATCATTATTGGGGCACTTGTTACGTTGTTCGGCGATGACAAGACCTTACAATTTTGATACGTACACCATCCTTAGAAATATTGACATGATTAAGAATCTCATAACTATTTGTAGATGCATAGAAGTATTTTTCCAAAACAACAACATTGCGATTTTCAGTTACTTCCCTTTTTACAGGGTCATAAATCCTTAAACCTGCAGTGTTAATACCATATCCAATGAAAATACAAGAAAAAGAAGTCATATCAAGTTTCTTTCTTTTCTTTTTAGGGATATATAAGGAGGTAAGACTACCAAAGACTTTTAAATGTGATACATCAAGTTTTTGATTTGACCACTTCTCTAAGGGGGTTGAAAGGTGAATAGATTTAGTAGGGACCCTATTTAGGATGTAGACTGTTGTGTTCATTTCTTCTACCCATAGAAATTTGGGAAGACCAATAGAATGAAGCATAGTGCGAGCCATATCTAAAATAGTCCTATTTTTCCATTCTGTAACACCATTAGACTGGGAGAATGGGGAGAAGTTAATTCTCTTTTAATACCACAATCAATACATAATTTTTCGAATGCCTTGCTAACATATTCACACTCATTATCTATTCTAAGCCTTTGAATTTTATAATTTGATGAAGTTTTAACATATGCTTTAAACTCATTAAAATTTTCAAATACATTAGATTTATTTTTAAGAAAATATGTCTAAATCATCCTGGTGAAATCATCAATAAAAGTCACAACATATAAAGAACCATTTAACAAAGCTACTTCAAGAGGTCCTCTAACATCACTATGAATAAGTTCTAGTGGTGAAGAGGAACTCTCCTTAGGATGTAAGTGAAAGGGTTTAACACTTTGTTTTGAGCGTAAACACCCTTCACAAGCATCGTGAGATGAAGACAACACAAGAAAATCTTTCACTAGATTATTTTTAGACATTTCATACAAGCTTTGATAATTGACATGTCCTAACCTTTCATGTCATAGTTTTGAATTATTCAAACTTTGAGATACAAAACAAGATTAGAAGAAAAATCATAAAAAATATACAGACCATTTCTTTGAATTCCTTCAGCAATTATATTATCATTACTATCTTTGATGTACCAAGTATCCTTCAAAATTTGAATAGACAAACCATCATGAGTTAGTTGTGAACATGACAAAAGATTCTTTTTAAGCTTAGGAACAAATAAAACATTATTCAAAATACCATTTGCAAATTTTACTTTTCCTTTCTCTATTGCTTCTAAAGATGAGTTATCACCAAGATACACACGTTCATTGATTTTCGTAACATCAAATAAAGAATTAGAAATACCAGTCATATGATTTGAAGCACCTGAATCTAGAATCCATTCAAAATTAGAGGAAGAGTATAAAGCAACATATAATGCAATAGTTTTAGGAGCATCATTAGAACTATCCTTTTTCCTTAAATTATATTTAGATGAGACAATCTGTTTCTAATTTTTATGGATATGTTTCTTAGATTTACACTCTTCCTTTTTATGCCCAAATTTTCCACATTTGTGACATTTACCATTAAATCTTACACACAAATGTTCAAAAGTAACACTTTTCTTATCAGCAAATGAATATTTAGATCTAAACTTCTGATCAGAGAAGGGCTTGCAAGACTTAAACTTGAATTCTCGAGTAAGAAGTTCTGAGAGGCATTCTCCTTAGAGTCAACGTTCATCGTCACTTGCTCTTCCTATATCAGAAGAGAACTCAAAGTATTTAAGTCAGGTAATTCATTCTCATTATGATATTTAGAGTTTAAGATAGAAATAAAATTCCTAAATCTTTCATGTATATTCAACTGAACAATAAAGTAGATTAATTTTTCACCAATTAAGTCACAATTGCATCCATCTAATTGTGCTTTGATATTTTTAATCTTAGCTAAGAAATTAACTACCTTTTCATCTTCTTTCATAGAGTCGTAAGAAATTCTAAAACAAGTTTAATAATCTTAGATAAACGTGTACCTTCATGCATGGATTCTAATTGTATCCATACCTCTTTAGGATGTTCGATATTACCAATGTGTAGAAGATATTCATCATTCACATTGCGCAGAATCATGGAAAGGGCCTCCTACGTACACTTTGTGAGAATGCATTCATATTTTCATAGTCACTTGACGACCGGTGGGCACAAGCTTAGTTCCTGAAACAATCATCCAAAGTTTCCTCGCCATAAGTTCCGATTTGACCTGATCTTCCAAATATTATAATTGGCTCCATTTAGGATATGGGATTTATCGAGGCAAAAGTAATTGGACACCATTGTCTTTCAAATTTCTTAAACCTATCATAAAAAAAATTCCCCATCTAGAATATGAAGATGAAACCCCTAAGAATGCACAACTTCAAATTTATGAAAAAGTGTTAATGTAGATAAAGATCTAGCCAACTTAAATTTGACGTCTAAATGACCGTCATTCTACCTTATTTTTGTGCAAGATGCCGAGATGGTTATTTAAATTTGACCGTCAATTTTAACACAGTGAAAATTTCTGGATCTAGTCAAACTTAAATTTGACGTCTAAATGATCGTCATTTTGCCTTATTTTTGGTTTGTCGAAATGATGTCATAGGATTGTCAAAAATTTATCATAGTGAAAAATTTATGTGTATTTCCAGAATATGAAATTTTAGAATTTCTTCTTCTATACAGTTTCAGATAGATTTTGTTTATAAATTATAAAATATAAACAACTATATATTTTTTTGAGAATAGTTTATATAATATAAACTATAATGATCTTTATTCTATAGTAAATTTTTATTTAAAGAATATAGTTATAAAAACTATAAATTTTTTTAATCAAGCCCTATTAGAGGGGGGTCCAAAGGACACGAGCATATTATTTTGAAAAAAATAAGGTAAAAATAGTAAGAGAATTTTTACCAGGTGCAAGGAGATTTCGAATCACATGAGAGTACAAATTAACCTGGAGATTTACAGAGGGGACAAGTAATTTCACCCAGCCAATGAAATAATTTGAAATCCCTATTTTCATGAAACTTGTCTCCTCCCTTCATTTACTCTTGAATTTTACCTTTGAAAACATTTACCCTGCACACATTTAAAACTATAGAGAAATATAAATATTTCATATATTAATTTACCCTTACATGTATGTGATTTTTCACACGCATGTAAACCCCTTTCACCTATGCACACTCACATTAATTCCTCACAAAACATTCAAAAATTTAGATTGCAAAAAAATTGGGGAGAAGGGGGCCGATGATTTTTAAATACCCTTCTAGGTTGGTTGAAAAAACCCATACAAAATTAAATAAATTAAATACAACAACATTTGATCTAATCTATTTAATTTACCTTGTCTGATACCATGTTAGAATTTAAGGATTCTATTAATTACGGATTTAATCAACATTAATAAACTATGTAATATTAAATAAATAAACATCACATCACATTGCATAATAATAAAGTAATACTTACAAAATTAAATAACACATGACACAATATTTATAGTGGAAAACCCGAAGGTAAAAACCACTTTGTGAAAAGTAACCTTTATTGTAGAGAACTTTTTACATCTAGTAAATCACCTCCTCCTTAGAAACCCTAATCACAAGGGTGAAAACCTTTGATATATTATTTTTTCGAATATATCAAATGAGGACCCGAAGTCCTTTTTATATGAGGTGATCGGGTATGTCTCTCGACTCACCTTTTCAACCATGTCGGTTGACACATATACCAAGGTTTAAAATATTTAATAATAGAAATATAACTATTTTTATTATTAAATATTTAACCTAAAGTATATTTTTAGGTTTGAATATTTAATAATAGAAATACAAAATTTTCTTATTATTAAATATTTAACCTATAGTATAATGTTGGACCCATATTTGATTAATGGGTGGCGACCCCCACTCAACCATTATGTTTTAACATAGTTATGGTTCATAAATATTATAGATTGATGTTGGGATGTTGTTTGGCTTGTTTAGAACTAAAATCCATATGTTTAGTTTTATGGAACTAGGTTTTGGGATTGTTGTCCATGTTTTATTTAACCACTTGACTTAGAAGAACTTTATTGGGGTGAAAAAAAAACCACTAAAATTGATTACTTACTAAAAATATAAATTCCTAAGTGTTAATTACTTGATTGCATGCAATGGGAAATCAACAAATCGGGACTTCTTTCACCTCCCTATTTGACAACATACAAGTAGAACTATCTTTTTGTTGTTTTTGGGAGACTTTAATGACAATGAAATGTGCAACGATTAAACTAAATCTACAACTGAAAATGAGAATATTCCTAATTATTTTAAGAGACACAAATAGAAAGAAGTAAAAATTACAATCCTTCACATGCAATTGGAATTTTCATACCTAACCTTATGCCTTATGAGATGCAAAATTTCAAATCTAAATGCTCTTTTTAACAAACAAGTGATGAACAAGATGAGATCTACAACCTTATTTGTAGATTAAAGATATGGTGAAAACTTAATGCAAGCTATGATTCAACTCTATTAATTCTAATTTACTAACAATTTTTTTAAAAAACTAGGGTTAAGTTTGTTTTTGGTATATTTATGGTTTTATGGATGTAATTCCTACATTTAAAATGATTTAAACCCTAAGCAAAAAATACGACAAGGAAAAATAAATCTAGGATCTAATCTCAAAGATGGAAAAAGTCTAGAGTAGGGGAAGTTTCAAAATTCTAAGCTATAAAATACAAAATTCGAATGTAGTCTAATCTATATGTTTTTTCTTTTTCCTTTTCCTTTTCGGTTATTTTCTATTTAAATATAAGAAAATAAACGCAAGTTAAAACATTTTATGTAAATAATCAATTGAATACAAATCCAACATCTTTTTGTAGATAGAAGGGGGTTGATTTTGAACTTTCTTGTCTATACCCTTAGTAAACTACTCCATTTGATGCTCAGTGTGACCAATATGATGGCGATGTCTGCAACAAAAAGAGATTAGAGGTTGGATGCATTGTGAAAGAAAAGTGTGTTGAATTATCTGTAAGGATTGTTGATAGAAAAACAAGTGCACACATAGTTGCAAAAAATGAAATAACTAATAATCATGAAAGTGCAAAAACTCAATATACAAAGAAAGCCAAAAATTCTCCAAATACACTACCTTAGAATTGGTCACAAATGAAGATGTACATATAGGAGAGTGGAAGTGTAACTTCTCATGATTAGTGGAATCAGAGCCCAAAATAGAATTATAACTTGTACACTTGGCATAGTTAAAGAAGGAGTAACCCCATCGAGCTAACAATCATGGCCAAGTGTGACTCATGTGACTAACTCATGAGTGTAACTCCTATGACTAAGTACACCTAAACAAGTTAACTCCTAAAGTGTAGGAATAATCCATGTGTAGGAATAATCCACATAAATAAATAAATGAAATAAATAATATCCTACACTAACACCCCCTTAAGCGTAGCTTAGGTGGGCATAAAAAAGTTTTTTACTGATAAGGTTTGATTAGATACCCACATACAATGCAACTTTCAAAAATGGAGTAAAAGGAGAAAACCCTATGGGAAAAAAACTCCCCCAAAAGAGAGATAAAGAAGATAATATAGGACTAGAAAGTCCCACTCGAAGCTATAACTTCCTGAAGCCACATGATATCGTGCAAAGCAACCTCCTGGAATGTATGTGAATTAGAACTAGATGCGTGAAGAGTGGATCGCCATGGAAGAAATAATAAACTACCAAGTGTCTGATGGATCTCCAACCAAGGTGTGGTTCATATCCAAGAAATTATTCTCCTCATGTAAGGTAGAAGTGCCAACTATTATACGAAGGGATGATGTATCCAAAGCAAAAGAGAAAAAGGAATGTAGAAGGCCATGTAGCGAGTAGAAGACTACCCGATGTTTGATGAGTCCCGAATCAAGATGCCTATTCCTTGAAAATTATATGGTGGATCAGTATGTGGATCAAGAAATAAATCCTCTTAAATTAGAAGGAGACAAAGATATGGTCGAGGTGGGACCTCATCACTATTGTAGTCATTTGTGCTAAAAAATAACTCCTCGTCATCAAAAATTTTCTCAAGCTCAAAAGTTTCATCAAGTATGGGTGAATTTGGTGAAGAATATGAAGGAAGGACAAAGTGAGAGAAGTAATAAAGCTTAGTCTAATGATCGGATACACTCATGGCAATGATAGTGTCACTATATGACTCTCTGACATATACTAAATCTGGAGTGAACTCAACTCGTATACCCTTACTAACATGAGTAATATAGTTGGTGATAGAAGATTAGTTGATATTAAGGAATATTTAAAACATTATTGAATGTTCCTCCACTCACTTCAACAAACCCTCTCCTAAAAACCTATGTAGAATTGTCGTCACCCAATCGTATAGTGGACATGTCACATGGCTCCAAGGAAGTGAACTCCATGTGTGAAGAATCCATATGATGTGATGCTCTAGAATCAATAACCCATGAAGGAGTCGGTGGTACAACTACAACTAGGGCTCTCCCCCTTTTCTCCTTTCTGAATCTTTATCTTTCCCTTTTACATTATCATTTTCTTTGGAGGATCCACCGATTGATGAAGATGGTTTGATAAACTTAGGGGCACTTATGTTGTTATTCTCAAGAACACTCGTGAGGTAGTCAACTTACTTCTTCAAACATTTTTCTCATCATGTTTTCATGTGCAATAACCACATTTGATCCTCTCTTTCTTGGACTTAATACTTGAAGAGGAATTCCATAGTTTGATTTGGAAGTGGGTTAATTCTTCTTACTCTCATGATCCTTGTTGTTCTATTTTTATCTTCTCAAGCCTTCGTATGTCATGCCCCATAAGTGGAACACGTGGTTTAGTGGATTTTGGTGCACCCATTTGAATTAGTTTAGCTTGTTCCTGAGTTAAGTAAAAAACAAACCCATCAAAGTAGGTCATGCTCTATTGTGCTCTAAGTGATATTTTGATTGCATGGAAGGTAGAGACAAAAACATAATAGTCAGGACCTAGGTTGGCGAGGACTGAAAGAATAAGTTGTGATTCCTTTTTATTAATTCCACATTCTTTAAGTTTCATTCTCACATATTTGAACTTGGTGAAGATTTTTTGGGGCTAAGACCAATCATCTCATTGTCCAGTTCATACCCCAACATTACATGGAGATGGGGATTAAAAAGTAGTCTAAAATATACTTTTTGGCCATTTTTTCCATAACGCACTCACGTTATGGCTCGATCACATTATATCGTGACGGGGAGAAATTAAGCTCGTGTTATAACGTGAGAGTGGTATGGCTTGGATTCACCTAGTTTTCTCGTGTTATAATGCGTTCACGTTCCTATGAACAATGTTGTATATGTGCATTTGGGAGGTATATATTTACATAAATAATTGTTTAAGTATAAATAAATGGAAAAATTATACTTTAAATTTATTTTAGTAAATATAAGAAATTAGGGTCACTCTACACCTTATGGAACTAGTCTCACAACTCCATAAGTCACGGTTTAGAAGATAGTTTTTCATATTCTAATTTAGTTAGTACATAGGTATTTTTAGGATTTCAGCGTTCAACCTAAAGCTTTTAGGGTATAAATTCTACAATCGATATATATTTTGAGAATGAATATAGTCATTGTTTAGGTTTTAGGGTCTTCTTGATTGATTATTGACATTTTAGGAGTTTTAGATGTGTCAAAACTATATTTTATAAACCTCACAACTCCCAAAGGTAGCAAAAATTACTCGAATATATGGACTCATGAAATTTCTTATTGTAGATACAAAATCTATGCACTTGAGTACATTTCTAGGTCCTAAAGCATACTAATTTATATATGATTCCTAAGCAAGAAAACTAGTGGTTAAAAATTCCTTTCGACCTTTTTGTTACTTTTATATCTCGCACTTTACTTTTTTGAGCTTGATGAACATCCTTTTTAGCTTTGCACATCTTACGCTTATGTCTAACTTGACTGATTTACCTTGATGACCTTAGATATTAGCACCCGGTGCTCATGTCCCTCTCTTCTTCTTCTTACTCTTTTGGGTCGTTTTGGCTTCTTGGTCACCTATTAACACTCTAGGTTGACCTTTTAGTTATTAATTACAAATTTCAAACAAGGGAATCATATATATATACACTTAGTTACTTCTTTTAAATAAGGGGAAAGCACTATAGACATTATTCATCACCACCTAAGCTTGCACAAAGGCACAAGAGCACTACAAAGTACATATCTAACACATCCATACAAAGATCAAGGGATGAATTGATCTACATAGGAGGGGAGTTTGTTCTATTCCATCACACACATTTTCACATATTCGGAAAATCTATATCTAGTATGTTATCATCGTTCAACTTGCACAAGAGCAACCTAGAGCACAAGACATAAAATACACACACACACACACACACACACACATGAAGAACTACGTGGAGTCTGAGATGTAGTGCAGTGCTCAGTCATAAGTTCACTCTTTAGGTGACCATCGAGGTTAGTCTGAATCCCCATTCTGCATCATTTTTATTAGATTTGATGTGGTTTGTGGGAATCAGAGGTCTTCATTTATTTTGTAGGTTATAGGTGCAACCAATGATCTAACAGAGAAAATGAAGTGACAAAGAGTGACTAATAGTGAAGGTCTTTTGACCCAAAAAGATCATAACTCGAGTGTTTTAGCGGAGACACTGGTGCCTTGATCAATCGTTAGCACTGGGGCACTCTTGTCCTTCGTGGGTACTTCTACCATGTACATTCTTGGGGTTCTCGAACCTAATTGAGCCTTTTCGACATTGTTTCTATCTTGTTCCAATAGATACACAATCTTGATCACTCCCAACTTGTACAAAATCAACTAGGTAATCATACTTCTCCCATTTGCTTAGGGTTTTACATCTTTGAATGATTATTGCTTGAATGTTATTATACTTAATCACCTAAATATCATTTGTTACTGATTTAGTCTAATATTAAATTAAACCTTATTTGAGTAACTACTATAATTAATGATATACATGTAATAAACTATAGTAAGACATAAAAAATAAACATGTAAAGATATGAAACCCTAAGCAAGAGAGAGAGAGAGTTAGTTGATTTTCATGCAACTTGGAAGTGATGTGGAGTGATTGCTGGAACAAACTAAAGATAGTGTCGTCAAGGCTCACCAAGGATTTTGGGACTCGAATTACATAGGACAAGAGTGCCCATGGGAGGACAGGGGTGTCGGGGTGTTAGTGACTGATCTAGGTGCCAGTGTCCACTTAAATGCTCAAATTCGGCCTTTTCTAGGATGAAAGAGCTTCACTTATGGTCCTCTTTTTTCATTTTGGTTTTTTTCTACTGTCGTTGGTCATACCTATAACATGTAAAATAGATAACTAGCCATGCATACCCATAAACCACATCAAACATAATAAAGAATATGTAGAATGGGGAGTTGGAATGACCCCGATGGTCACCCAAAGAGTTATCTTATGATTGAGCATTGCACTACATCTTAGACTCTAGGTAGTTCTTTGTGTATGTGTGTGTAATGATGCCCTAGGTTTCCCTTGTGCAAGTTGCACTATGATAACTTGGGATAGATATAGATTGCTCCAAGTATGTAAATGTGTGAGATGGAATAAAATGAACTTCCCCTCCTATGTTATGTATGCATATTGATGCAACCCTTGTCCCTTGTATAGATGTGCTAGATGTATGCCTTTGTAATGCTCTTGTGCCTTTGATGTAAGCTTAGGTGATGATATGTAATGCTTATAGTGTTCTCCCCCCCTTTTGGGAGCAATAACTAAGTATATATATATACGATTCCCTTGTTTGAATTTCATAATTGACAACCGAAAGGCCAACCCAATGTTTTAAAAGGTGACCAAGAGGTAAAAGAGACCCAAAGGAGTAAGAGGAAGATAAAGAAGGGCGGGGCACCCAGGATGGATAGGAGTTCCTAGGAACTTTTGTTCGATTAGGTGCTTTATCATCCGAGGCCATAAAAGATAAATTAATCAAGTGTCGGTAGAGCTATAAGATATGTAAGGCAAATAAAAGTGTAAGAGATAAAGAAAAAGGCCCAAAAGAATTTGTCAACCACTAGTTTTCTTACTTAGGAATCATGTATACATTAGTATGCTTTAGGACCTAGAAATATACCCAAGTGCATAAATTTTGTGTCTACATTTGCACCCATCTTATGTTGTTGAGTGAATACTCGATAGCTTAAAGTATATAAAATATATGCACCTTGTAATTGCGTAGAGAAGAGTGTAACCAATAGCATGCTTTGAGTGGACAAGTGAAGCATGAAGTGATCGTAATGCAAAGCATGAAAACTAGGAAAGGGAAGTAGACCCTAGGGGTGAAGTAGTGGTGTGTTGTTGGAGCTTGTGCTTGCTGATGTGAGATGCTTCTTGTTGCATATAAGAACAGACCTACAAAAGAAGAGAGAGAAAGTAGTCAAAGTCCCATATATGGAAAATCAGAGTAATATGTGTATAAGTAAGTAAAATTGTGTATAAGCAAAAGGAAAGTATGCATTGATGTATAAGAGAGTAAAAGATAGAGAATTTTTATGTTTTTATTTTGGAGATGTTGCTGGATTTATTGCCGGAGGGTGAATTTTTTTGGCAATCTCACATCATGCGTGAGTTTTTTTGGGTGATCTCACGCCAAAAGTGACTTTTTTTGGGTGATCTCACACCAAAAGTGAGTTTTTTGGGTGATCTCAAGCTAAGAGAAGAGTGTTGGGGAGAGAGGTCAATTTTCTCTTCTTCCATGACACTTCCCAAATAAGTGCCATTGTAGATGGCAAGTCCCTTATTTGTAACTAAATTGTGGTGATTAATCCCAAATTCTTTAACTGGAGGCAAGTTCCTTATACTAGAGAAATGTACTTGTAAACCGATGGAAACGCGTGATGATCGAGAAATTGACTATTTTTGACTCTAGAAACAAGCGCCCACTATTATTTTCTCGCTCTCGGGCTCTAGTGTCTGCTATGTGTTTGTGATCCAAGTCTGATTCTGGACCACTTTGTAATCTTGTGTTCTGTGCCATTTTTGTACCGTGTTGTGTTGTTTTGGAGTTCTAAATAGCTAGAAGAGTGATTTTTTCACCCAATATATGCCCCTCATTTAGGGTGCATGTAATGAATGTAAGAGGATGCATCGCAAGAGGAGGACCATAATTTAATATTCATATCATGTACTAGATACCTACAAGGGTAGGGGATGTGCATGGTAGAATCCAAAGCACATGCAAAAATTAAGCTAGAAAAAAGTGTTAGTGGAAAGGAGCTAGCATGCGATAGAAAACAAATGTAACAAGAAAATAGGAAGACAAGATGGATCGCGAAGAGTGGGTTTCATACATGGGGCATCGCTCACAATGTCACAAGACAATCAGGGATGAAGCAGACAAAAGCAAACAATGATCAAGCAGAACATAGGGCGTAGCCTTTAAACAGTAACAAACGATAGCAAACAATAACAAGCTCTTTTGGTTGATGTAATATTGAATGTTTTCCTAAGATGTTTGTTGCATCACTTCCTTGGGTTTAATTGGATTAAATATACCTCAAAATGATTTTGCTCTATTCTTTTCATCAAATTTATGCTTATACCTTAGGATACGTTTATGTTATATCTTCTTTCACATATCCTCATGTAACTTGTACATATACTTAAAATCCTCTGCATATGTACTCTTTACTAATGTTATCACTCTCAACATATCCATCACTTCCTTGGGAGATTTTATTTAGGAAATGAGGTCATTCCAAAAGGACATTTAATTGAATTATTATATGTGAATTCTTCTTGATCTAATGTCATACCCCATTGTGTTAGATTAATCCCAACTAGACATATAAGAATATTCCATAAAATTTTTGCAACCTCAATTTATCCATATGTTTATGGTGATACACAAATTATATTGTATCTTGATACTTAAGTTCTTCCACTATGTTCTTCATTTACTTATTTTTTTAATATCAAGTCTAATCATCTCTACCACCATAACATCTAGTATCAAAGTTTTGTTTATTAAGGAATCAATCACCTTATGTGATTGCATGGTCTATACATAAACACAAATTAATGAAACTTTGGGTACTCAATATGTACTTAAAATTTCTAGTTTGATTTGTTTATAATAAAAATCTTTGGGCATCGATAAGGCTTGATTTATAACATAAAAATATTGATCATACGCTAAGTCATTTTTTTTCTTAATTCAACACTTCATTGAAATATGTAATTGGTATCCTCTCCTAAATCAACACTACACCAATCAAAATTCAATATTCCTCAATTTCCACTTGGAAAAATTTATCAAATCGGGTAAGTTTAATATAGGATTCTTTATGACCTTTATATATGATAATTTAAAGCTATTTCTAGCTTGGACATCCAACTAAACAATTATTTCTTCATCCATGCAATTAGTACCATACAAACTTCACTAAATTTTTAAATAAATTTACTATTGAAACTTTATAAACCATTAAATATTCTAACCTCTGGTATCATTCATAGTTGTATGCAATTCCCATTTTTGTTTTCCTTCTTTAGGTTTATCTTGACCCTCTTGTAAAATTGAAAAACTAGGTACACTAGCTCTTCCATTATGAGTGAACACTTCTTCAAATTTATCAAAATATTCGCAAACTTTAAATTCTCTAAGACCTATCTCAAGTGTAACAAATTATCCTCCCTTTTTATACTATATTAAATTAGTATATCATCTAAATAATTTACACCAAACATACTAAAAAAATGGATTCAACACTTGATTCATTAACCTCATAAGTGTACTAGAATTGTTTGTTAACCCGAATGGAATTACTAACCATTCATATATTCTTTCGTTAGTATTGAATTTGGTCTTACATTCATCTTTATATTTTATTCTAATTTCAATGTATCCACAATGTAAAAACCAATATTGGATAAGTAATTTGTTCCACTCAAATATTATAACAAGTTATTCGTCCTTGGTGATGGAAACTAATACTTGACGGTGAACTTGTTGATAGTTATATAATCTATACACATTATCCATTATCCATTATCCATCCTTATTATGTGTAAGTAATGTTGGTAATACACATGAGATAATTTTTTTTTCTATAAATATCATATCTAACAAGTGTTGTACCTTCTTTTTCATGAGTATATTCATTATGTATGGAACCATCCTTAGTAAACTTGCTCCAACATTCAAATCCATATGATGAGAAATATTTCTTGTTAAAAGCAATCCAATATGTAAGGCACTTGACATTACCTCCTCATATTCCTTCAAAATATCTTCGACTTCCATCATCATTTCCTTGTTATTTTTGTTTTGGAAAAACAAAAAATAAACCTTATTTATTCTTTATTCACTTTCAAAAATCATTTTCCATAACTATTTTTTGGCTTGTTATTCATCATTCATGTCTCATAAAATAAATTATTTATAATTTTACTAATCTATAAAGTATTATTCCTTCCATTTTACATTACATTTTTTCATACTACCATGGTCTACCTAATACGACGTGACAAACATCCATTGGTACTACAACATCACATAATTCAACATGGTAGTTATCAATATGGAAGTTAGACTTTGACTATTTGTCAACATTAATTAAGGATAATTGTGTAAATAATATAAATATAAGGACAAGGATGAGTGGCACACTTTAATCCCAAAAGTTTCACCATCTAGAATGCAAGAGAAAAAAGTATGGTATCCGTCAAACTTATCATGTGCAAGTGACTAATTGATATATTTTCACATTGATATTAAGTGGGTAAAAGATGAAACTAGATGTTGTGTTGTAAACATGTTCAATATGAAGTGGATTTGAACTTTGATTTATTTCATGTGCTCATGGAAGAGTGGATTACAAATAAGTTGTAAAACACCTTTATTATAGTAATACAAGATCATTGACTATTTTTGTGGCACTCACAAGCCTTGCAATTATGTGAGTTAGTTATATCAATTTGTAGTTATCTACTCCTATTACATGAAATTCCACCTTAGTGGAAGATCAAGAAGTCATGTTTTTCTTATTTCTCCTCCATTAGAGAAGACCGCATCCCAAAAATAAAAATCTAGAATTTTATTTCATGTCTTCAATATAACCTACATGATCTACATTTGTGTATCCTTACAGTAAAAATTGATTGATATTAATATATTTTATCCCATACTCCATAATACCTTGAATATATCTCAATATTCTATTTGATTCCTTCTAGTGAATCACCTTTAGTTTATGCATGAAATCTTAAAGATAACTGATACTACAGTTGATTTTGGCCTAATGTAGCTTAAGTAAATGAGGATACTAATCAACTTATGATAGATAGTGGAATTTTTCTATGAGGATGGATCAAAATGAGATAGTTGAAGTCTTTCTCCATGGGTGTTCCAATATATGTTAAAATCCATCATCCATAATTTATTGAGCATAGTATTGGAATACTTAATTTGAGACGCAAAGATGTGATATCCATCTTTCCATATCTCAAAACTAGGATAGTAGTGTAGAATCTTGATATTTTTCATGTAAAATGATTTCCTAAGATAATTATTTTTGGAATCAATCATTATCATCGATCTACTAGTGATGAACACATTTTTGACAAACACAATGAGAATCACTTCATCCTTACTCTTTGAGGTAATGTTTAGATCATATGGACTTTGTTGGAATCCATGCTACATGAGAAGATCCTCAATATCAATGTGCTAGGCCTAGGGACCTTGTTAAATAACATACAAAGTCTTGATAAGTTTGCATACCTTTTGTTTTTATTAGACAAAACCATTTATTCGGGTCATGTGGAATTCCTCTTTTAGATCTCTATTCAAAAGAAAATTTTAACATTCATATGATAGAATTTCCAAGAAAAATTTGCAACCATAATAAAGACCATTAAATGAGTCTTTTTTTATCGTGGGAGTAAAAGTATCCTCATAGTCATTTTCTTCTTTATGTGTTCAAATTTTTACCAAAATTATTTCCTTGTACTATCAATGTTGCCTTCTGACTTGTAATTAGTCTAAATGATCCATTTACATCCTATAGGATTATTTTCGATTTGAATATAATTTTTTTTACATGTATTGGTACTCATCACTTCCTAAGAATCAAAATTTGTGGCCTCTTTCTAAGGATTTGAATCTTGGTTTTCATGAAATGTTGAAGACTCAAAATATTTTGCAACTATTCTCATAAGGGATAAATTCACTTCTTTACGAGCCATGATATAATTCCTTAGTCTTGAATTTTAAGTGTTTGTGAATCCAACCAATTTTCCATCTTGAATATTTTTTTATACAATGAGGATGATAGATCTTGAGGAACCTTTCACATACTAAATTGATATAATCAAGTGATTGGATCAATGGGTTATGTGAGCTAGGTTAATCGAGCCTAAGCCCACAAAGTGTAATAGTTTAGGGTCCATTTAGGTTCAATTGGCCCCATTCCCATACCACATTGAGTTGATCAATTTATTGGCTCATGGGGTATGGGGATGGGGGCACTCAATCCCAAACCCAAAAATTACAAAAATCTAGGGTTGATTCAAGCTTGATTGGCCCCTTTGTGTATGATTTGATATAAATTACATTAAATCTTAATTTCAGAGTAACTACTATAATGAGTGATGTACAATGATAATATACAGTAAATGGACAAGCAAAAACATGTAATAATATGAAACCCTAAGCAATGGAGAGAGAGGAGATGACTTAGCTGATTTTTGAGTTATCTAGAAGTGATTTGGATAACTGGATAGCTAAAATAGACTGGAAGTAGCATCGTCAAGGCTCAAATGAAATTTGGGAACTCGAAATGTGCATTAAAGAAGTGCCCACAAGAGGACAGGAGTGCTCGGCGCTAATGATAGTATGTCTGGGTGCCGTGTCCACCCGGATGCTCGAGTTCTAATATTTTCTATGGATGAGGAGATTCATTGCTAGTCTCTATTTTTCACTCTAGATTTGTTCCAATGTACCTGTAACCTGCAAAATAGATACCTAGCTACACATACCCACAAACCACATCAAATCTAAAAATAAATATATAGAATGTGGAGTTGGACTAACCTCGATGGTCACCTAAAGAGTGAAATTAGTACTTAGTGTTGCATTACATTTCAGACTCCATGTAGTTCTATGTGAGTGTGTGTAATTATGCCCTAGGATGCCCTTGTGCAAGTTACAAAATGATAACATGATAGATCTATAACAATAGCAAATGTATAGAATGTGTGAGATGGAATAGAATGAAATTCCCCTCCAATGTTGTGTACGGAGTGCTTGTCCCTTGAGTGAATGTGCTAGATGGATACTTTTTAATGTTCTTGTGCCTTTGGATGCAAGCTTAGGTGATAGTAGATAATGTTAGTTCTTGGCCCTTTATTTAAGAGATATAACTATGTATATATATGATTCCCTTGTTTGAATTTTGTAATTGACAACTGGAAGGCCGACACAAAAGTGTAAAAGATACCCAAGTAGTAAAAGAGACCAAAAAGAGTGAGGAAAGGCTAGAGATGGTTAGGATCACCCATAAGGGTCAAGAGTGTCCGAGAGCTTTTTCCTAAATGGGCGCTAGTGTATGAGGCCATAAAAGATAATTAAGTCAAATACCGACAAGGATGTAGGGTGTGCGAGGTTGATAAAAGTATAAGAGATAAAGAAAAAGCCCCAAAAGACATTGTCAATTACTATTTTTCTTGTTTACGAATCATGTATATATTAGTATTCTTTAGGATCTAGAAATTTACAAAGGTGCATAGATTTTGTGTCTATATTTTCCCCCCACTTTATGTTGTTGAGTGAAACTCAATAATATAAAGTAGATAGAAGATGTGTACCTTATGATCTTATATAGAAGAGTGTAGTTGGTAGCATGCCGAGTGGACAAGTGAAGCATGAAGTTATCGCAATGTGAAGCGTGGAGACTAGGAGAGGGAAGTGGACCCTAGGGGTGAATTGTATGCATAGTAATGTGTTGGTGGAGCTTTTGTGAGATGCTTCTTGTTACATATTATAGACATACCTGAAAAAGAAGAGTGAGAGAGTAGTCAAATTCATGTATATGAAAAATCATATTAATACATGTATAAGTAAAGAGTGTAAAAGTGTGTAAAAGGAAAGTGTGCACATGATGCATGGGAGAGTATGACATAGAAAATTGTCCTATTTTGTTTGGATTGGTTGGATTTTGAATGTTGATGGTGAGTTTTTTAGACTATCTCACGCTAAGAGCGAGTTTTGGGTGATCACACGCCGATAGCGAGTTTTTTGGGCGATCTCACGCCAAGAGCAAGTTTTTTGGGTGATCTCATGCTAAAGGAAAGTTTTTTAGGTGATCTCACACTAAGGAAGACTCTTACGGAGAGAGGTCTAGCTTTTCTCTCCTTCCATGATGCTTCCCGAATAAGCACCACTGCAGATGGTACGTCCTTGATTTGTTCCTTTTATTTTGATTGTTCCAATTGTAACTAAAATGTAACTAATAGACTAAATTATGTAACTTGAGATAAGTGCCTACTACTAGAGAAGTGATCTAAAAAATGTTGTAAACTATGTTAGAAAAAGAAATTGAATGCTTTTCCCTAGGACATTAGCACCCGGGGATGCAAAGTTTCGACCACCGCTACTATCTAGGATGGTCGCTAGTGTCTACACCGTGTGTTTGGAACCAATTGTGATTAAGGACAATTTGTAATCGTGTTCCCGTGATGATTTTGTACTATGTTGTGTTGTATTAGAGATCTGAGCTATTGTAGGGGTGATTTTTCACCCAATAGATGCCCCCTTGTTTGGGGTGCATGCGATGACTATAGGAGAATGTGGTCCAAAGGAAAGGACCTGATACTGATATACATATCTAATATGGATACCTGCATGGGTAGGGGATGTGCATGGTAGAAACCAAGGCACATACAAAACAATAGGCTAGAAACAAGTGTTAGTGTAAACAAAGCTAACACGCAATAGCAGACAATGTAACAAACAACTAGGAAGACAATATAGAATGTGAATAACATGTTACATACATGGGGCATCGCTCACAATGTCACAAAACAATTAGGGCTGTAATGGTCATAAGCACACAATGATCAATCAAGACATAGGGCATAGCCCATAAACAATAACAAACAATGGGAAGTAAGAAGTGACAGATAACCATGGTTGTAAATAGCCTGCAAGAAAAACGATACACATGAAGCACCTGTTAGTATGTTAGAAATATAATTATTATGTCAACGCATGAATAGATCAGTGAAAAATATAGTGATGATTGTTAGGAATATTCCTTAGATTAGTGCTCACATTAATTTTTGTAACTGTTAAATGTAATATTCATATATTGCATTAATAAGTTAGTGTGTAAGATATTAATATCATATGTGTGTGAGAAAAATAAAAGATTGTAATATTATTAATATGAGTCATAAAATAACTCATTATTAATAATATAGGATATTTTATTAGTTATGAGTTTGTTGAATAAACAACTCACGTAGCTATTTGAGAGTTGTGTGAGAGATTGATGGGTTTGGGAGTGATTCTAGGAGAGATAAGAGAGTATATTGTGGGATTGAAGATTGGATTTGAATCCTTATATTAAGGATATCATTCTCCTATATATTGTAAGCTCTCTCACCATGTAATTGCTATAAGCTCCAAAATTATTCAATCAATAATATAGTGTGTTTTTTTAATAATATGATCTCTACAATATTATCTTCATTCTCAACTTTTTTCATGTTTGTATATTCATTGTTCTATAAATTAAATGTAATTTATATTTATTTAGATTAGTTAAAATACCAATTTCACATCAATAATGACTAGAAATAAGAAGTATCTTTGAAGTGATAGAACTTGTTATGTAGAGTGTGATAATAACAAAAGTAGATGCCCCTAGGAGCCTCAACGGACTGGTAAAGAGTTGTGTCGAGCATCATGCATTCTCATGAATATGTGAAAGGTCCCACATTCACCTCAAGCTACCAAGTGCATGTGCATATGTATAAAAAAAATATAATGACATACTAAGAATTTGTCTAGCATAGTAAGCAAATTGCAACATGTAAGTAAGATAGGCTAACAAGAGTAAATCCAACCAACATATGCAAATGTTGTGTGAATATGATGGTTTGCTGCAATGTGTAGGATGTGAAAAGGAGGAGAGCCATGTTTCCCCCTAGAGGATGTGTGTGATATGAGGTTCATTTAGAAATTCTCCCTCAATAGTCAAGAATGAACCATAGAACAAGAGTGTGTCATTGGGAAATGAATGTATTGTGTGAGAGTAGATGCTAGAAAATATGTATCGTGAAGTACAGAGTGTGAAGTGTAGATGATGTGAGGTTCATTGATGAAGTTCACCCTCAAAATTCAAGTGTGAACTATAGCACTAGAGTGCATCATCGGGAAATGAGTGTTAAGTATGCAACCCAATGATGTGGTGATGCTCGGAAAAATAACCAAGGAGCGCAGAGCGAGAGAAATTAGTAGATGATGGGAAAGATGTATCATGAAGAACTGAGTGTGAAGCATAGATAATGTGAGGTTCATTTAAGAATTGTAACCTCAACAGTCAAGTGTGAACTGTAGCACTAGAGTGTGTCATTGAGTAGTGAAGTATGTGTTGCATGTGTTTGATATTTCTCATAAAGGTAGGCATTAAGCACAAAGTGTGAAGTGTAGTAAAGAAGATAGAAGTAGACAATATAGATAATGAATAGTGATGGGGGATGTACGATTCCCCCAAGTGTGCATATCAATAGCTCTTGACAAATAGATGTGATCATTATGAGCAAGAATAACCAATGTATGTTTAGTGCACGAAAGGATGTATCTTTTGGTATAGTAGAGTAGTATGTGTATTATGAGTAGAAGGATTCATAAGTAATCATGAGTATAAACACATGCATGGATTAACATATAAACATAGATAGATGTAGCAAGGTGTGCACATAGTGTAGATGAGAGAAAGTGTTGTTAGAAAGATTGACGTGAATTACAAAACAAGAGTAATGTATGGATATGTGACTGTTGATTAGAACATGCAACTATGGGGCGGAAGTTGGATGTCCCCCAGGTGTGTGAGTGATGGAGATCTATGTAATGAGAGTAGTAGGCAAGAGCCCATGATATGCTAAAGAGGATGAACATATGTTGTGTGAAAGTGCATGTATCATAACATGTGGAGTAGGATTGTGCCATGCATGTGGTGAAACTAGAATAGGTAGAACATTGGTAAACATAAGAGCTACCAAAGAATAATGTCAACATGGTGAGGGAAAACCCTATAGAGTCCAAGATCCCAACTAGATGAATAGGAAGTGTATAAGCAATAATAATGTACCCATTAGGAGAAAATAGAATAGGTGTAACATTGTGTGTTGGCAATAGTGGAAAAAGTAAGTGCAAACATAAGGATCAATATGTGAGTCAAAATATGTGTAACATATGTAATTATAGGAGGCTCATTAGTATGAATGTCAAGTAATGGAGGTAGAGAAACAAGACTCATCAGAAGCAATAGGTGCAATTTGGGAAGATCATAAGCAATAAAGTAGTATGAATTAGCCCATATGACCATAGAAAAAAGGCGAGAAGAGGGGAATTGATTTCCCCCATGGATGTAACAAGATAATGTGAAACCATAGTAAATGAATTATGCATAGGATCTTGGAAAGTGCAAGGATTAGGAATCATTGTAAAACCAACATATAATGCTCTAACTTGTGATGAGGAAGGTGTAGAGAGAGATGTAACATTGGAAGCACTAAGCATATGATCAATAAAAGTGTATCGAGAGTGAGAAACAATGGGAGGAGTATCATGGGTACTAATAGATAATTTATCATGTAAATCAGTACCACTAGGGTGCACCCTAAGAGGAGAAGGATGTGTAATGTAGGTAATTTCATTAGCATCATGTATGAGGGGAATATCATCAGGAGTAGTGATATGAGGTGTGGAATCTATTGTAGTAGTATCCATGGAAGGTATAACAAGGGCATTGTGTGCTAAGGCAGGGGTAGAAATAAATCGTATGCATAGTATGTAACCAAAGATGGCCTATAAGGAGAGTATAAAGAACATGATGAGGCATAATTGATTTAACAAAAATAGAATAAGTGTTAAACCCTACTTGTAAATTCGCATATAATAAACAAATGCTAGCATACAAATTTGACACAAGTTGTAAGATAATAGAATATAAAACCCTAAGTGCAAGAGAGAGAGAATGGACTTAGCTGATTTGTGATTGATCTAGAATTGATGCGAATGGGAAAACTGATGTACACAAAGTGATCTATGTTGTTATTACTTTGAATAAATTTTGTAGATCATGAAATAGGTTGGACACGGGTGACCATTGCAGGATAGGGGTGCCAGCGCGATGATCTCTACTGGGCACCTATGACTATGAAAATGGTCAAAAACTGATTTCTGGAGTGTCACACAAGTTTCACAAGTATTTTTGTTGATCGTTTATGTGTTGCAATAAGATATCCAAGGTACATGTAACATGCAAAAAATATATTCAACGCAAAAACCCACAATACCACATAAAATCCAAAAATAAATATGTAATATGGGGAGTCGATTGACCCCAAAGGTCACCGGATAGAGTGAGATTACAACCAAGCATTGCACTACATCTTAGACTCCATGTAGTTCTGGTGAGTGTGTGAAAGAATCGTGCCCTAGGATGCCCTTGTGCAAGTGCACTTGATAATGGGCTAGCTAGATGTAACAATGTAGATAGATGTGTGGATGAAAAAATGAACTTCCCCTTCCTATGTTGTGTATGTAGAAAATGCAGTCCCTTATCCCTTGAATGGATGTTAGATGGATGCCTTTAGTTCTCTTAGATGCCTTTGGATGCAAGATTAGGTGATGATAGTAGATTCTTAGAGCTTGGTCCCTTATTTTGGTCACATAACTTTGTATTTATATGATTCCCTTGTTTGAATTTCATAATTGACAACTGGAAGGCTGACCCATAAGTAGAAAATATTCCCAAAAGATAAAAGAGGCCCAAAAGAGTGAGTAATGTGGAAAGAGGTCAGAGGTGCCCAAAGGGGATGAGGGTGCTTGGGCGCTAGTGTCCAAGTCATAAAAGATAAAAATTAAAATACTTGATCGGGTTGTAGGGTGTGAAAGACCAAATAAACAACAAGAAGAAAAGACAAAAGGCCAAAGACAGTTGTCAATTACTAGTTTTCTTGCTTAGGAATCATATGAATGCTAGTATGTGTTTATGGACCTAGAAATGTACCCAAGTGCATAATTTTGTGTCTACATTTTCCCCCACTTTATGTTGTTGAGTGAATAATCGATAACATAAAGTAGATAAAATATGTGTACTTGATAACCATGTAGAATGTGATGGTGATAACGTGCCAAAGAGACAAGTGAAGCGTGGAATGAATGCAAAATGAAGCGTGGAAACTAGGAAAGGAAAGTGACCCTAGGGGTGTATGTGTATGTGTTTTACGTGTTTTTTTAACTTGTTGTGTATTAAGGAAGGAATTGCAAAAGAAGAGCAAAGAAGTAGTCAAAGATGTGTATATGAAAAATTTGCATAAGTATGTAAAGCATGTGAAAGTATGTAAAAGTAGTAAATGGAAAGTGTGCACCTGATTTGTGAAGAGTGAAAAGGATAGAAAATGTCCTAAAATGCTATAGAAGAGTGAGTTTTTAGCAATCTCGCGCCAAGAGTTGGTATTTTTGGTGATCTCACACTAAGTGTGAGTTTTTAGGCGATCTCACGCCAAAGAGCAAGTGTTGGGGAGAGAGGTCTAGTGTTACTCTCCTTCCATGACTCTACCTTGATTATACACCACTGTAGATGGTGTGATCATGTTTTATCCCTATTTTCCTTGATTTTTTCCAAATGTAATGTTTGTTCCAATTGAAATGGAGATAGAATGCATTATGTTTGTTGGAGGACTATGCATGTACTATGAAACTGCTCTTTAAACTACTATGAATTGTGTTGATCGAGAAGACTGTTGCATGTACCCCCGGACATTATCACCCATGGGAGGACATTGGCACCCGAGCACTACTATCTGATGTTGGGCGTTAGAGTCTATGTTGTTCTGAGGACCTAAGTCAAATTTTGGGTCATTCTGTGACTATATGATTACTTTGTTTCTGTCTTTGTGCATCCGTGTCTTGTAGCTCAAAGATGTTGTATTGGATGAATGATTCACCCAATGTATGGCATATATCCCCCTCATTTGGGGTACATGTGACGTTGCTAGGAGAATGTGGCCCAAAGAGAGGACCAGATGCTGATCTGAACTACATCCCCGCGGGAGGTAATGTGCATGGTAGAAACCAAGGCACACACAAACAATATGGCTAGTAAAGGTGTGTTAATTGAAAAGTAACAAACATGTAATACAAAAACAATGTAACAAGAAAAGGTGCATACAAGATGGACCATGAAAAGTGGGTTACAAACAAGGTACATCACTCACAATGTCACAATACAATCAAGGCCAAAGCGACCAAAGGCATATAAGCAATGATCAAACAAGACATAGGGAAAATCCCATAAACAATATCGTATAATAACAACCATGTCAAATAAAGTGTAACAGAGATAACCATGATGGAAAATAGTTCCTACAAGGAAAATGTTGCACATGAAGCACCCATTAGCATGTTAGAAAGATAAAAAGTATGTAAAAGCATGTATGTACTAATAGAAAGTAGTGTGCTATGAATTAAAGGTAGTAAATAATGAAATAATAGCACCTGTAATGTGTGAGAAAGTAGATGCCCCTAGGAGCCTCAGTGGGATAGGTAAGAGGTACAATGTTAAACATCATTACAGTGTGTAAGGATATGTAAGAAGTATGCATTCACAACTAGAGAACAAGTGAACACACATGTGTATATAGAAAATATATTGACATACTAAGTATCCGTATAACATGGGAAACAAAGTGTACATGTAAGTATAAGCAAGTAAGAGGAAGTGCAACAAAGATATGTAAAATTCTATGAATGAGTGAGATGGAATGGTATGTAATGTGAATGTGATAGGAGCATATTTCCCTCCAGCGATTGTGTATGAGATGAGGTTCATTTATAAACAACCCCTAAAATATCAAGAATGAACCATAGAAAAGAGTGTGTCATATGGAAATGGTTTGATAGTGTTCGCTTAGAAAGATAAATAAATGAAGCATAGAGCGTAAAGAGTGAAGGAGAGGTGAGCTTCATTTCAGATTTAAACTCTCAAAGATCAGTATGAACTGTGGAACTAGAGTCCATCATAGGGTAATGAAATGGAAATTGGATATCATCTACTAAATATTAAGCAGTATGCAAGGCATAGATGGAGCATGTGAAGCAAAAACAGTATGAGAATAGGTTCCAAATTATATGTTAGATGGAATGGGACCAAGAATAGAAGATGCGGTAGGAGGAAGTGCGGAAGTAAGAGGCTTAGGACACCAATGAGGTAATGTAGCAATTTGTGTAGAATGAGATGATGTAACCATAGGTGGAGTGGATGGAGGATGCAGATGGATGATAACCTTAGGAGGTGGATAGATGACAACTTTAGATGGAGGTGAAGGAGATAAATGAATAGAGGTGGAAGCACACTTATGCGGAATAGGAGAAAGAGAATGCTCACAAGAGGTGAGCGAAAACAATGACACCTTTTTCTTCTAATTGTTGTAAGTGATCATGGAGAGCATTGCAAAATCATTATCATGATGGCCATTAATGTGGTGGAAATTACAGAAAGGGCGGTCACGTTGGCATTACAAGCGGTGAGGTGGATGATGCTCAGTAGAAGGTAAGCAAATTAAGTGCTTGTCAAGTAAAGCATGAAAGACATCATGAGGTTTTACATTATGTGATAATTGAAATGGTTCACAAGTAGGAGGCAGAGAAGACTTAGGTTTATACCGACGTGGTGGAGGAGAAGAATGATGCTTATGTGGAGAAGGAGATGGTGACCATGGATAAATCTTAATGGATGGAAAAGGAGAAGTGGTAGAAGAATTAGAAGGGGGTGAGATAACATTTGCAATGATCAAATCTTGTTCTAAATCAATAACTTTATAACATATGAGTGTAAAATATTCACATGTATCATATAGTAATTTTTCTTTTAATGAAAGAATTAAGCCACAACAAAAGATGAATTGTTTTTCTAAATCAATGGGCTGAAATAATAACTGATGCATACAAGAATTAAAACATAAAATGTAATCTAGAATTGGCTCTTTATTTCCTTGATGCAAAGTAGGCAAGCATTCATAAGTGACTCTAGGACCATTGTTAGAAATAAATTGCCTAAGAAAAACATCCTCCATATCATAATAAGTGTTAATTGACCCATAAGGCAAGTGAGTGTACCATTGAAGAGCATGATCAACAAGACTATGACAGAATGCTTTGAGTAATAAGTGATCATTAGAATAAGAAGAAATGACAGATCGATAATGATTAAGATGTAGATAAGGATTTCCAGTGCCATCAAAACATGAGAAATTAGGCATGATGAAGACCTTTTGAAAACTAGAATTGTGAAGATTTTTAGGAATGGGGTTTTTGTGTAAAGAATTATTGTCAATGGAAGCATAGTATGCTTTGATTTCAAGAGTAAGAGTATGAACTTGAGATTGCAACATGCCAAAAGCATGCACAAGAGATAAGATATCATGTGAAAGAATGGTAGGAATGGTAGGTATATTGAGAGGTTGGATCTTTCCATTGTGAGTGATCATGGGAATGTGAGAAGAAGGAGTGGATGTGGAAGGAGGAGAAGAACATGAAGGCTCTATGGGAATGCTAGATGTAGATTCAGAAGAAATAATAAGAGGTGTACTAGTGGGAATAGTAGAATCATCATGAATAACATTTGTAGAAGAAGAAGAAAGAGGTGGAAGAGGAGAAGAGGAACATGGAATATCTATAGAAATGCTAGAAGTAGAATCAAAAGATTCAAAGAGAGAATAAATAGGAGTATTAAATTCACATTCAATAGTCATAAGAGAAGTAGTATCATTACTAACATGTTCATGATCAGAAACATAGTCTACATCACTATCAAACATATTTTCACAAGAAAGTAGTTCATCAAGATTATCATCAGCATAAAAAGAAGTGGTAGGAGAACTAATATTAGATATATCATTAAATTCATTAGAAACACTTGCAGAAGTAGGAAGAGTAGAAGATACAACTTTACATTCATCTTGACTACTAGTAGAAATAACATCATGCATATGTACATTTTCAACATTAGGAATAGAAGTATTGACACCCATAGTATCACAACCAAGAACATAATCAATCATAGAATTTCCAGTAATACTATCATTTGCTATAAGAGGAGTGGAAGAAGGTGCAACAACATGGGTGACTATGGGAGTGCAAGGAAAACATTGAGTAAAATTTTGATCAAGAGAGACTATGACAAATGCTAGAGTTGTGGAAGTTATAAAGATGAAAGTTTTGGAAATCAAGAAGTGGTTAGGATAAGTGAGCATCACATTCAGGGTTTTGGTAAAGGTTACATGGTTCATCTTGCACAACAACATCATGAAGGATTTAGTTCAAGCATGTATCAACCATATGATGCAGAGGAGATGGGGGCCTCTTTGGAGCCATGAGGGTTTCCATACCTTGATTGAAAGAAATCCTGTGGATCTTAAGGAAACAAGTTCAAGAAAAGTGGGTTCACCTAATGATTTAACAAAAAAAAATAAGTGTTAAACCCTAATTACAGAGTCACATATGATAAATAAATGCTAGAATACATATTTGACACAAGCAATAAGCTAATAGAATATGAAACCCTAAGTGAAAGAAACAAAGGAATGGAATTAGTTGATTTGTGCTCTATCTAGGAATGATGTAGATAGGGAAAACTGTTGAACAAGAATTGATCTATGTTGTTATTACTCTAAATAAATTATGTAGATCACAAAACAAAGCTAAACAAAGGCACTCACTACAGGACGGGGGTGTCTATGCACCGACAACCTATCTATTGGGCGCTTTGTGATGCGAAAATGGTCAAAACCTGATTTCTGGAGTGGCTCACAAATGTCACGGTGCAAGTGCACTTGATAATGAACTAGCTAGATGTAAGAATGTAGATATATGTGTGGATGGAATAATAAACTTCCCCTTCTTATGTTGTATGCAAAAAATGCAGTCCCTTGTCCCTTGAATGGATGATATATGGATGCTTTTAGTGCTCTTAGATGCCCTTGGACGCAAGCTTAGGTGATGATAGTAGATTCTTAACGCTTGGTCCCTTATTTAGGTCACATAACTTTGTATTTATATGATTCCCTTGTTTGAATTTTGTAATTAAAAACTAGAAGGTGACCCTTAAGTAGAAAAGATGCCCAAAAGATAAAAGATGCCCAAAAAGAGTGAGTAAGGTGGAAAGATGTCAAGGGCATCCGGGCACCGACGCCCTAAAGGCTAGCTGGTTTCTAAAGTCATAAAAGATAAATACGTAAAGTATCAACCTGGGTTGTAGGGTGTGAAAGACCAAATAGACAACAAGAATAAATGACAAAAGGCCAAAGACAATGGTCAATTTCTAGTTTTCTTTCTTATGAATCATATGAATGACAATATGTGTTTATGAACCTAGAATTGTACCCAAGTGCACAATTTTGTGTCTACATTTTCCCCACTTTATGCTTCTAGTCTCTAGTTATCGCTCTGGATTTTTTCCAATATCGCTATTAACACTTATAACTTGTAAAATAGATACCTACCTACACATGCCCACAAACCACATCAAATCTAAAAATAAAGATATGGAATGTGGAGTCGGACTAACCTCAAAGGTCACCCGAAGAGTGAACCTAGTACCAAGCACTACACTACATTTCAAACTCCAAATAATCCTGTATGAATGTGTGTGTAATGATGCCTTAGGATTCCCCTATGCAAGTTGCACAATGATAGTAGGATAGATAACCAGATCGTACCAAGCCAAGAACACAGATGCTAATTAAACACCATGATCAATAAGATGAAAGTAATTTTCTAGAATAATTTTACATAAAACCTTTGCAAACAAATGAGAAACTATATCATATATTATTATGGAACTCAATGCAATACATTGAGAATGGGCCTTGCTTAAATAGGCAAGGAATAACAATCTAAGAACCACAAGGTCATAGATCAAGCCATAAATCAAGGAAATAAATAGTCATCAAAGAACTAGTCAAGACCATAGATTTAGGAGAGAACTAGACATCAAGGATCTAATCAATACCATAGATCAGGAAAGAACTATACCTAACAACTAGATAATATCTCCTAATATCTAAATAAGATAAAAGAAATATCCACACACATAAGTGGGTGAGGATAAATACAATAAAGGTAAATAAAGTATCTAGGTGAACATGAGCTAAGGTAAATACCTACTCTAACACCCCCAAAAATAGAAGTGGCATGTCCATAGTATGAGTCCCGGCAACTAGGCCTGATGAGTTACTCATGTATAATATATGGGAAAAAAGGGACACCACAAGGTACCCAAAACCAGTAACAACAAAGTAAAGAGAGTAAAGACCTGCTCCAAGGCATCCCAAGAAGCTCGGCTCAAAAAACTTGTACAATGTTGAAGAAGTTTGGTGTGCATTGTGGTCTGAATCCACTACTCGATCACAAAACTAAAAACAACTGACACTAGGTTTCACCAGAATAGCTCCATACAAGGAGACTGTCAACGGAGTGATGTCGAAAGTGCAAAAAAAACACCAAACATAATTTGATCAAGTGCTACAAATAGGTGTGCCACATCTAAGAACAATAACCAAAGCAACAAGGCAAGGACATAAAATCTAGAGTGTCATGATCCAAGAAAAGCCAAGGTAACAAGGCAAGGACACAAAACCCGAAGAAGCAGGATCAACACCACACCCTCCCATACTGTTGAATGGGTGGAGTGACACTACAAATCTATATGAGTTGCCCAAAATCAACTACTCGAACATTGAAAAAATAACACTTGGACTTCACCAGAATAGATCCCCCACAAGAGATATCATCACATGCCAAAAGTGTCGAAAATACAGATACAAAATCTCTCAACAAATAAGAGAGATACACTACACCTGCTAAAGAAAAATGCTCAAAACAAGAAGCATCACAATGCAAAAGGTATAGAAAGTGGAGCAAGAGGCCGAATGGTGGAGGAGCCACGCCTGTAGAGTCCTCTCAACAAATGCCTATGTCACTACCACGAGTGATCAGATATCCACCCCAAATCAACACGGATGGATGAAGAAGATGCATGCATATGACTTGGTGTAAAATGCACAATGGGTGCATACAAAAGAACATCAGAATATGTGTCAAGTTGATCATGGCTGACAGCTGAAATCTTAGGTTTCTCAAGCCTGAGTGAAGGTGCAGAACTCATGTGTTGCTCATGATCCTCAAAAAGAGTCAAGTGAACAAAAAAGGAGCTCTATCAATGTGTGATCCCAATGAAGTATCTGCTTCGAAAACCAATGTCATGACAAGAATTCCACTTAACATGTGGAATAGAGGAAACAATACCCTATGAATTTCTACTAATGACTCCGCTAGTGAGACCCATAGAATAAAGCATGTGAGATTTGAATGTAGTGGTATGCTTCTCAAAAAAGCCATGTAGCTGAGCAAAAATAGGATACACAACATGTGGTACTGTAATAGACATAGATGTGGAAGAGCATGCAGTAATAAGCTTCATAGGTGTATGAGCCTCAAGAGCAGGAAGAGACTCAAAGATGGACCGATCAATGTTAGTGGGTTCATGAGCAATAGCTGCAAGTGGACTAGAAGCATGGATATGGTTGTCCATAATATGATGGTGATGTTGTAAGCTAGCAAGTTTGTTCTGTAGGAAGTGTATTATTGTATCCTTATCGTGAATGAGTGATTGTAAAGAGAATTTTGCTTCTTAAACGATCTATTTTCTTCCACAAATTTTACAATATCTTCTTGAAGTCCACATACTTTAGAGAAAAGCATATCATTCTCAGAATCCATGATAGATACAAAATGCAACTCCCAAAAGTTTAGGACGTCGGGCTTAGCCGAAATTGCGTCCACAATTGATTACAACACTCCTCCATATTTGGCACTTTATAATTATAGTTCAAGTCTAAAAATAAATAACTCTAATGGAAAGATCATGAAAAAACAAGCACTTTTGCAAAAAAATGGCACTCAAAACCGAGTTACCGATCAAAAGTTACAAGTTTTTACTATTTTGCTCTGTTATTTATTTTAGTTGCCACTAAAACAAAATAAATTGTTGTTGCCTTCACCACACAAATAAAATTAAAGGGGGCTGAAGTTAAGCACCTACTAGTAGGAATCACAATCTTTAATCCCTCATATGACCAAGGGCTAAGGATTTTAATGGGTGTTTCGACTTGTGTAAATAGTGACCTTTCTTGCCGAAAATAGCAACCTATGGATTTTTTTGAAATAGCGAAAAACGTGCACAAGATCTCAACCTACGGACCCTCGCCAAAAAGGAAAGACCCGAAAACCTTCTTGCATAAACCGAGATAGCTACGCTGCAACAAAAAAAATCCCTCTTCAGATCTCAAGAAATCCAACAGACCCAAAAAATAATCGCACATTTTTTTATTGTGGCACGGATCCTAAGGCGCAGATTGGTGTGCTTCCCAAACAATGTAAAAACCCAAAAATACGACTACCTCCAGAAATGGTCAAGTTTACAGTCGATCTTAGGGTTTTCCCACCTTCCGATCCAATGGAAGCCTCCATTTTGCATAAAAATGCATGTAGCAAAAAAATATGACCAAATCCCAAATATATGAATATACAATGAATTTATTTGCAAAATAAAACTTACAGACGGATGTCAATAGAAATCTCCAGCTCTGATACCATGAAAGGAACAATAACTAGATCATACCAAGCCAAGAACATAGATGCTAATCAAACACCATGATCAATAAGATGAAATCAATTTTCCAGAATAACTTTACATAAAACCTTTGCAAACAAATGAGAAACAATATCATATATTATTATGGAACTCAATGCAATACATTAAGAATGGGCCTTGCTTAAATAGGCAAGGAAAAACAATCTAAGAACCAAATAAGGTCGTAGATCAAGCCATAAACCAAGGAAATAATTAGTCATCAAAGAACTAGTCAAGACCATAGATTTAGGAGAGAACTAGACATCAAGGATCTAATCAATACCATAAATTAAGGAAAGAACTAGTCAATACCATAGATCAAGGAAAGAATCGTACCTAATAACTAGATAATATATCCTAATATCTAAATAAGATAAAAGAAATATCCACACACATAAGTGGGTGAGGATAAATACAATAAAGGTAAATAAAGTACACTGGTGAACATGAGCTAAGGTAAATACTTACTCTAATGAATTGTACTCAAGTGCATAATTTTGTGTCTACATTTTCTCCCACTTTATGCTTCTAGTCTCTATTTTCCGCTCTGGATTTTTTCGAATATCGTTATTCAAACTTATAACCCGGAAAATAGATACCTACCTACACATGCCCACAAACCACATCAAATCTAAAAATAAAGATATGGAATGTGGAGTCAAACTAACCCCAAAGGTCACTCAAGAGTGAACTTAGTACCAAGCACTACACTACATTTCAAACTCTATGTAGTTCTATGTGAATGTGTGTGTAATGATGCCCTAGGATTCCCTTATGCAAGTTGCACAATGATAGTAGGATAGATCTAGAATATATCAAATGTATAGAATGTATGATATGGAATAGAATGAACTTCCCCTCCTATGTTGTGTATGCAGAGTGATACAACCCTTATCCCTTGAGTGAATGTGCTAGATGGATGCTTTGTAATGCTCTCGTGCCTTTGGATGTAAGCTTAGGTGATAATAGATAATGCTAGTTCTTGGTCATTTATTTGAGAGATATAACTATGTGTATATATGATTCCCTTGTTTGAATTTCATAATTGACAACTTGAAGGCTGCCCCAAAAGTGTAAATTATTCCCAAGAAGTAAAAGAGACCCAAAAGAGTGAGCAAAGGTTAGAGAAGGTAAGGAGTGCCTAGAAGGGACAAGAGCGCATGGGTGCTTATGTCCTAAATGGGTACTAGTGTCCAAGGCCATACAAAGATAAATCAGTCAAATATTGACAGGGACCGACAAGGTTGTAGGGTGTGTAAGGTCGATAAAAGAATAAGAGACAAAGTAAAAGGCCCAAATGACGTTATTAATTACTAGTTTTCTTGCTTAGGAATCATGTACATATTAGTATGGTCTATGACCTAGAAATGTACCCAAGTGCCTAGATTTTGTGTTTACAATGTACTACATTGAGCCACTCAAGTGATTGGTTCAATGGGGTATCTAAATGAGGCCAATAAATCCCAAACTCACCAAATGTAATAATATAGGGTTGATTTGGTCTCAATTATCCCCATTTACATACCACACCGATCTTATCAAAGGATTGGGTCAATGGGTACATGAGTGTGTCTAATTAATCCCAAACCCACAAAGTTTGATAATCTAGGGATGATTTGAGATGGACTATCCCCTTTACTTCAATTGGGTACATGAATAGGGAAAATCAAGCCCCAACCCACCAATTACAATTATGTAGGGTTCATTCAGCTTGCTTGGCCCCATTCACACAATGCATTGAGCTAATCTAGGCCAATGGATCCCAAACCCTTAAAACACAATGATGTATGGTTCATTTAGACTCGATTGGTCTTATTCATGTACCCCATTGATCTAATCATGTGATTAGCTTAATGGGGTACCTGAATAGTTCCAATTGATCCTAAACACACCAAGTGTAATAACATAGGTTCATTTAGGCTCAATTGGCCTCATTCACATATCCCATTAATCCAATCATCAAATTGGATCATTGTGGTACAAAAATGGATCCAATCAATCCCAAACCCACCAATTAAAATGATGTAGGGTTCATTTACACTTATTTAGCCCCTTTTGTATGCTACATTAATCTAATAGTGAGATTGGTTCAATGTAATACATGAATGGGGAAATCAATCCCAAATCCACCAAGTGTAATTATGTAGGGTTCATTTGGGCTTGATTATCCCCCTTCGCTATGACATTGATCCAATAAGAAGATTCACTCCATGAGGTATACAATTTGGAACAATGAAGCCCAAACCCATATAATAGAATTATATATGGTTCATTCGATATCGATTGCCCCTATTGACATACGACATTGAGCCAATCATATGATTGGATCAATGGGGTGTGTAAACAGGGCCAATTAGTCCCAATCCTACCTAGTGTGATAATCTAGGGTTAACTAAGGCTTAATTGGCCCCGTTTGTGTAACACACTAAATCAATCATGGGATTAGCATGATGGGGCATGTGAATAAGGCCAATCAAACTTAAACCCACCAAGTGTGATTATATAGGGTTCATTGGAATTATTTGGCCATGTTTACTTATCGCATTAAGCTAATAAGGGTGTTAGGTTTATCGTGTACACGAATGGGGAAAATCGATCCCAAACCCACCTAATACGCAGTATGTAAGGTTCATTTCAGTTTTATTGGCCCCATTTGTGTACTATATTTAGCCAATCCGATGATTGACTCAATGGGATACATGAATGGATCCAATTAAGACCAAACCCACCAAGTGAAACGATGTAGGGTTCATCGTGCTCAATTGGCCTTATTTGTATACGCATTGATCCAATCAGATGATTGGTTTAATGGTGTAAGTGAATGAGGCTAATTGAGCTAAAACCCACCAAGTGTGATAGTATAGTGTTGATTAAGGAAAATTTGGGAAATTAAGTCATGTAGTGTAACATTACAAAAAATTAGTATGTAAATGTAACATAAAATTAAGTAAAATAAGTGAAACTAGTGTAAAATTAGGAAAATCGGTGAAAAGTGGGGAATTTAAGGCAAAAATAGGGATAATTAGTAGAAAAAAATTCAACAAAAATGTTTTTGACTAGATTTATATTTGATATGGTTAAAAATGAGATAATTCTAGTTTCATTAGTGAAAAGTTAGTGAAACTATGGTAATTAGTGACGAATCGGGGGAAATAGTGTTGAATTAGGGAAAATCGGTGAAGTTGGGGGAAGAGTAAATTAGGGAAGTTTAGTGACAAATTATGGAAAATTAAGGGAAATTTTAGAAAGTTGGGAAATTAGCTCATTTAGTGTAACATACTAGAAAATTAACATGTAATGTAGCATAAAATTAGGGAAATTAGTGAAAATGGTGTAAAAATATGAAAAATTAGTGAAAAGTGAGGAAATTAGGGTTAAATTAGGGCAAATTAGGAAAATATGTGTAGACACCCTAAAAATACATACCTATTTCTAGCCTATTCTTAGTTATATGTATCATTTGCATAATATGCTAATTCACATCCCTTCATAATTAATTAAATTAATTCTATCATGCTCCACATTCCTTTAGAATTAATTAAATTAATTCTATCATGATTTAAGTATTCATCCCTTCAAGTTTTAATTCAATTAAATCTATCACATCCCCTTTAGAATTAATTAAATTAATTTTAATTACACTTAAACTATACTCCTATGGTCCTTGCTAATTTAATTAAATATTTATTTAATTAAATGGTTAATTACGTATTCATCCTCCACTTAAGCTCCACTTCACTATCCTAGTCACCCCACTCAACTCCACTTCTAGAATCCTACAAAGGTAGAAGCAACAAAGTTGCACGTCTGACCATATTCTCATATTCAAACTTATTACCAACTGAAAATGTATTGCCCCTCAATGGATATTCAATCCATTCAAACTATTATAACCTCCTCCAATGTTATTTTAATAATATGCATTCATGATCTCATTAAAAACCTTTAACAACTCTATAACCTCTCCTTCAATTATAAATAATAGGTCATATCCTTCACAAAAATTCATGGAAGATTTGTGCAAATTGGAGCAAACATCTGCTCCTTTTCCATTCGATATATGCATAATGAAAGGTTATCCTTGTCTCTAATTTCCTTCTAACATTATCATTCCTTCATTTGGATATCAATTTAGAGCATCCACAATCCAACAACCATAAGAAATTCAACAAGTGTGTGTGCACTTCAAAAATTTCATCATTGAGGTTGTAGAAGAGAAGCTTGGAGAAAGGTTTGTTGTTTATTTTCTTATCTTTCGTTTGCTTGAGTTTTTCCTTGTATACATTTCTCATGCGCACTGGTGGGACATCCCACACCTTTTATTTCATTTTAGTTTGTTTTTTATTAAACTAACTTCATATGGGTTTTCTTTAGGAATAATTGTCCAAATTTGAGAGTGTTGGTGGAGAAAACAAAGAACAATCATAAAAAACCAATCAAAATTATGTATTGCCAACCAATTTTGAACACATAGGAAATTTGCGCTAGCATACTATCGCATGTGCACGCTAGTGTCACTTGTGAAGTGTGTTAGCGCAAGACTTCAGTGCTAGCGTATCTTTGTATGCGCTCTTTGTATCTCTCTACGCACTAGTGTAGCTATTTGTTTTTTCATTATGCACCTTGCACGCACTAGTGTATCTATACATGCATTAGCGTAAGACTCTATGAGCTAGTGTTGTGTGGTTATCTATCATATATCTTGACACAAATCCTTTGTAATGTAGAAATGTTTACCTTTACACACTAACATCCACTATCATGTTAACACACCCTATTGCACGTGTTATTGTCTCATTTTATGCACTAGCATTCTCACCAAAGTGCAAGTTAATTTTGTTCTAACCACTGTTTTAGATCTATTTTAATCATTTTCTTATAGGTGTGTTATAATTAATTCATTTAAGTGCTTATTTTTTTCTCTTAGCTTTCATTTAATCTAATCATGACAAACTCTCATGTATGATATTTTCTCACACTTTTTAAAGTGATCTTGAAAATAAAAACGTGCATTTGCCTTTTGTCTTTTCTATTGTGATTTTCACCTCAGGAAAACTACTAACTTATCATTACATGACCATCTCTACCAAGGTTATTTTTAAATTAAAACTACTAACTACAGGCTTCCTTTCTCGTGGAGTAAAGAAAAATTTATCACCCTCTTATTAAATTTTACTAATCTCTATGTTAATGTGTAATCACAAAGACTTCCCAGAATGTCTACAACTCGATGGGTTGAAACTCTCAAGTGTGATTGCATAACATGGAGCTTCTCCCAAAGTGTGGAACTTTGAATCAAGAAATCTCTCCAGATGAAGACCGGTTCCTATTCCTCTGTTCAGGTGCACACATACAATTTGTAGAGGATATACCCTAAAATCTACTCTAACTTGCCAAGGAGACAGGGTTAAGAAGATGTAAGAAATTAAACCTAATCTAACAGAGGTGATGCACCAAAGGAATGTTGAACACCTGCTTTGACATTAAACACAAACCATAAAACATGTAATGCAACCACCTTGCACAGTTAACCAAAATTGCAATGAGAGATCAGGAGAAAGCAATGAACACATGAGAGGGTTGAAATCATCCACAGACTTATCTTATTGCTCCAAGAATTTGATACAATCCATTACAATGGCCAAGAGGCAAGATTACATTTTACAATTTATATGGGAGGTTCGAACTCCAAAATCCACTATAGACAAGAGAAGAAGGGAGGGTGCAAAGCAAAAATGTCTAACCTTTAGAAAAAATGCCCCTCCTTACAATATATAGGAAGAAAATGAGAGAAGAAGATGAGAGAAGAAGATGAGAAGAATTCGAATCCTTACTTCAACCACCCCAAAATGCATTGAATTCACTGCAAAATGATGGGTTCCATGACAAAACCCATGCCTCCATGTACTCTTTCTTGTTGGGCAAGAAAGGAAGCCCATACCTTCATTATTGGGGTAGGTGGGAAGCCTGACACCTTAAAAATGGTGGACTGTATTTCTTAATTTTGAATAACTTATTCTCACTTAAATTAATACATCTAGTTGTAGTTGTGTAGCAGATGCCGAGAGATTTCCAAAAGTCCTCTCTTGCTCAAATCCAAGCTCCCAGTCAAAATTTGTGGCCACATGAAGGTCGAGGTATCATTCTGCTAAAAAATGTGAGTTCTTGAAATGCATGCAACCTCCGAAACCCTAAAATTCAGACTTTCAGACATTTCCATTTTAGAGATTGAAACATTGTTCATCTGCACAAAACGATTGAGAGTTTCAAATTCAAACTCGAACCTCCGAAACTCAAAAAGTCTCAAATTTCAGACTTTAATTTGAACATTTTGCCTTTTCAGAAATTTTTCACTTTCATCATCACCCAAATCACCTCAAGAGTTCCAAAACTACAAAACCTAAAAGTTCGAAACTACGAAACCAAAAACTACCGCCACGTTGACCCGAAACCTACATTGCCTTTTCAAAATCAAACCTTTCTAGGATTCGTGAATTTTGAGATTTCAAATATTTTTGGTCCCTTTTCCATTTTTATCACTTAGACTTTTAAAACCCCAAATTCTCGCACCTTTGAAACTCCGAAATCTGAAAGTCTAAATTTTAGACTTTTGGAGTTTTAGATTTTGGACTTTTTGCACTCACCGAGATCCCTAAAACCCGAAATTCCAAAATTTCATACTTTTAGAGTTTCAGGTTTCGGAAACCTTTTTTCTTTTTCCAACTTTGGCTACTGAGAACTCCGAAAACCCCAAAACCTAAAATTCTAAAATTTTGGACTTTCAGATTTTTGGGTTTCGGAAACATTTTTCCTTGCTAAGTCCCCTAAATCCGCCTTAGCCCATCTCTGAAAATCTCAACCTATGAAGTCTGAAACCTAAATTTCAGACTTCTTGTTTTCTCAAAATTTCTGTAATTTGCTCGGCTTGCTTCAACCATATTCACCCAACTCGAAAAGTAATCCTCCATGACTGAATCAACCCGGTCGGCTTCTCTGTGTGCAAGGGCATATTTGTCCAATTTTTCCCGAGGGGTAAAATTTGATAACACTCTATTAATTAAATTTTCAAAGCCAAATTTATTCCCAATCCATTATAAATGTGGGATGTTCATAACAAGGGGCCAAAAACTCAAAGTGTGAGGAGTACCACAAGAACCCCAAAGTAGTTGGCACCTTGAGTGAATTGGCCAACGAAATGGGATCCCCACCTACTTGACTAGTACACCTTTTTGAGAATTAGAGCCAAAACTATCCATAGAGGATACCTCGGTTTGATCCTTTGAGTGGAGTAAAATACGGCTTATCGTATCAATGGGGGTAAAATAAATACGATAACTTTCAATAGTATATTGTGCTCGCTCGGGTAATTCTTGGTACTTAGGAGAGAACCATTTTTATAGGAAGCCCCACTTGACCAAGCTAACTTAAGATTAGAGGCCTTCCTTAACAACATTACTTTCATCTACTTTATGTATCATTAAGTTTTTTTCCACACTCTTATCATACACGATAAATTTCAATCATAAGAATCTTCCATCTTAGCATTCTATTAAGGGTTAAGTAAATCAATCTTCATTGTTAGGTCTCTTTCATCTTAGCATTCACTTTGTTAAGGTTCAAGAAATCAATCATAAGTCTCTTCCTTATTAACATTCACTTTGTTAAGGGTCGAGCAATCAATCTCTTTCTTATGTAACTTCCATCTTAGCAATCACTTTGTTAAGGGACGAGCAACCAATTTCATTTTTCAAACTCTTCCATCTTAACATTCACTTTGTTAAGGGTTAAGTAATCGATATTCATTGATTAAAATATTCCATCTTAGCATTCACTTTGTTAAGGGTTAAGTAACCAACCTCATTTTTTCAAACTCTTCCATCTTAGCATTCACTTTTCTAAGGGTTGAGTCATTAATTTTCATTGTTAAAATTTTCCATCTTAACATTCACTTTGTTAAGGGTTGAGTAATCAATCTCATTTTTCCAAAATCTTCCATCTTAACATTCACTTTGTTAAGGGTTGAGTAATCAATCATATTTTCCCTAAACTCTTATATCTTAACATTCACTTTGTTAAGAGATGAGTAGTTGATCAATTCAATTTCCTAGTCTTGTATTTTGGAATTCAATTTTCCAACATATAAGCACATCAAAAAAGTTTCAACGATACCCCTTCTTCACACAAAATGGTGGGAACAAAACATAGAGATTATGATATATTCGGTAAAAATAAAAATCATTTTCACATAGATAGCTTTGATGAAGAAGAGGAAGATCAAAAATGATGTTTCCTTCGAAGAACAAGCAAAAATTGAAGGAATCTTATGGAAAACTAAATACCAATTCCTTTTTTGTCTCCTCGAAATGGGAGCAAAACTTCCCTCGATTTTGACAATGAGAATTTGAAAAATCTACAAGGCAAACCCGAACCAACCAAGAACATTCAACCCGAATCAAATAAGACTAATGAAGTTGGAACAAGTAACAACAATGTTGGTAATAAAGGAAAATCTAGTTCTTTCGCCTCTGAGCCAAATCAAGCTTTGATAGATCAAATCAATGCAATGGCTAAGAAACTAGCTCTAATAGATTCTAAAGTCAGTGACAACACGAACAATAATGAAATAAAGACAAAAAGTAACAATGAATCAAAAACCAAAAATGAACCGAAAAAGAGAATACCAATCCACACATTGAAAATATCCCCAATATCCCTCAAATTAATTCATTGTTCACTCAAGAATGGAAAATAATGAATGACACAATCTTCGGAATGTAAAAACAAAGCAAATAAATCAACTTCTGGAGATGCACCTTTATCCATTCGATAAGGACATCTTGCGCTTACCTTTTCCTAGACCTTTCAAGTTATGAAATTTGACAAGTATAAGGGAAAACACAACCATTGTGAACATGTCAAAGAGTTCTTTATGGCTTGGCAGGAGGTAGCCTATAATTATGTATAAATTTTATGACTATTTTTGAAAAGCTTTAGTGGAAAAGCATTGATTGGTTCTTACATCTCCCAAAAGGTTCGATCACCACTTTTGCAGACCTCTTAGAGAAATTCATTAAGCATTTCTCCTTTAATCTTGATTCATAAATTACCATGATGGACTTGTGTAGTGAAAAAAAAAAACAAATGAAAAATTTGCACACTTCTTACAACGATGGAGAAGAGTCACAAGTTGATTCCCATATTCAATTCCCCGACAAACAATTGGTAAGCATCTTTATACTAAACCTTAACAATGAATTTTCCTTTCACATGTAGATGCATTGTCTCAATAGTTTTGATGAATTTATCAAGAAGGGGACTCAAATTGAAAAATCCCTCATTGCCAAAGGCTTAATCAAACCTCCTTCCAAGTACAATGCACACAACAATAACAACAACACTCATTAAGATAAACCCAAGTACATCAATTGCAATTGCAATGTTATTAATGATGGTGTAACATATAATCATGATGTATACAACATTAAGAATAATCAAATGAAGCAAACTAAATATAAACAAGCCATCATTGTTCCCCGTAAAGAATCTACTCCTCCTTGTGATAATAAGTGAAGAAAATTTACAACATTGGGAGAGATCCTTTCAAGTGTCTTTCAAAAATGGTAAGTGCCAATATGGCCATGTACCCTATCACAAAACCCTTTGTAGAAGGGGAACCCAAACCATCTTAGTATAAATCCAATACATATTGTGATTTTCATCACATTTATGGTCATCAAACAAATAAATGTATGAGACTTTTCCAATATACACAAAGCCTTTCAAATATTGTAAGCTCTAGAAGGAAGGTATAACAATGCAAACTATTTCCCATCTACCGATAGATCTGTTGTTCCGCACATTATACCATTCGCATATGACAATCGCTTAGATCCTAATACACTTTTCCAATCCCAACCTTCTACATTAGAGCCAAAACCATCTACATCCAAATCACCACTTGAATTCAATTTTTCCCATAAAGGTCTTGGTGAATATAATTTGGAAAATGCATTTCATGTTGGCAAGCTTCCATTATCTCCACGCAATTATGGATGATCAAAATCCCCATTTAAAAGAAGCTCACATCTACTACCTCGGCAACACTCTTTGGAGGTAGTACAAATACTTAGAGGATGAACACATTCATGGCTCTGCCGGATCTTTGTTATAAAGGGATTAGATGGTTGACTAATACAAATCCATTTACTACACCAAAGCTCACAAGATGATGAAAAATATGAATTGGAAAGAAAATTACTTGGCCCACAAGAACAAGGCAGCCTTGAACCTCTCTTATATGAAAAAAATCTTTACTGCCATGGTCTAGGTTATAAAACCTTTGAAAAGAGGCCTGTAATATTTGACATAATGACTAGTGAAGAGGAATTCGAATCCAAAGTTCAAACCGGTTCCACACATAGCCTCTTCAAAGATCTATTTGAAACCACCCTCTTCCTTGAAAACCTATCCATTCACACCCTTGACATCATTTATCCATCTCTTATCCATTAGGATCAACAAAATCACATCTCTATGGACCTCTTTCAAAATGATGAGGCCATCAAATATTTTCTCGGGACTTGAGACCCTATTCCCTTATCAAATCACAAGAAGGGATTTGATATAAACCTTGACGTTTCATTTACTTTGGTGGGGAATTTGAGTGCTCTAGTCCACCAAAAATTAAGAAAAATAAAAACATAATCTCTTATAGTGAAAACCTCACCGAGGCACTATTTAAGAAATAAAAAATAAGAGAATGAAAAACAAGCAAAAATAAATGGACGTATCTCCTAGTGAAAACCTTCTTGAGGCACCAGAGAGAGGAGATTCAATTCCATATTAGACAGATGACCTACAAAATAATACAACATCATTTCAAGATAATGATACATAAAAATGTTGGTAGAATAAATCATCACAATCAATATCGAAACAAGTGATAGTCATAAACTATTACATCTTGGTGCGAGCTTATCATAATCGATATCGAGGCATTCACAACACACCTTACATAATTCAAGGATGTCTTTGCATGGTCTTATAAGGATATGCTAGGATTGGATCCCTTTTCTAGTTATGCATAATCTTGTGGTTCATCTAGATGGGAAACCTGCCAAATAGAAATTGAGAAAATGCATCCTAAGGTTGCATTACTAGTAAAAGAAAATCTTGAGAAATTACTCAAAATTGGCTTTATCAGATCTATAGATTACTTTGAGTGGATATCTAACATGGTGCCTCACAGCAAAGAAAAAACTTGGCATCTAGATTTACACTAAATTTTGGGATATCAACAAAGCCTATCCTAAGGACGAATTTCCCTTACCCAACATCGACATGATTGTCGACTCTATAACAAGACACAAAATTTTATCCCTAATGGATGGTTTTTCGGTTTCAAACCAGATTCAGCTTTTCTAAGGAATATTAACACAAAAACTTTTCACAACACCCTAGGGTGATTTCTCACAAGGTCATGCATTTTGGCTTTAAGAATGCAAGGGAAATTATAATCATGCAATGAATATCATTTCCCATGACTTTCTTCATGATATCATGGAGGATTATGTTGATGACTTCCTTGCTAAGTCCAAGACTAGAGTTGATCATCCAACTGCTTTTGCGGAGTATATTTGAAATATTGAAAGAATATTATAGACACAAAATCACACACATATTAATATTTTACTATACCTCCAAGTATGTTGTTATATGTATGGATCTTGAGTAAGAAAAGTATTCATTGGTGACACACTTCCTATTCCATCCAGTTGCTTTTAATGTTTCTATTGTCTTTCTCTCTCACTTTTGTCACTTTTGTACCCAATTATGGTCAGGTCATAGGGATCCCTATCTTTCAATATCTTCACATTTGTTGTCATTTAGCTCAAGATATCAAGATCCGGTCTAGACACTAGCACCCAGTGCTCCTACCCACCCCGGTGTTCTGTCCTCTTTTCTCTTTTTCACATTTTTGAGATTTTTGGTTGGCCTTTTTGGTTTTCTTACTTCATATCCCAAGGTATTAGTCAACACATTATGTCATTAGTGTCAAAATTCAAGAAAGAGATACCTATATATACACAACATAATTACCATTATAATGACAGAGATAATTATCAAGGGCTATCATATATACATACTATCAAAGGGATTGTATGTTTGGGTTTATTACTCAGTATACACTTTGTATAGAAGGGGAAGGTCTGAATTCCATCCCACACATTTGTAGTCTATCTAGCTATAGCCCATTATCTTGGTGTCATCAGCACGGGGGAAACATAAGGACATAATTTCACAAAAAAGAATATAGAACTACATGGGGTCTAAGATGTAGTGCAACATTCGGTCATAAGTTCACTTTGTCGAGTGACTGACAGGGGTCAGCCTGACTCCCCATTTGCATCTTTCTTTTTAGGATTTTATGTAGTTTGGGAGTTTTACAGGATATCACTTGTTTTATAGGTTACATGTGTATTCAGAAATCATCCTATGACATACAGGAGACCAATAATTAAGGGTATTGAAACCCTAGTGACATAGAAAAAATCAGATTCCGACCCTCTACACAGTCACATGCACCTACAAAATGTCTCTGGCTCCCGTGAGCCCTCACCCCTAACCCATGCGCCTTTGTCCCTGGATAGTCTCAAGTTCCATTATTTGCATCGATCATTTCGACACTCTACCCAGCTTGTCCCTGAGTTGCTCCAGTTCAGATATACTTTGGGATAAGTGAAAAATAAGATAAGTGCCCTATCTCTCTCATTTTCTTACACGGTTGCATCTTTAGAGTACTTAACATTTGTATTTTGTTGTATATCATTATAGTGACTATGAAATTAGATTTAATATTCAAATTTTATTAAATCATTTGGTGAACCCCTCTCTTAGAAATCCTTTCCCTAGGATCCACAAAACCCTCATGGCTAAAAATAGATCCTCCTCTCCTAAGAAAGTTATGCATCATGTTAGTGTCAATCCTATCCTTGATGATGATGTTGAGGTTGAACTTAATGATCTTTATCACAATGCTCAATTTGATGAAAATGTTCAAATATTTCTTCTTGCTAACAAACACAAAGTTCCTACTAGTTTCGTAACTCTAGTCTAAGCATTGTTTCACCGGACCAATTTTTTTCTGAATGTACTACTTGTTCTTTCATAGTCACCAAGGCTACTCCACCTTCTTCTATTTCAGTTATAACACATGATGATGTTGTTATAGATTATATGCTTGGTATTGATCATGCTATTGTAGATAAAAATAATGTTATTTCCAATGATGAAAATACACATGCGTGTGATGATGTTCCTCATAGTAGTTAGGATAAATGTAAAGTTGTATCTCATGTTTCCTCTACTTCGGAAAATATTTCCAATGCTTGAAAAGATATATCTTATGAGATTTCTTCTCCTACTTCCCTACATGTTGATGACTCGTTTGATGAAATACTTACATGTGAAACTTTATCCGATACGATGCTGATTATACTTCGATCATGAATATGTTAGTGAGGATGTTACGTATCTTAAGACTGGTGAATGTGAATTTTCCAATCTGATTTCTTCTACTTCTAAGGTTGTTTCCAATGTCATTCATGGTGATTCTAGGACTTGTACTAGTTCACCTCTTATGGTTTCTTCGATTCTACTGCTAGCATTTTTGTTGATATTCCATGTTCTTCTCCTCCTCTTTCCTCTTCTTCTTCTCTAGATGATATTCATGTTTCCTCTTCTATTCCTACTACTATATCTTCTCTTATTTCTTCTGCATATACATATAGCATGCCCATAACATCTTCATCTTCCGCTTCTTCTTCTCACATTCCCATGATCACTCATAACGACAAGCTTCAACCTCTCAATGTGCCTCTCACATCTTCTATGATTCCTTCACATGATATTTTATCACTCATGCATGTTGTTTTCCAATTGTAATCTCAATTTCAATCTCTTACTCTTGAAATCAAATCCTACTATGCTTCTATTGATAATAACTCTCTTCATGGCAATCTTATTCCAAAGAAAATTCACAATTCAACTTTTCCTAAGGATTTTATCATGCCTACATTTTCATGTTTCAATGACATTGACAATCCATATTTGCATCTTAAGCATTATCATTTATCTATGGCTTCTTATTCGAATGATCGATTATTACTAAAATATTTCTTCATATTCTTGTTGATGATTCTATTCAATGGTACACTCATTTTCATTTTGGACCTATTAGTACATATTGTGAAATGGAAGATGTTTTTCTTATATGCTTCATGCTTAACCATTGTCATAGAGTTACACATGACCACTTACCTAGCTTGCATCAAGGAAAGAAATAACCTATTCTAGATTACATTTTATGCTTCAATTCTTGCATGCATCAGTTATTATTTCAGCCTATTGATCTAGAGAAGAAATTCATCTTTTGTTGTGGCTTGATTCTTGCATTGAAAGAAAAATTACAATATGATACAATTAATCATTTACACTTTTATGCTATAAGGTCATTGATCTAGAACAAGATTTAATTGCTACACATGTTATAGATCCCCCTTCTACTCATTTTACCGCTATGCCATCTTCTATTTATTCTCCTCTTCCATTTGTTAAGCGTCCTACAATGTATCCATCTCCTCCACCTCGCAAGCATATTCCATCCCCTCCACCACATAAGCATCCTCCATCTCCGCCACCACGTCACTCTCCACCTAAGTCTTCACCATCCCCTACTCGAGAGCCATTACATTTCTCGCATGTTGCTAAGCCTCATGATGTCTTGTGTGTTCTTCTTGATAAGTGCTTAATTCACTTACCCTCTAATCAACATCATCCTCCTCATCGCTTGCATTGCCAGTGCGATCACCCTTATTACAATTTCCTTCTCATCACTCGGCCATTGTGACAATGAATGTTGTGCCCTTCATGACAAATTGCAACATTTAGAAAGAAAGGGTGTCATTACCTTTGGATCTTTCTCTCATGAGTGAAATTTTTCTCTCGATTCCACATAAGCATTCTTCCACTTCGGTTCACTTATCTCCTCCACCCACTTCTAAGGTCATCATTCATCCATCTCCCCGGATCAATATTCATTCGCATCCTCCACATCACTCATCCATCACAACATCATATCATATACCTCACAATGTTACTACTTCACATTGGCTTCCTAAGCCGTTGGCATTTGTGCTTCCTACAACTACATCTCCCATCATTGGCACCATTTCATCGACATTCAGTTTGGCTCTTACACTCATGCTGCTACCACTTCACATGTGCCCACCACTCCTCACATGCCTCTTTTTTTTTTGGTAGGTGATTTTTCTCACCTCATTACTTGATAACACAGTCATGTTCTTATGGTTCTTACATGCCTATTGAGGTATTTGTTACAATAAGAACCTCCTTCATCATCTGTGCTCTACACTTCGCGTTCTATCTTTCTAGTGATACACTCTCAAACTATTTCTTCATGACACACTCTTGTTATATGGTTCATTCTTGATTGTCAAGGGTCTTATATAATTGAACCTCATCTTCCTACAAATATGATGGGGGAATCTCTCTTCTTCACCCCTCTTCATCATACTTACACATGATTACATACATTTTTACTATCATTTCAATCATATTGTTCATTTCATACATACATCCATTATTATTTATCACATACTATCCATCTTCATTCATACATACAATCCAATTTTCAAACATTACCTATCTATGTCCTATCAACACCATCATCCATTTATCAATATCATCATTTATGCAATGAAAATTAAACATCTACATCCGAACAACAATCATCCCAACACTTATCAAAGAACATCAACACAACACAACACAATAATGCTAATCATCCACACACACACATATCATCAAAAATCATAGTTACAAAAATATAATTGTTGGGGGAAATACCCCATGCATCACTACATCTATACATGTCATATATCATCATCACTATCACTATACACAACCGTGAGAGCTCTAGAACTAGATGCTTCACCGCCCAATCTATGTCATTGGTTGCGGACCCTATATCTATCCACCTTTCTATGTAATATAGCTACCTCAACTAACTACTCCACGTATCAGCCCTAAAAATCTATATACTTTGTGAAAACATCTTGTACTAGGGCTCATCCTCCTACAACCTCCCTAGCTCGCTAAGTCTTTGCACATGTCTCGCCACACTCACTTAATAAAATAGTACATGTGGCCACCGTTATCCCACTATCTTAAATAAATGGGCATGCTCACCCGTAATATCATCTACTCACTCAAGCATCTCACCTCCTTTGAGAACATCCAGAGGTGCATTCTGCGTCAACGTGAAAATTGATGAATCCACGTTCAAGACCAATAAACATCACCTATAACCATACAATACCACATTAGCTATCACATGTGCTTACAAACATACAAAAACTAAATGATAATAAACTAATAATAAACAATAATTACACTTAGCTAGTGTTGTTGATATGCCATCGCCATTTGGGGTAAAGTGCCTCATGTAGGCAAGGAAATGCATTCAAATAAGTACACAAATAATCAAGAGATGATAATAATTTTATCTTTACTTGGCTTGCTTCGAGGATCATTCCTAGACTAAGAAGGGCTAACTCTACCTTACCGATCACTTTTTCCATGAATAGCTTCGGTGTTCTTCATAAGTTGTTCCATACCCCGCTTCGAGATCACTTCAATTCCCCTACAACTCACTCTTGCTTGTTTTTAGCCAAACCGCCCTTTCTTGCTTCTTGTCTAGACTCTAGTTCAAATTCAAGAACTTTGTTTCCCAATTCTCAAATTCTGTTATCCAAAATTCACCCCCCGGTAAATTTTGATAACATGCATCAAATTACTTAGTCCCAGGCAAATAAATTGATTCGGGGCCAAAAATCATGTTTCTAGGGTCCCTTCGTAATTTTTTCTAACTCTCTGTCCGGGTTGAAAAGAACAAGCTCGAGAAAATGCGAGAAAGTTACAGAAAATAAGCTTGGGCCAGAAAAAATTGTGAAAATCGGCTAAGTCCTAGTCTAAACGACAGTCGGGACATTTGGGACAAAAAGGCGTGGATCGGCCAAAAAACCTACAAGCGGCCCAAACAACAAAGGGACATTTGGGACAAATGGACGCGAAATGCCCGAATCGGCCGGAAGAAAGAAAATTTGTCCGAGTCCTTTATCGGGAGCAAGCGGGACAAGAGTACGCGAAGGACCCGAACCGGCCGCTCAAATGCCGGAACAGAAACTTCGGCACAAGGACATCTAGGACAAAAAGATGTGGTGGACGTGAAAATCCAGCAGGCCCATGGACAAATCACAGCATGACACGTGTCGCCAAGGAAAAAGGTCCAAAAAGTCAAAGGGGCGAGTTTTCGAGCACTGATCCGAACCAATGAAATAGTGCCACGTGTCCAAGTTTAAGGGGCCCACAAGAAAAGCCCACGAAAAGGTGGAGAGAGAAAATGCTCAGCGAACCAGAGCCTGCCACGTGTCGTCCAGATGGTAGAGCGCGGGAAAAGAAATTTAAAAATCCATTTTCACCTGTTTTGTGCCCTAAATCTTCAGATCATCATATCTTTCGATCCAAAGCTCAGATTTGCACGTTCTTTATATCAACGGAAAGATGTTGAAATTCTCTACATGATTCTGGGATCAATCTTACATTTTGGTGCAGTTTAGAGGGAGAAAATTAAGAAAACGTCTCTGACGCGTGGTGATAGACAGAAGTAATGCTTCAACAACCAACTTTAATGCAACAGACAGCTCGCCGCTCCTGTTAGACAGCCCGCCATTTTGCTAGGATCCACCGCTTCATCATAATGAGATGATTTTAAATGCTACCAAGAAGTGGTTGGGGCAGATTTTGGATTTCCTCTCTCTTCCCTCTCTCATTTCTTGATATATATTGTAAAGAAGAGCTCCTTTAAGGGGTCGGACATTCTTGTTTTGCATCCTCCCTTCTTCCCTCGCTTGCAAGAGAAATTGTGGAGCTTTCAAACCTCCCATATGGGTTGTAATGCCGCCTTTTTTTTCCTCTTGCCACCGCAATGTATCTCAGTATCGACTCTTGAGCAATAATATATGTGTTGTGATTAACTCTCGAACCTCTCATGTATTCATTGCTGTCATTTTGATCTCTTATTGCAGTTTGGTTACCTGTGCATGGTGTTTGTATTACATCTATGTGGTCTGTGTTAAATTTTCAAAACGAGTGTCTAACATTCCTCGGTGCATCACCTTTGTAGTTTAGGTTTTATTCTATGCATTTTCTTACCCTGTCTCCTTGGCAAGTTAGATTAGGTTTTAGCAAACCCTCTCGCATTTTTGTGTGCATCGAACAGGAGGAATAGGAACAAGCCTTCTCTGGAGAATCTCTTCTCATCTTTACAAGTCCCACGCTTGGAGAAAGGATTCCATGTTGTGCAATCACATCGGATGCTCGAACATCAACCTAGAAGCTTTGATTGGCATCTAGGGGTGTTGTGTGTCTGCAACAACAATCCCATTCTCCCACCTATTTACCTTATCTAACACATCAAACACTATTAAACTATCCCCTATATGGATTCTAGAAGTCCCAATTCATATAATTTACCTTACTTAGTCAATATAGTTCTTACATAGTCCTCATTTGTCTTGAAACAAACATGTTTGGATCACATATGGTTATTGACTTCTATAGGTGACTATGAGACCTCATTATATTTCATAGAATCATCTTTCCACCTTAGACATGTACCCAAAATTTGGAGGTCCAACTCTTCTTCTAACTCCCTATATTTCAACCTTCGCGATTTTCACCTTTAAAACCTTGACTAGGTATTGAAAAGAAAATTGTCATGCATAAGTCATGATTTAGACATCTTCAAAAAAATCATGGTAGAATTAAGAACCCATTAATCCCATCATTTATTTTTACAAGTTTCAGTTTCAAACTCCAATTCTATCATATAATTCCTTTGTAAAGGGGTTCTTCCAATTAGCTTTCTCACTATAGCTCCTAATTGTCAAGCCTAGTGTCATAAAAATTTGAAGAAATATCCAATGAAATTCAAGAACTATTCTTGAATCATCTTCTTCACATTGTTAGGTTGTGGAGCATGTTTTCATGTGTGAAAATGTTGAAGACTGTACGCTAAGAGTATTGTACACTTTCCATAGTTGTCTCGCTTGAAACATGTTTTTCTCATATGGGCGGGATTTTTGACCCATAGGTTTATGAGACGGTTTTGGCCCATGGTTTTGATACCCACGGTTTTATAAAACTACTAAAGCAGTTTTCTACTTATGTGGTTTTGTGCATATGGTAGGGTTGATGTAACATTGTAGATGTGTCTAAATTCAGGTGTGAATTATGTAGAGTTTGTTAAGCATAGCTCCAAACAGATTTGGGTATTGTATTGAGAGATCGGTGGCTTGTAATAAAATCTGAGCCAGTGATTCTTTGTGGATGTAGCCCAAATTGGGTGAGCCACGTTAAATATTGTCTCTTTGTGTTGTTATTTTATTATTCTACACTTTTATTTCAGATTTGTAATATTTTCTGCATATTAGTTTCTACTGTTGTGATTCTGTGAGGGATTATTCCACATATTTTATCCCTTGTTTCCTAACACACATCTCTATAATTGACAGCTCCAAATTTCAGGAACAAATAGCCTAATTTGGGAGGTCATTCTTCATGCTCTAGCCTATCTTTCTTGTAGGATATCTTAGAGCCCGTGAGAGGTTAAAATGTTTATAACTTTCCTCCTTGATGGTTTTAAGACTACAAAATGGTTTCTAGGGTCCGTTTAATCTTCTTCCTTGTCTCTATCTTATCGGTTATTCATGATGACCAATATTTCTCCTTAGCCAAGAAAACTTCTTACTATACACGTCAAAAGCTTGATATTCTTCATAGCTAAAAATGGTAGGAAATTACAAAGGAAGAAGTATTCTTGGTTTCCCGAGCCACTCACTCTTATGCTTCTTCTGAATGGTGCCAAGTTGTTCCTATTGAATACAACGTCAAAGAGAGTTTTACATTAATGAAACTAGCAAGGACATAGTCCTAGTTCAAGGTATTGCTAAGAACCATTAACATGCAAAGGAAATATCAATTATATATTTCACTCCATGTATTCATTTTCCTTCTTACACACATTCATTGCTCATTAAAGGCTTCATGTACTTTACACAATCATGGTTAAACATAAGGTTCCCCCACTGTCATTCTTCAACATGCAACACCTTCCAAGTGCATACCCTCAAATTCTCACTTGCTCAAAAATCAACATCTTACGCTTCAACACAGTTCATGTATCACACATTCTTCATTACAAAGACAAGAAGTCCATTCAAAGACTAAAAATCATGTACCCACACACTGGAAAACACAAGAAACATGCAAAGGAATGTAACAACAAAAGGATACCTTCAAATATTGAACAAGATGAAAACTTACCCACACAATAAGCTTATCACATTTATGAAGTATGCACCCAAAACCATACAAAGGTGTTCAACTTGTCTCAGAATTAGTAATGTGTAATAATTATCCCAAAATCAATGTATTCACTCTCAGAGGCTCATAACTCAGATTGCATTTATTTTGAGGATAAGGAATCCATTCAAAGAACAAGGAAATCATACATTGCATATTAACAACCCTCAAAATCATGAACAAACCATCAAACCTAACTTTTCCTTCAATGCCTACACCGAAAATCAACATAAAAACTTGAATTTTCCTTAATATCTTCCCCTGAAGCTTAAAAAACAATTCAATATCTGGATAAGAATAGGAGATACAGTTAGATTTGTGCAATATATAGTCCTTCATCTAGTCTTAACCGAATACAAGCTCTTAAACCCTTTGTCATATGCAAAAATGTTACAATTTGAGGTTTTTAGGCAAGATAGCTTAAGTTTATAAGCACAAACTAGTTTGACATGCTCCCTAGCTAAAGAGAGGATTTAGGACCACCCCTAATTTCCTCATTTCATCCATACAAATGCTTATTAGCTCCAAGATTGCTTTGAAACATTACAACAAGCTAAAAGGGGTCTAAAATTCAAAATTTTCTCTTGGAGGGAAAAGGATTCATTTGGATATTGAAAGGCCTAGACACCAACTAGTACACCTAATGACCCCTAGGACTCAACTAACATACTTAGAAAACTAAAAATTGATGTCTTTATGACTTATTCATATACATGGAGTGATGTTCCTACATCATACTCCAAGGGTAGGAAAAAATTTGGCTCCATAGTCTTGTTTTCTTCTTCTTCTTCCAATTTCTTTGCATCCTCATCATCACTCTTATTTGATCTCCATCTTCAGATTTTTCATATTTCTGGTCTTCACTCGTGTTCTTTGCTTGAATCTCATTTTGCATTTGGTCCTCATAAATGAAATATGTTGCTCCATAGGTTTCCTTGGTTGTTTCGTAGCTTTTGTCTTCCACCTTAGCTTGTAAAATATTCTCAAGTTCTCTTTCTCTCTCTAGTAGTATTATTCATTCTAAAAGAACTTATAAATTTCAAGTCCTTGCATGATTTTCTACCACAAAAATTCCTCATCAATTGTCAAATTTTCTGCTTCATCATTTCTTTCTTTATTTTTTAGTTTGTTCATCCCTTTTTTGCTAGTAATTTTCTTCATTTCTTGTTGTTCATCTTCATTACTTGCATACACACACTTAAAGGAAAGATTAGAATAAAAATAAGGAGGCTTTTTGGCCTCATAGAATGCTCCATTCATGAGCTCTTCTTCATCTTTACTCTGTTGCTCCACTTCATTATCCTCTTCTTCATCTTTTCCAAGGCAAGCTAGGAAACTTGCAATCACTTCTTCCTCATCTAAACTCTTAGTTTCTTCATATACTACCTCTTTGTCAACTTCCTCTTATTGCTTTAGCTTTCTCTCTTCCTTCCTTACCTCTTTTCTCGACGCTTCCTCTTTTTATTCTTTCTAAGTAGCTCTATAGGCCACTTTATCTTTCTTCTCATCACAAACTCAATTTTATTTCTCCCAATTATATTTCTCTTTACTATCATACTCACAACTTTTTCCAACTCATCAAGCTTATCCAAATCCTTTCTAATCTCTTTTATCTCTTGTTCCATCCTCTTTTCTTGTTTTCTAGCTTCTTCTTTCCTCTTTTCCTCTCTTTTATTTTCTTGTTCTTTCTTCTTGTGACTCATCAACTTCACCAATTATTTTACCATTTCCTCTTTATTCATCTCTGCTGATATTTCTTCTTCATCATCTTCATCTATCAAGTCTGATTCATAAGGCCTAGTGGCCTTCAACTCTCTTTCACTGCATACATTGCTTGCTTCCATCATCTTGGCCAATATTCTCTTATGTTCTTGTTTTCTCATCCTCTCATGCACTTACTTTGATTTGACTTCTTCTTTCTTTATCGCTAACTTCTCCATCTAATATGGCATCCTGTACCCATGGTCAAAAATTGATTATAATCTCTCTTCTTCACTCATCTTTACCTATCTCTTTACTCACACTTCCACACACTTGTAACTACAATTAATTATCCAAATATTCCTTAGATATTTATACCAAGGTTTATACCATGTTTCAATACCTTTATCCATACACAATAAATCTTCATCAATGATTCAAAATCAAAGATTCGTTTAACTCATCCTCTTAGCTCAAACTATCCTTCACCTTCACTATTATAGTTTCTTGCCAATACATGTAATTATTGATTTCTTTGGCCTTCCAACCTCCCCAATGTATGCTCTATGTTCATGCACTCAAAACATGGTTAAATTTCATAAATAAATGCATTCAAAGAAGTCCAAATTCTTATGCACACTCTCCCCTTTATGTGACTATCCTTAAGACATGATTGTTGCATCAGTTATGGATAAAATGATCTAGGACTACCCAAAAGTTGTAAAATCTTCATTAGATCAAATTTTCCATTCTCAACATGATCCTAAAGTTTTGGACCTCAAATCCTTCAGAAACTCCTATTACCTTCTTTTGCAATTTGCCTTCTAAACACTTGACTAGTTCTTAGGAGAAGAATCGTTATGAATAGTTTAGAATTTAGGAAACTTCGGTATATTATAAGAGAATATTTTTACACCCATTAAATCATTCTAATTATGTTTCAATTTTCAAGAGGTAACTCCACCACTATCCCTTGGTTCCTTTATAAACCACCTTTCACAATAAGGCCTCTACATTGTGCATACAATCAACTAGGGAATTGGTAATGATTTCTTATATTTCCACTAGTGGAACTTAATTTTTTTTTCTAATTCTCATAAAGAATTGCCCAAAAACCATTTTCTCCAATATTTAAGCCATAACTCCTTAGTTTGAGTCATCAATTTGCTAGCTCGGCTATGGTCTCGAATTAAGCTCTTTAGAGACCTAGAGTCAAAGAAATCACTATAAAAACATGCAAACTCAGTTTCATGGGATAAAATCTTGATGAAAGCATTGTCCCTAACTATGATACAAGGTTTTTATTACCAATATTTTATGACAACAAGAAAATTGTATTCAACGAAACAAATTATCCTAAGATGCATGTTGGAAAAGAACATAGGTCCCTCAAAATTTACAAAAATAGATACTTACAATGAAGGAAGTCTTCTTTGGTTTCTTACACAATGATACACTCCCTTATAATGGTATTAATCTTATTATTCCTTGGATATAATTATTAGAGACCCTTTCCTTGCTCAGATAGCCAATACATAGTCCTAAACATGTTTATCAATGAACCATCAACATGCAAGAGAAGACTACTATTATATGGGTTAACTCCTTGTATTGTTTGATCGATATCTCCACACTCTCTGGACCATCATAAAAACTCATGCATTCCAAAGGTTAATAAAATCATGAGGAGGTTCCTCTGCTCTCCACAATCACAACCCTCAAGGTTTCAACATACAATGGCATCGGGATACCCACTCACTAGTGATTGGTCAATATAACCATATAATTGCTTAAAGATCCACATAACATGTTTGTCACATCCATAAATCAAGTATACAAGGACCATCAATTACTCAACGTATTTTCATTCACAAACTCATTACAAGACCTAAAATCATCTCACCTTCATTCGATATCAGAAACTCATTCCACACACTATTAATAACAACCACTTTTCATTGAAATATCAAAACCTTTCTTTGATACCACTAATGATGTAGGCAAGGAAATGCATTCACATAAGTACACAAATAATCAAGAGATGATAACAAGTTTACCTTTACTTGGCTTGCTTCTAAGGATAATTCCTAGACTAAGAAGGATGTATTCTAGTCTATCTGATCAATTTCTCCATGAATAGCTTCAGTTTTCTTCAAAACTTGATCCATACCCTACTTTGAGGTCACTTCAATTCCCCATAACTCACTCGTGCTTATTTTTGGCTAAACCGCCCTTTCTTGCTTCTTATCTCTACTCTAGTTCAAATTGGGTAACTTTGTTTCCCAAGTCTCAAATTCCATTCTCCCACTTATTTACCCTATCCAACACCTCAAGCACGCTTAAATTATCCACAATATGGATTATATAAGTCCTAATTCATACAATTTACCTTAGTCAATATAGTTCTTACACAAGTCATCCTTTCTCTTGAAACAAACATGTTAGGATCACATATGGTTATTGAATTATATAGGTGACTATGAGACCTCATGAGATTTCATAGAATCCTCTTTCCACCTTAGATATGTACCCAAAATTTGGAGGTCCAATTCTTCTTCTAACTCCCTATATTTCAACCTTTGCAATTTTCGCCTCTAAACCCTTAACTAGGTCTTGAAAAGGAAATTGTCATGCATAAGTCATGATTTAGAAATATTCAAAAAAATCATGGTAGAATTAGGAACCCATTAAGCCCATCATTTATTGTTACAGGTTTCAGTTTCAAACTCCAAGTCTATCATATACTTCCTTTGTAAAAGGGTTCTTCTAATTAGCTTTCTCACTATAGCTCCCAGCTTTTCAAGCGTACTATCATAAAAAGATGAAGAAATATCTAATGAAATTAAAGAATTCTTCTTGAATCATATTCTTCACATCTCTATTATTGATAGTTCTAAATTTCAGAAGAAATAGTCTAATTTGGGAGGTCATTCTTCATGGCCTATCCTATCCTGTCTATAGGATATGTTACACTCGAGAGAGGTTAAAATGTTTATAACTTTCCTCCTTGATGGTTTTAAGACTACAAAATGGTTTCTCGGAACTCTAGTAGCTCTAACCCATACATACGGCTATGGGGGAAAATCTTGAGCCATACCAAACTACCACAATACACATTCTACCTAAAATAGCTCATCCACCCATGGGAACCAATCCTCCAACCAATTAGTATGTTGAATACATTGAACTATACTCCATCCTCTAGCCATCCATCATAGGCTCGATACGACCTCCATATGATTGCCCCTGGGCCCATGTGATCAAGCATAGATATATAAGTAGTGGTGTCCAACCTCCTGCTCCAGGTACTACCCATCTCGTAGTAAATATATCAAGCCTCACCCACTTCACGCGTGGCCCACCAAGGGCCTCAATATAACAATTTGCTCATAATCCCAAACATGTAACAATGTGGTGGCTCTAAGTGCACCACCATGGTCCTCCTGTATAAACCTATATAGGTTTGTATACAAATACACCAATACACATCATACCCATATAAAATTCATACAGTTCTTCTCGATACACCGACAAATATCATGCATCTTATACAAGATGCCCACTCCACCACCCTCTACTACCACAAATGAAGCAATAACAACTACAATAAAATTCTGTAATCATGAAACACCCGATCTCGGTATGACATCTAGAATAATGTGGGTCTATGTCTCTACCCTTGTGCCTCGTAAAGTCTTTCTAGCTTCCCTCATCTGCTTTTGAACGTCCAAAACGACCACCACTTGTACTCTTTCACCCATAACTAGTAGTCGCATATATGATATACATCCTTTAGGATCACTATCATCTCCCCAATAGGAAACAAAAAATTATAAGTATTTGCACACCACATCTCGCACAATGCAGGATATCCCACTCAGTGTCAACTAAGCCCAAAGTCAACAATGTACTCAAATGTCGACCCCAGTGAAACTCCCTCAAATGAATATCCCTCTACACAACACAAACACCAACAAAATTGTGACATTAACACCTCATATATATGCAAAAATAATCACTCATACTACTAACAATCATCAAATGCCACATCTTTCACATTATACTATCAAAACACCATACTTGGGTCGCCAACGCCTAGGAGTAGGATGCGGGAGCCTAGAAGTAGTTCGCTAGCGCTGGAATTGGGTGCTAGCATCCCGGCGGACGTCAACGCCTTAGCCGCTCTCGCCTGAAGTTAGAAATGCTTGGAAATTCAAAATTCAAATTTTGTAAGAAATTGACAAAATCAAACTAATTTCAATTTTTTAAAAAAATACTCATATTTACCAACTCATCTTTCATCTCACGACGCCACGATCGATGCCACCATCTTGAACCTAGTCAATCTCACAGCCCTAATCAGTGGCATCCTCACAAGCTCAGAACTCCAATTCTCACTCAAGAACAATCAAAATGAAGTTATTATTCACCTTTTACTATTACTATATATAACAAGTTTCAATTTTCCATTTGACTATGGTTACCATTTACGCGTGTTCTTCTAATTAATACACCACACACGGTTTTTCTCATATCTTGATCTTTGCTTTACTTCGCTTTCCTCCTTGTTTGCGTCATTCGATTCAAAATATATCCTACCACCGTACTATACACATGCCATAATGATATATTCCAAAGCGGCACATTTTCAACTTGACATACACACAATCTTGTGACATTTACTATACTACATTTTGCTCACTATTACACTATTTCACATCTACTTTCGAATGTGCGCTCGTTATTACTACCACTTCCCCTTTCGCCAAAAGGGAGTGCATATAATGGGGATCACCCTATGACCGCCTCAAACCACTATACGATCATTCGACACTCTTAATACATTCGACATTTTCTACTACTTTCTATCTATTCCCCCTAATGACCTAATTTGGGGGCAAAAAGTGAAAAATCTTGTCATGAGTAATCTATCACATACATTCAATTTCAAAACAATCGTTTAATATTCAAATTAATTCAATCAATCGGTATGACATAGCATCACTTCATTATTCCTCTCGGATGACCTAACTTGGGAGTTGCATCACCACTTTCCTAGATGACCTAACATGGGAGTCATTTTTATATCACTTATAGATGATCTAATGTGGAAGCCATATAACACTATATAAATCACAATACCTTTGGCAATGGGCATAAGGAGACATCATTTCCTTTCCTATACTACTCCCATATGGGTTATTCGACTTGGATCGAAATGGATCAAAATGAAAGTAAATTTGGTCTTTATCCATCTATAGCATTAGATCTTTTGAGGATGTATTCATAACTAGAGGGTAAAACTAGACCTCTCTGCTAACACTCTTCCTCTGCAGCGTCCAAGACGTGAAAATCCTTCAGTTTTTCAAACATACAAACTCGTGTTGGGAACTAATCACTCCCTACCCCTTTAAATCTCCATTAACAACAAATTCGAAATCTCCAAATTACTCTAATCAAATCGTTAATTTCTCCAAGTGATCCTTACAATGGTTCATCGTCTAACTTACACCACATGTATTGACACACTAATCCATGGTTTTCCACGCTATATGTTCTCATATTTTATGCGTACTTTTGCATAAGGTTTCTTTATACTTCTCACTTGTATGTTCCTTACTTCCTTTACATAACTTGAATTTCATTCAAATAACATAAGGGGGAAAAGTAGACACAAAATCACACGCGTATTACTATTTTACTATACCACAAAGTATGTTGTTATATGTATGGATCTTAAGTAAGAAAATTATTCACTAGTGACACACTTCCTAGTCCATTTGCTTTCTTTGGTTGTTTCTATCATCTTTCTCTCTCACTTATGTCACTTTTGTACCCAGTTTTGGTCGAGATCACGGGGATCCATATCTCACAAGATATCTTCACATTTGTCATCGCTTAGCTTAAGACACCAATGGCCTAGTCTGGACACTAGCACCAAGGCACTCCTATCCACTCGGGGCATTCCCACCCTCTTTGTTCTTGTTCACATTTTTAACATTTGTGGTCAAAATTTTCATTTTTCTTACCCCTGTCTCAAGGTTTTAGTCGATATGTCGTGTCATTAGTGTCAAAATTCAAGTAAGAGATCCCTATATATATGCAATATACATACCATTATAATGGCGGGAATTTATCAAGGGATATTTTATCTACATCCTATTAAAGGGACTACATTTTTGGGCTTATTACTCTGCATGATCAGTATAGGAAGGGGAAGTTCTGAATTCCATCCCAAAAATTTACATTCTATATAGCTATAACCTGATATCTTGGCATCATCGGTGCGAGGGGGAAACTTAACGACATGATTTCACACAAAAGGCACATAGAACTACATGGAGTCTGAGATGTAGTGCAGTGTTTGATCGTAAATTCACTCACAGTGTGACCGCCAGTGTCACGACTCCTCATTTGCATCTTTATTTATTAGGATTTCATGTAGTTTGGGGTTTTTGCAGGATATCACTTGTTTTGTAGGTTGCATGGTGTTATAACTATAATATAAAGTGCGTCATAATATATAGTTTATATTTAAATAATATAGAATAAACCATATTCATATTATTTAAATATAAACTTTATATTAGGGGTTGGTTAATTTAATTAATCAAGTAGCTAAATTGGGGAGGTTTTCCCCGTCACTTAAAAAGGACATAACCCTTCAGGTTATTTAAATACAACCTTTAGGTCATATATATAGGATATCAAATGATCGGGATATGAGATTATTAAATCATGTAATAATATTCCAATGTGGAATATGAAGGTAAATCCTAGGAAAAATACAGGGAATAGAAGTGAGGAGGGAGTTACTAGACTGGTAAATGTAAAAGTTTCTCGATAGTGGATTTATTCCATGGTTTTTACCCATTTAAGGGTTTTCCACGTTATATGTGGTGTTATGTGTTCAATGTGCTTTATTTAATTTATTCATGTTGTATATGTTATAATGTTTAACTTTATAATAATTAATTAATTTAGTGAATGTACCTTTTCACCCTCGTCCCGACAATAGGTGCATTTGGAAATCATCCACCGAAATCCAAGTGACCAACAATGAAGGGTAGCAGAAACCCTAACGACACGGAAAAATTAGATTCTAACCCTTTACGCATTCATAAGCGTCTACATAAGGTCTATGGCACCCAGGCGCCTTGTCCCGCCGATCTACAAGTTCCAAAATTTGTATCGAGCATTTCCAACATTCTTCCCAACTTGTCCCTTAGTTGCTCTAGTTCATATATACTTCGACATAAGTGAAAATCAGATAAGTGTCCTATCTCTCTCATTTTCTTATATGGTTGCATCTTTAGAGTTCTTAGCATTTGTCTTTTTGTATATCATTATAGTGACTCTGAAATTAGATTTAATATTTGTATTTTATCAAATCAAATATAAGGTGCACCTTAATCAAAAGAAGTGTGTCTTTGGTGTTACTTTAGGGAAGCTCTTGGGATTTATAGTCTCATGGAGGGGAATTTAAGTTGACCCTACCAAGGTAAAATAAATCATGGAGATGCCTCCACTACATAGCCTTCATCATCTATAAGGTCTCCATGGAAAATTTATGTCTATCTAACACTTCATATATCAGCTTGCAAAGAAGTGCGCCATTTTAACTAGCTTCTCAAAAAGGATGTCCAATTCAAATGGACACAAGAATGTAAATATTCTTTCACTAAGTTGAAAGAATACCTATCAACTCTATCAATGTTAATGCCACATATTCAAGATTGGCCTATATTAATATACACATCAGCAATAGAACATGCCATCAAGGCATTGCTTGCACAACACAACAATAAGGGACAAGAGCAAGTTGTTTACTATATCAATAGAACATTAATTTATCATGCACTCTCAAGTCGAAAATATTTTATCAATCATACAATAAAGCTTATTGCCAAGGTAGATCCTTTAAAATATCTACTTTCAAGACCTATCTTGACAGAACAATGTCTAGTTGGGTGGTACTCCTAAGTGAGTTTGACATAGAATTTTTCAATCAAAAATCCATAAAAGGGAAAGCCCTAGTAAATCGGTTGGCTGCATAGTATGCCATTGTCGATGTCTTAATTGCTTCATTTTAAGTTCCTTGATAAGTACTTGTTATATGTTGATGCGGTACTGCATGGACTCTCTATTTGATAGATCTTGCAACATGTATAGATCATGAGATGGCATTGTGCTACACACACTAGATGGCAAGATTATTCCCAAATCTTATCGAATTGGTTTCCGTGTACTAAAAACATTGCAGAGTATGAATATATGATAACAGTTTAGGATTTGATATATCTTTGTGACTCTAAGAGTTGGCAGATCTTTGGGTACTCCTTTTTAATCATCAAACAAGTAAACAAATAATATCAGGTAAAGGATGATAAAATTGTTCCTTATAAAAAATGGTTAACAGTATAAACAGTTTCTTCTAGCTAATTACATTTGAACAAGTTCCTCGCACAAAGAAAAAAACAATAGATTTCATGGCAACTATCACGTCCCTACTTGAATGACTTTCTTGGCGAAAATATTTTGTTTCCCACATATGATCTACTGGAGTCCACCATGGTGTGTGAAATCATATGTCCCGAGAACCCCTAGTACCATGACATCTATACATATATTAAAGATAAAACCTATCCCGCTAACATGAATTCAACCCATAAAATATCCTAATCACAACATGTTTTCATACGCTACATCATTCTTGTTGAAACCCTTTACGAAGAGAGGATATGATGGGACTCTCTTAAGATGTGTCAATCGAAAAGAAGCGAATATAACACTAGTCGAAGTGTATTCAGTATTTGTGGTGCGCATACAAGAGGTATGGTCTTGGCCAAAAATATTTTACGTCTAGGCTATTATTGGCCCACTTTGGATTCCAATGTGTGTAAATTTGTCAAAATTGTTAGGCATGTCAATAACATGGTAATATAATTCTTTTACCTTCATAATCCCTTGAACATATCACTTCACCATGGCCTTTATCCAAATGGGGGCTCGAATTAGTCAATAAAATAAAACTCCGCATCCTCTAACGGCACACCTCCATAATCACATCCACCGAATATTTCACAAAGTAGATATAGGCCATGCTTCTCACCTACGTCACTAGGTTAAATATAGCCAAATTCATATTTAACTATATTATCTTCCGCTTTGGGATCCCTACATTTCTTGTCATTGACAATGATACATCCTTCAAAAAAAAATGCCAAGGAGTTAGATAAAAAGTTCTATATCCAACATAAATGGGAAAATCCTTGCTACCTTAGTGCAATGGCCAATCTTAAGCTTCCAATAAAATGATAAAATCATTATTGGAGAAGATTGTTGATAAACATGGTCATAATTGGCACATGAAACTACATCCCACCCTCTAAGATTATTGAGCCTCATTCCACACTCGAACAGGAGCCACTTTATGTTCCCTTTTATAAAGTTCTCAATTCGTATTACCCATGAAGCTGATCTCCCTTCCCTTCATGTGTCATTGTAATGCCCACTAAATCAAGCACACAACTACAACAATAAAAATATCGAAATAAATTTTTTTGACTTACATTGTTGTATACCCGACACCACATGGGAACAATTTGGGTAATTCAACATCACACAAGACATTTATACCAACGTGGAACCACACGAATTATAAGGAGAGAAGTGATTGGATTCACAAGGAAGATGACATGCATAACCAAGCCTACCTCCCTATGTAAGCCTCTAAGTAGGCTTGGTTATGTGCGACGTCTTCCCTTGTGAAGCCAATCACTTCTCACCTTGTGATACGTATGGTTCCATGTTGGTATAAATGTCTTGTGTGATGTTGAATTACCCAAGTCGTTCCATGTGGTTTCTCGTATACAATAATGTAAGTAAAAAAAATATTCTGATATTTTTACTGTTGTATTTGTATGCCTGATTTAGTGGGCGTTACAGTCACTCCAATACTTGGTGCATGAAGAAGATTATCACCAAGTGCATATTTGTAGAGATAGAGCTCCTGACGAGAGGTGTGTCCATTGCTTGGATCATTTGAAATTATATCGAATCAGCTATGAAGAAGCTACAACAAGATAATTAAACCAAGACAATTTGAGATTGACAACCTTGTGCTTAAAGAGAATCATAATAATACTACAAAAGAATGTGAAAAAAATCCAAATTCAAACCAAATTGGTTAGGACCCTACATTATAACTGCTAAGTTTGGATCAGGAGCATATAAACTATCTAATGAATATGGCAAAGAGCTTAAAGAGCCCATGAATGTGGTTCATCTAAAGAATTTCTACTCTTAATCCTCTAAGAGTATCCTCGTGTTTGGGGCATGTCAACACAAACTATTTGTTCGACACCCTCACCCTAATTTATTCATCGTGCATCCTCCCAAACTACCTTTTTCATGTGTTCCTCCTAGTTAGGATGTAAATCTCATGATCCGCCGACATGTTTTCCCACTTCCATTGTATTTCATCCTTTAGTGTTCATTGGGTTTGTTCATTTGTGCCATGTTTAATAGGATATAATGACACCTTTCCTTTTCAACGATGGAGTGCAAAAATTTAAAAAAATTGTAAAATATTTGGGAATAGAGTTGCTTCTATCCTTTCATTCATAAGAATACAAGACCACAAGATTCTAATTAGACAATAAATGAGGGAACTGCCTTGGGCCCAGGAAATATAAAACTTCCTTTCGAAGGTGGTCAGTTCCCCTGCTAATATGAATTAACACAAAAGATTGTAAAATAACAATTTAATTGCCTCGTTGAAACAAGTAGGGGGAAAGGCTGGTTTTTGGTTTTGAGTCAAGGTAACCGATACCGGTTGCTGCTAACCGATATCGGTAGGTGCTATGTTTTAGGGACTTTTGGTGAGGGTCGGTTGTAGGGTGGTTGTGTTGTTTTTAAGGCTAATAAATGAGTGGGATTAGGTAACGGGGTGATGAGAGGGTAGAAGAATGATAGTTAGATGTAATGTGTTGCTGGGTAGTAGATCTGGGAATAGATTTATGACGGCTGTGATTCAAAAGTCTAAGAAATGTTATCAAAGAGAACATACAAGATTCTACTTACCGTTTATTGACGAGAATGCAGGTCCAAGAACTGTGATGACAAAGGTAGAACTCAGATAGGACGTCCTGATGACCCGAAGATGAGATGTCTTCCCTCACGATGATCAGCTGAGTGTCACAGGGCTCTGGTTGTGCAGTTGCAGTCTTGGGCTTGATGTCCTTCTCTGCAAACTCTTCTTGTTTCTTCACTTGTCTCTGCTTGGCTCAGCAAATCCGGATCCTTTGAATAATCTCTCCTCTTTTTTGATCAAATGAAAATCCGATCCCTTTTTTTGGTTGGAAGTGGTCATTTACAGGGAACCGATCATGGTTACGCAACCGACGGCGGTCGAGTAGGAACCGGTATCGGTCAGGTCAAAGCGGGCTATTTTTGGTAAAATAGCCAGCTTTCCCTCCTTTTCTTCCGAGGGATTGGTTGCGGGCTTGGTCAAGTCATTATGAAGTTGGTTTTAGGTGCGGGTGAGGAGTAATTAGTCATAGGTGTGGATTTGGACCAAGTTATAGGTCTTAATTAGGTTAGTTTTAGGGTTAAGACTAGGTCATGATGAGGTGGCGACATGAGGTGGCAGGTATGGCGATGTGGATTTATTAATTATAAGGTAATTAATAAATAATTGTGTAAGGTTTAGGTGATGAGGTTAGGTTGCGAAATGGGATGCGGGGCACAGGGGTCGTAAGACACAAATTTGGTGTCTACATTAGCCCCTTGTTGTCGTGTAGCTTGTCTTGTTAAAGCTGTACGGACAATAATAAGAAGTGGTTACCCCTGTTAAGGGTATAGGTAATCCCCCTCAAATCTATCACAGATTGAGGTAGCGTGAAATCAGGGATAGGGTTGATAAAGGGTAAATGGTGTTGAGATAATGGTAAAATGGTGGGGTAGGTCCAAGGAAGCAGACGCACGTTGACATGCAGTAGTGTTCAGGGTACATGATTTGAAGAGCAAACAAGCAATTCATAGGCAAAGGTCGATAGTTTATCCAAACAAGGGTGATATAATCCTGGTATCCAAGGCATAGGAAGTAGCTCCAGGGGATATAACGGGTAAGGTACAGGAACGTTTAGGCATGTCCGGCAGTACCCAATGGTTGGTTTGGTTGAGATAAACGTCACGGTCTTGGTCTAGGCAAAGTTGGTCGACTGATCAAGTCAAGGACCCTAATCATGCTAAAACACGAACAGGTGAGCTCGATTGAACAAAAAGCTACATGATGGATGGATAAAATAAAATGTTGATTGTGGGCAAGGTATTTAATTGGTGCGGCCTTAGGTCGGGCCAAATGGTTGGGTGCGGCCTTGGGTCGGGCCAAATTGGTTGGTTACGGCCTTGGGTCGGGCCAAATTGGTTGGTTACGGCCTTGGGTCGGGCCAAATGGTAGGTTATGGCCTTGGGTCGGGCCAAATGGTAGGTTATGGCCTTGGGTCGGGCCAAATGGTTGGTTATGGCCTTGGGTCGGCCAAATGGTAGGTTATGGCCTTGGGTCGGGCCAAATTTGGTTGGTTACGGCCTTGGGTCGGGCCAAATGGTTGGTTACTGGGTCGGGCCAAATTAGTTGGTTACGGCCTTGGGTCGGGCCAAATTGGTTACGGCCTTGGGTCGGCCAAATGGTTGGTTGGCCTTGGGTCGGGCCAAATGGTTTACGGCCTTGGGTCGGGCCAAATGGTTGGTTACGGCCTTGGGTCGGGCCAAATGGTTGGTTACGGCCTTGGGTCGGGCCAAATTGGTTGGTTATGGCCTTGGGTCGGGCCAAATTGGTTGGTTACGGCCTTGGGTCGGGCCAAATGGTTGGTTATGGCCTTGGGTCGGGCCAAATGGTTGGTTGCGGCCTTGGGTCGGGCCAAATGGTTGGTTACGGCCTTGGGTCGGGCCAAATGGTTGGTTACGGCCTTGGGTCGGGCCAAATGGTTTTCACCAAGGTGGATATAAGCGAGGTCAAATGAGAAAAAGGGTTTTCGAGGTGGATATAAGCGAGGTTGTGAGAAAGGGCGATTAGTAAAGAAGGGTAGAAATTGGGGAAGAGGTGGGATAAAACCGATATCGATTGTCCATGACCGATATCGGTTACCTGACCGATACCGGTTCCTTAGGGCACAATATAACCGGTATCGGTTATAGTCGAAAACCTATAAAAAGAAAAAAATACGGCCGGTCATTGTCATATTGTCAATTTGAAACCCAATTTGAGTTGTCTGAGGTGTATTGTTGAGATTGGAGCATTTGTTGGTTGAGGTGGCGCTATTTGAGTGGAGAAGTGAGTGGTTAGTGGGCCCGAGTGAGTAGGAGGCAGATTTGGTGGAGGACCCAGCAGAGGAGAGGTGGAGCTATGGCACACCAGGAGGAGCAGGAGGGGCTGGACCAGCTGGACCACCACCACCCATCCCACCACGATGACGTGTCGTCGTACCGGTAGGTTCGAAACCCCTCATTGTGTGGATTTGAGTGTATTATGTTGTATTTGGGTTTTGGGTAGGAATGCTAGATTTTGATAAAATAATTAATAAATGGAAGTTATTTGAAAAAAGGAGAGGGTAGATAGGTTAAATAGGCCAAGGCGGTGGGGGGTAGGTTTTTAGGGTGTTTGGGTGGGTATAGAGGGAGAAATAGGAAAAAAAAGGGAATGGGGTAGCCGCGTCGGGTACGGCGCGGATATTTTCCAGTGACCGATGCCGGTCACTAAGCGACCGGCATCGGTCGCGAAATTTTTGGGTAGGTCGGGTTTGTGGGTGACCGGTGTCGGTCGGGAGTTGACCGGCGTCGGTGGAAAGGGGACCGGGGTCGGTTAAGGGTGACCGGTACCGGTCCCGGGCAGGATTTTTGATTTTGTTGCGTCGTTTTGTGGTGGTTTTGGGTGTTAAGTTCTTGTTGGGGATGGCGTGTTGGGTTGTGTGGTGTTGTTTATGATTGGGTTTTGTGTGTTGGGTGTGAAGATGTTGGGGGATATTGTAGAATATAGGTGGGTAGAGGGGTTTGTTAGAGAGTCGGGGTGTGGTCGGGGGATAAAAAAAAAAGGGGTATAGAGGGTATAGGTAGATGTTGTGATAAAGAGTAGGGCTAATGTAGTGAGTTGGTTTTGCAGGCACGTCAGCAGCTGACGATGCGGGACAGGATGCCCCATTGTTGAGATGGATGCGGCCACACGTGTCCGCAGCGCAGTGGGGTATCATGCGCGAGGTGGGACTCGGCGGAGTCCAGCGGTACAGAGCGATCGACAGGGATCACAGTTTGATGGTCGCCCTCATCGAGAGATGGGATCCGGCGACCAATGTGTTCCATCTCCCGACTGGAGAGATGACCATCACATTGGAGGATGTGTATCGCATCCTTCGATTACCGATTGATGGAGAGGCAGTCTTTCAGGTGGACGCAGAGACAGCCATGGACAACATCCTACACGTATTCGGGGATGCAGCCGCGCTACTGACGTATCACAGCGCGAGCATCGCGTATGGGGATATGTACCGGGCCCACCGACATGAGACACGGCTTGCCGTGTTGATGATGATCGGGATCACTGCTTTCGCCCTCCCGGACTCAGAGGGAGGCCGCTTTCCATGGGCGCTTATGGGGGTTTTACATGAGATGGTCGAGGAGCATACGTGTTATGCTTGGGCACCAGTATACCTGGTGCAGTTATACCGAGAGCTGTGGGGCTATCGCCGGATGAGGCGATTCGGGATTTGCTCGACGTTTTTGCTACACTGTTGGGCATATGAGCATATCATATGCATTAGACCAGTAGGGCTGCCCCAGCAGCCAGGGCCACAGGTGATCTACAGATATGGCTTCCAGAGGTGGTTGGGGGTCGTGGGCCAGCCACGAGCAGTTCTCGCCGGACGAGATATAGCATATTACCGGCATGTATTAGAGGGCTTGACAGCGTTAGATATTGTATGGAGACCTTATAGAGGTCATCACCCCCACGGAGGAGCCCGAGCACAGTTGCAGTGGATCCAGTATACATTCTGGATAGCGGGACGGAGGCCGGGAGAGTACGAGCGGATACCCCTGGAGAGGGTACGACGACAGCTTGGGCTACGACAGGATGAGCCACCTCCCTTCCCTCAGTACCGGAGGGATGATGTAGAGGCTCCACTACCTGCACCACATCCTATGGACCCAGTTGGGCAAAGAGAGAGGCGGCGAGATGATACAATGATGGATGCCGCCATTATGCGGATCATTTTTAGTATGGTGGGCAGGAGAGAGAGCTGCGAGGATAGCACAGCCCACACAGCCAGACTTGGCGGCTGTTAGAGCAGAGAGGGACCAGCTCGGGGCTAGGTACAGTTATTACGAGGGGCTTGCTTGCACGCACAGCACGAATAGGTGTCTTACAGGCGCTTAGCCCAGCACGAGTACGATAGTAGCAAAGACAGTACCACCAGTGGGTATACAGTACAGCACAGCACCACCACCACAGCACCAAAGACAGCACAGTACTAAGCCACCACCACCGGCGCACAGCACACGCACCACCACACACACGCACCAAAGACAGGGGGCACTAGTATTAGGAGTCGAGGGGGACAGCCCCAGCAGCGATGGTGGCACGGGCCCGCTATATGGAGGCGAGAGCGGAGGCCCGGTACTATCAGGATGTTCTTGATGGTACCGGGGCTGACTATCAGCCATATGCGGCACATAGAGCAGAGACCTCTCGGAGTCAGAGATCTCAGGGAGGTGCAGCCACAGCCGGTGGGTCTGTTACAGGCAGGAGGCGAGAGGCACAGGGACCAGCAGGGAGACAGCAGAGGGCGGTGGAGAGAGCTGAGGGATCCCTGCATATTTTGGTATTTGTATATTGGATATGGGCACCGGTCTGCGAACCGGTTATGTTCATAGAGGCCTGCGTGCCTACATATTATGTATTCATTTATTCATTCATTTATTGTATATACCGGCCTGCGAGCCGAGTACGGGTTGTACCGTTGATACCGGCCTGCGAGCCGAGTATATTTTTGTTATGAGAGACCGGCCTGCGAGCCGAGTCGATATTTTGACAGTTGTTGCGGCCTGCGTGCCGGCTTTGTATTAGTATGAGCTCACAGAGGCCCCTTTGCAGGGCACATTGTATATTTGAAACTTTGGATATATAGATATGATGATTTGACCCACATGTTGTGTTTAAAATGTTTTTAAGTGTTTTGTCGATGGTGTATGATGAGTTTGATCCACATGGTTTATATATTGATGGTGTTGATGTCTTTTGTTGATGGGATGTATGTAGATATAGATGATGAGTTTAATTGACATGTTGTGTTTATGAAATGTTTGATGTGTTGTGTTGCTGGTTTGTGAAATTGAACGTATGTAGCTGCTGAATTGGATCCAAATGGTGTATAGATTGATGGTTTTTGATATTGTTTGTTGATGGCTTAGTTGTTTTTGTGATATGGATAGATGATGTTGATGAAATTGTGATGAGATATGGATTTGATGAAAAATTATAGATAATGGTGTTGTTTATGCAGGAAAGAGGGACGGGCGCCACAAAAATTTGCAAAAATGAAGAAAAGGCTTAGGTTTAAGCAACAGGGGGGACATGACCGGTATCGGTTATGTGACCGATGTCGGTTGCTATATGACCGATATCGGTTATGTAACCGACATCGGTTATGTAAGAATTATTTTCCTAAAAATAGAACGGCTGGGTTGGTCAACTTAAGTTCTTATTTTTAGAATTCGTATTTTAGAGTCATGCAACAAGTTAAATATGCGAATGCGACGCTGTTTGACAACTGCTACTGGTAATTGCATGGAAGAATTGAGTGATAAGGAGAAAAGAGACAGGTGAAGTGAGTGTGGGCTGAGATTAAGAAGTTAGAAAGGCAAATTATATTGGAAGAGGGTGGTGAACATGGCTGAACGAGGAGAAGCATCCAGCAGGCAGGGACGAGGGGGAAGATATGTTCCGCCCCAAGCTGCTACATCCCAAGAGGTAAACTGTTTGGTTGTAATTTGATTCTTGCATGTTTTGTGAATAGGATGAAAGAAGTGTAAGTGGGGAAAGATGAGAAAGAAAAGGTGATAGGCAAGGGTTGGGGATGGGGTGAGTGCTGGGTAGGTAAACAGGGTGGTCACGTATGTTTTTAGGTAAAAATAGGAGTAAACGGGCAAAAATAATTATCGTAGGTATATGTTTTTATGCAGGGTAGGTATATTTTGACAGTGACCGGTATCGTTTAGAAGGAACCGGTATCGGTTAGCATACCGGTATCGGTTATTCATAACCGATATCGGTCACTGTAAGAATTTCCAGAACTTGAGAAAAAAACCCGTAGAGATTTGTTCTTTCGAATAATTATGTGTCGTTTTGATGTATGCGGCGAGCGGGGTTAAGGATGAATGATCTCGTGTGCGCGTTGTTGTTGTCACGAATCCGAGCGGATGTAACACCAGCTGAATGGGCATTGATAAATCGTTTGGGGTTAAGTGGGATCCGCTATTATTCAAGAATCACGCGTAACCATGCTATGTTGCAGGCGTTGATTGAGAGATGGAATCCAGAAAAGAATACTTTCTATCTGCCAACAGGGGAGATGATAGTGACTTTGGAAGATGTGTTCCGTATTTTGAGACTCCCAATTACAGGAAGACCAGTATATCAGGCATTGCCTAGCGCAGCACGGGGAGCGATAACAACAGTATTTGGTCCCTACGCACGAGATTTGACACAACGAGGTTTGACATTCACGTATGGTATAATGTATGCAGCACACCCTGAGGAGACAAGGTTAGCAGTGATATTAATGATAGCGGTAGGGTATTATGCGTTACCGAGGGTGGATGGGGGAAGATTTCCAAAAGCATTGATGTGTGTTATTTGGGAAATGATAGAAAGGAACTTGACTTTTGCATGGGCACCTGCATATTTGGCGGAGCTATACAGGGGTTTATGGGCCTGCAAGCGAAAACACAGGATGACACTGGATTGTTCATACTTATTACATTGTTGGGCCTATGAGCATATTGTTTGTGTGCGTCCAATAGGCCGACCCATCGAGTCGGGAGAGGCAGGAGTGCAAAGGTTGGGATTCAGACGATGGGTCCAGACAGAACAAGAAGCGAGATCCCAGGCCGTGATAGATGACATCGAGTATTATAGACAGGTATGGGAGATGGTGACGATTGCGGATATTTGTTGGAGGCCTTACGGGAACTATATGGTGACAGAGCACATAGCTGAGGAGTTGAGGGGTGTAGAGCGATTGAGGTGGATCGCAGGGCACAGGCCGGGTGAGTACGAGAGGATTCCTCTAGATCGCGTGCGGCGACAATTTGGATTTGTTCAGGATATACCCATGGCTTATAGACCATACATGAGGATCGACGCCGAGGCATCATTCTCACCTCCCCGGCCGACACCTCCAGAAGGGCCAAAAGAGATAGCAGCCGATCGTAGGGTAATGGATGCGGGAACGACAGAGGCCTATAGAGTATGGTGGGTAGCAGAGCTGCGAGGTGCACGTGAGTGCCCGGACATAGCTGTGATTACAGCGGAGAGATCGTCTGCAGAGATTTGGCTCACACCTTCAAACACAGTGAATGAGACAAGGGATTGTTAGAGGTTTCACGAGTCACGAGTGGAGAGACTGGAGGCAAGATTTCTCCACGCGAGAGGACGTATTCGTATGTTACAGGAGATGTTGGCGGATCAATGGGAGGAACCAATGGCAGTGGCACCTTTGAGGATGGAGAGGCCAACTGAGGGGCATCGACGATCACGATCACCACCTGATTAGGGAGGAGGTGCAAGGGTCTAAGTGAATTTCCTAGGAATATAAGAATAAATAAGGATGCCGACCTACGAGTCGATGATAGAGAAGATGCATTTGTTTAACATCTAAAATAAAACTGAATATGTATGTTGATTTGAATTATGATAATAATAAGAATGTTTGTGTTTGAACCTTTTTGTGTTTTGAAAAAGGATAAAGAGGAATGTGATTAAATAGAAATACACAAAAATATTTATATTTACCACACATGATAGGTTATGGTAGGGGATGGTCGAGCTAACTAACCTTGGAGACCCCATGTCTCCGAAGTGCTTTGCCTACATAGCCCATTGCACAAAGCAAGGAGGGGCCTCGGATCGATGTAGTTCTCCCTTAGAACCGGGAGAGAGTGAATTCGAGCAATTTAGGTATGGTTAGGCAATTTGTTGGTTGGTAAAAATATTGATATTGGTAGGGTAATGTTGTTGGTGTTGGTAAGGAATTGGCGATGTTGGAATAGGTATAGGTGAAGCGAAAGTTAGCCTACCCAAGTGGTAGGGAACCCTATCCTAATTAAGGTCAACACATAATCCCAGAGTCGAGCAAAAGAGGCAAAAGTGTCCCGTAGTTGAGAAGAGCCAAACAAACCACATAATAACGTAGAATGAAGTTGAACCCCTAGGTACCTTGCATAGACGAGAAGTCGATAGGTGAAAAGAGTGGTATAATCACAATATATCGGATATACGTCACGTCCCTTGAGTTTTGTTGCTTTGACAAATGGTGAGGTGAGGTGGCCGGTATAGCTGGGGTGCAGAGAACTTATTATAAGATGATTATTCTGACAAAAGAAAACCAAACCTAAATAGACAAGTCCATGACTCAAAAGTGTTTTGAAGTACTGCTTTTATTTTTATTTTATTTTTCTGGATATAGACTGATCGATGCGGGAAGTCTACATGGGATATGTATTTTGTTGTTCTTGAGGTCTTCACGAAGCTGATCAATGCGAGAAGCTTCTGGTAAAGGCTGACTGTGTATAGCTGTCCTTCAAGGGAGCAGTCTATTTATAGTAGCAGATGCGGTGCTTATGTATAGCTGTCCTTCGGGGGAGCAGTCTATATATAATAGTAGAAGTGGTTTTTCACATAGCTGTCCTTCGAGGGAGCAGTCTATGTATAACTTAGAGGTCTAGATGTCCGTTTGGCATGAAGCATCTAGTTTTGTAGGAAGTTTGACTCAAGAACATCCCATAGGTGTACAATTGAGAACATGTTATTTCGATACTTTTAAGTCATGGACCAGACTAAAAAGGGGAAGGCATCTTTTAAGAGGAGGTAATAATCAAACCATGTGAGCTTGATTTGATTTTGAGATGTAAGAAACAAAGTGTATGCGGTGGTAAATGAGTTCAAGGGACGAGCGTAAGGTAGATAAGAAGTGATATAACACTAATTTCAACAGTAGAATGGTCGAAGATGCAAGGCATTAAGGGGCTCAGGCTCAGGTTTACCATTAAGCGAAGCTAAACGATAAGTGCCTGATCCATAAGTGTGAGTGATAATGTAAGGCCCAATCCAATTAGGAGCAAATTTTCCACGTTTGCTCTTTTCTAGTTTGGTTACATGTTGATTCTCTTTGAGGACAAGATCACCAACCTTAAAGGTACGCTCATGAAGTCGTTTATCATAAGCACGCTTGATGCGTTTTTGGTAGATTTGAAGGTGATCAAGAGCCGTAAGACGACGCTCGTCAAGAAGCTCTAATTGGGCTAACCGCTCTTGGCGGAAATCATCATTGGTAAGAATATCCTGAAGAGATATTCTGAGGGAGGGTATTTGTATTTCGAGAGGCAAGACAGCCTCGGTACCATATACCAAAGAAAATGGTGTGGCATTAGTGGAGGTACGAATGCTAGTACGATAAGCCCAAAGGGCAAAGGGAATGTGATCATGCCAGTTTCTTCCGGACTCATTGACAACTTTCATGAGGATTTTGGTTAGGGTTTTATTAGAAGATTCAGCTTGACCATTGGCCTGTGGATAGTAAGGTGATGAGAAACTAGTTTGATACCAAAGTTGTCACAAAGTTCTTGTAACAACTTATTTTTGAAAGATTTTCCATTATCTGTTATCAGGCGATGAGGAACACCAAAACGACAGATAATGTGGTGGTTAATGAACTCTACAATTTTTTCTTTTTTGATTGAAATGAGTGGAATGGCCTCCACCCATTTTGTGTAATATTCGGTTGCTGTGATTATCCAACGGTGACGTTGCGAAGAAGGCGGGTGAATCTCACCAATAAGGTCTAAACCCCATTGTGAGAAAGGCCAAAGATCTCGTGCGACCTGTAGCGGATGGCTAGGAGTATGTTGAAGGTTGGCATGTTGTTGACACATAACACAACGCTTAACATATTCGTAGCAGTCGTTATTAAGAGTGGGCCAATAATAACCTAGGCGAAGGATTCGTTTAGCCACGGCAAGGCCACTAAAATGTCCGCCACAAATACCGTCATGGACCTGTTGTATGGTATAAGTGACCTCTGCGCCGGTTAGACATCGAAGGAGGATACCATCAAAGCCACGTTTATAAAGGAGTCCCCCCATGATGACATAACGAGAAACACTTTTAAGAAAAGTGCACGTTTTCCGGTACAAGTTAGGTCAGGTGGGAGAACAGAGGTTGTAAGGTAGTCGTGAAATTGGTGGTACCAGGTATCCTGCGAATTAGCAGACACATTATTTATCATACAAACAACCGGTGCTGAGTAAGATGGGGCAAAGAGTTGTTGGACCAAGACGAATATGTCAGAGTCAGTTGGTGAGGCAGGAATTTGCGAGGCTAAACAAGCCATAGTATCCGCAAATTTGTTAGTGGAGCGGGGAATGGTCTGGATAGAATAACGAGTAAATGAGGTCAAAAGTGAATCCACGTAATGTTTGTATTTTTGAAGTTCCTCATTCTTACATTGGTAGATACCCATAACTTGATTGACTACCAATTGAGAGTCACCAAAAATATTAATGGATTTGACACCTAAGTGTAACGCAACCTGGAGACCCAAAACAAGGGCCTCGTATTCCGCTATGTTATTAGTGCAGGGGAAATCGAGCCGGAATGAAAGAGGCATAGGCTCAGATCAAGAGGAATGAGAACAACGCCGGCCCCTCCGCCACGACTGGCATTTGGATCCATCGAAGAAGAGGGTCATTGGATACGACTCTTCCCTGAGTGAAAGAGTGGCGATGAGTTCGTCGGGGAAATTAAAATTGGTAAATTGTTCCCCGGTAAAGGGGCCTCCATGAAGTTGGTCCGCATAGTTTTCCTCCTTTGATCGACTTCTGTTGTACAAACTCAAGGTCGAGGTCAGCGAGGAGCATAAGCCATCGGGCGATGCGTTGATTTAGATGTGGTTTGGCATACATATAATGAATGGGGTCCATGTTGGTGATGACAAAAGTTTTGTGATTCAGGAGGTAATGTCGGAGTTTGGTGGCTACGAATGATAGGGCTAGGCACAATTTTTCTACATGTGTATACCTAGTCTCGTAATCCACGAGAGTACGACTTATATAATAAACGGCTTGTTCTCGACGTGCCGAGTCCCGATGTGCGAGCATGGCTCCTATAGCATGGTCAGTGGCAGAAAGGTAAAGGTAGAAAGGGCGATCATCCTGAGGTGGAATAAGCACGGGTGGCTGCAAGAGATAGGCTTTGAGAGCTTCAAAGGCTTGGTGACACTCTTCACTCCATTGAAAGGCAATGTCCTTTTTAAGAAGGTGATGGAAAGGTTGACATCGATCCGAGAGTTGGGAGATGAAATGCCGGATGGATTGAAGTTTACCTTGTAAACTACGCAATTGTTTGAGGTTAGTAGGTGGGGGCATTTCTAGGATAGCTTTGACTTTAGATGGATCGACCTCAATGCCACGCAAAGAGACGATAAAGCCAAGAAGCTTTCCCGAAAGAACACCAAAGACACATTTCTTTGGTTGAAGCCGGACCGAATATTGTAACAGTGATCGAAAATAATGGTTAAAACATCGAGATGTTCACTGCGATGTTTAGATTTGCCAAGAAGATCATCGACATAATCCTCAAGGATAGTGTGCATAATGTCATGAAAAATGTAAGTCATAGCCCGCTGATAGGTCGCACCAGCATTCTTAAGGCCAAATGGCATGACACGATAACAGAAGGTTCCCCAAGGAGTTATGAAGGTAGTTTTATGTTGATCGGCCGGGGCTACCAAAATTTGATTGTATCCCGAAAAGCCATCCATGAGAGAAAGCATTTCATGGCCCGCAGTGAGATCAACAAGTTGATCAATACTTGGGAGGGGGAAGTCATCCTTGGGGCAAGCGAGGTTAAGGTCTCGAAATCCGTGCATATCCGAAGTCCCCCATCGCTTTAGTGACAGGTACGATGTTAGAAATCCATTGAGGATAGTCAATAGGCAAGATGAAGGAAACAGAAAGAAGTCGTTGAAGCTCTTCTTTGACCAAGAGGGCAATGCGTGGATGCATTTTTCTCAGTTTTTGTTTGACTGGTTTGGAATCGGGGTTTAGGGTGATGTTATGGACAGCAATGGTAGGATCAATTCCTGGCATGTCAGCGTAAGACCAAGCGAAAGCTTGGTTGCGGGTACGGAGAAAGGTAGTAAAGGCGGCTTGTTCTGATGTGCTAAGGGATTGTCCGATCTTCACAATGTGAGGATCCTCCTCTGTGTGGATGTTGATTTCTATAGTCGACTCATTCAACATGGTTTGAGTTTCAGATGGTAAGGCGCGTTGAATATAGGAGTCGTCCGCCCCAAGGTAAGTGAGGATGGAGTCGTCATCCTGGCACTCAACAACATTAATCGAAGGTGAATCCTCTTCGATCATGTCTGGATACAGAAGGGGAAGAGAAGATGGGTCCTCATTATTGCGTTGATAAGTGAGAGGACCTATGAAGATAGCATTTATGAAAAAAAAAAGTTAGGAGGGATAGATTCAGGGTCTATCGACTCTGTGGGTGATGATGGCAAAATGGGTGATGATGATGGTTTGGTAGGGGTGACGTCGTCATCCTCCAGGATATAATTAACACGAGGTTTCTCCGGTGTAAGTGTTTCAGGAAAACCGAGACCACTACGATCATTGTGTTTGCGTGTAGTCACGGGAATGAGTGTATGTCGGCCTTGTTCATAAAGACCAAAACCAAAGCCTTTCCAAGCACAGCGAGTCAAGAAGGTGAGGGCGAAACGACGATTTGTCAAGTATTGGAAATCGGATTGGAAGGGAACCACACCAAGAGGAGGTTCAGGGGTAACGGAGGAGGTGTCAACACCCCCATACGTTAGGTTGGTGCGGCAATGGGGTGGTCCGTAAGAGATTACCTCCCCCACGCGACGGTCATAGGTGGGATGTGCATGTAACTGTCCGTACTCCTGCGGGGTATGGAAAGAGCTAACGTTATATAGGCGGTATTCCCCCAGCGTAAGGCGTTGAAAAACATCTACTAAGGGGTCGAGGTTGGGATGTTATCTGCGGGAAAGGAAGTGATATTTGTAATGGCGGTTTCATTGGTTGAAGATGTAGGTACGTTGGACGTGGATGGCTGGGTTGGATGAATGGGTGTCTTGACTGGTACAAGCACATCATTAGGGCGATACAACATATTGCAAGTTTTGAAGGGGGGAGGATCAGCTTTTACGGTGTAGGACTTCCCCTCGTACTCAAATTTTATGCATCTATGTAAGGTGGAGGGAACGCATCCCATAGCCCGGATCCAAGGGCGGCCTAACAACATATTGTATTGGAACTCTCCCTCAAGGACATAGAAGAGTTCAGGTAAAGTGCGTGGTCCTACACGAATGTTAAGGATCACGGTGCCTAAGGTAGAAGTAATAGCATCATTGAATGACCGCAACATGATGGGGTTGGCACACATGCAGCTCGAAGGGATATTCATTTGTTGGAAGGCTTTCGAAGAGATGATGTTTAGGCTAGCGCCCCCGTCAATCATAACACGACGTACCCGAATGTCTCGGACATAAGCTGAGATGAAAAGAGCAGGGTCAGGATCTTCGGCACCAAAGTCGATAATTTCGTCTTCGAGAAACTGACAGCGACAAGCTTCTTGCTATACAGAGACAGAAGTGGTTGGGGAGATAGATTGTTTGGTGAGCGAAGCAACGTGATTGGGTGTTAGAATAGAGGTAACAGGCAAGGTTTCATTAGGTAAGACCTCTATCCCTTGAAGGATTTCAACGAGAGCTTGTCGATGAGATTCAGAAGTCTGAATGAGATCATACAGTGTCATTTTTACAGGTGATTGGTGAAGCTGTTTGATCATGGTTCGGTGGGAAATTCCATTAGAGATGGGGTAGGCGGGTCCACGAATAACCACTTTAGGTGGTGGTGCAATCGGGATGGTGGACGGAGAAAGAGATGCCACAGGTGTGTTTTCTTTCGCTTTCCCATTGTTTTTCTGCCCTCGAGTAGCAACACTAATCATATTGATCTCGTGAATACGAGAGGAGGAAGACGGTAGGGATAGGTCATGGTCTTCGAGAGGTGGGGCTGTAATAATGATAGATCTTGGTGAGGCGGGGACAGGTGGTATAGGAGAGGGAATTGAAGCTAAAGGTCTCTCTCTTCGTAAGTTGTCTTTCTTAACTTTTTTATCTGAGAGAGGTGACTGACGAAGTATGGCTTTCAACGCTTTGCATCCCTCTACGTCATGTCCTGGTGTGCGGTGGTAAGCGCAGATTTTAGACTCATCGTAACCTATAGGTCGAGGTTTAGATGGATCATAAGGTCTAAGTGGGGGTAGGGAAATGGTCGCATTCTCTACCAACATAGCAAGGATTTTGGCGTAAGACCCTTTGAGTGGGTCAAAGTCAGAGGAAGAGGAGGCTATTGACTGGGTCGATTCTGGTGATGACGTGGTATGGTTGGTTTGTATGGGTGGTGGTTTAGCCAAGGAGTTTTGATAATGGGTTTTAACTAACCGTGGTTTCTTTGACGCAGAAGCTAGGTTGGATGATGAGGCCACAGATGATGTGGTATCAGAAAACAACCACGGAGAAATAGGAGTGACAGAAAACAAATCTTTTGATGATGGAATTTGTTTATGGTTGATAGGTGGGCAGGATCCACGGGGTGACGGTGTTGCTATACCCTTGGATTTCTGTATGAGTGCAGAAGGCGTAGGTCGCTTTAAAGAAAACACAGGAGGTATGATATATTGATGCAAGGTGGAGGGGTGAGGTCCTAATATGGAAGGTAGGTGTGATGATGACGGTTTTAGTTGTGATAGAGGCATAGGTTGAGGAGATTGAGTCTGTCTCTTAATGGGATGGACGGCTTTATTTTTAGATAAATCAAGCCGCTTAGGTGGGTGTGTTAGACTAGGTATTGGTGAGGTCCCAAGCGTAGGGGAAGATTTGGTTAGGTTAATAGAAGTGGATGAGGTATTTGGTAGAGATGAGGGGGGTGAAGATGAGGACATAGGCATTTTAAGCTTCTGTAAACACTTCGGGTATATGGTAGAAGCATCTGGATCGGTCATCTGCATTTGAGTAGAATATGGCGTACTCAAACGTTCCCATAGGACTCGTCTATCTTCTGGGGAATGATAGTCCTCACGTGTGAATAGGAACTTTTGTATGGAAGAAAGGTGGGTTGTGATTCCGGTCCACTGTGGGGGTGATATAGGGGGTAGATGAGGCACTGTATCAATGGGCGTTAAGAGGTCAACCGGTCGCTGAAAAGATTTAGGCGATGAAGGACTAATAGGTAGGAGGGCGTGTTTGAGAGGATCCGTCATGTTTAAAGAGTGTGGTGATGTCGGTTCAAGAGGTTTCTCATCTAAGGATGACAAAAGAAGTGGCGAGCCTTCCTCTTGTACAACAAGAATAGTAGAAGGAGACGTTTGGGAAATAGATAAATTAGATAACATCCGCTCACAGTCTTGCAAGGATGTGGTATAAGAAGGCTCATTTGTGAGAAGGGAACTTTGGGCGGTTAATTCCTTGATGGGTAAAGGAACGGCGAGGATTTCAGTTTGTCTTGATGGCGAGGAAGGGGGTTCGGGTTCCTGCGTTAGTGAAGAGGCTTGATTCAGAATTTGTTCGATAGAGGTCTTTGGCTGGGAATCGAAGACTGCATGGATCTCATGAACACTCTCCTCGGCTAAGATATCTTGGTTTAGATTACTGTTAGAAGAATGATTCGGGAATGGTTTGTTGAATATTTTCAAATTTCGGTTAGCAGGGGCGTTAGGATTATCGAGGGCTATATCCCCCGCATCAACCATTTCCTGCACTATGTTTTTCAACATCTTGCAGTTCTCATGACTGTGTCCCTTTACGCGGTGGAAGTTACAGAAGTCATTTTCTTTGTACCAAGAAGGTATGGCGCGAGTGGAATCAAACCCGGAGTGAGGTTTAACAGGAGGTAAGGTAATGGCTCCTGCTTTAAGCAATTTTTCCAATATCACACCATATGTTTCTCCCAAGGGAGTGTAGTTGATGGGCTCTGCTTTATACTTATAGGTGGTTTTTGGCGGGGTATTAGACGGTGGTTGGGATTTGACCATCACCGCGTGCACGGCTCCTTTTGATTTCGAAGCAGTCGATGGGTGAGGATTGGTGGTGTTAGGTTTGTTGGTGGAATCTTGGGTTCGGAAAGTGGGGTTTTTGTTGCGCAACCGCAATTTCTCTTCCTCTAAGGCTCGAATCTCTAGTTTTCGAGCCATAGTAAAGGCCTCGTCAAATGTACGGAAAGTTTGAATTTGGAGGGTAGGAGAGATGTGCTTAGCGCAGGCCCGCGTAAATAGTTCGATAAGTTCGGTCTGAGGCAAGGCATACGTAAGTTGGTTGATAAGGCCTCGCCATCGTCCAACGAAATCTGCGATAGATTCGTCTTCAAATTGTCGGATGGCATAGAGGTCGGTGATAGATACTTTCTTGGCAATGTTAATGGAGAAATGATCCAAGAAAGATTGGGCTAGCTGGTTAAAAGAGAAGATTGAGTGCTGGGTTAAAGCACTGTACCACTCCAAGGCGGGTCCTGATAAGGACATGGGAAAGGTGCGAAGTAGTAAAGCGTCGTCGTGAGCAATCAGATAGCAGGCATGTCTAAATGATCGTAAGTGTTGTTGAGGGTCCTCCTTACTATTAAAACGGGTAAATTTTGGTAATTCCCATTGAGGAGGATATGAATGAAGGGGGACTGAAGGGTGGATAGGCTCCCGAAAACTTGCTCGTATGTCAAGGTGCTACGACTTCCTGAAACAGAAGCCTCCAGATTTTGCATTTTGTCCATCATTTGTTTAATTAAATCAGTAGTTGGATGAGATGATGGTGTGGTTGTGGTAAACGGAGGCAAATTGGGCCAAGGGCCACCGCTAGACAATGGTGGGGTTAAATGTTGATAAGGTATGGAGGACGAATGTGTTGAGGCAACCAAATAGGGATGTCCTATATAAGCTGTTGAGGTTACTGGATATGTGTGTGGAAATGAAAAGGTGGGCGGAGCTTGAGAAGGAAAGCTCGTGTGGATAGGTGGCAGAGAGCAAGTCATGAACGGAAAGCAGATGCAAGAGAGAGAGGTAGGAGCGATCGGCGGTAATGACATGTTGGACCCAAGATTAACCAAAGGAAAGCCAATCTGTGCCGTATGAACCCCTGAAGCTGCTGAGGTAGGCGACGGGACTAAGGATGCGGAAGGCAAAAATGGAGTTATCAGGCGGAGAAGGGGCTAAATGAGCAGCTATACTGATAGGCATGCCAACAAGGAGTTGACCGTCGGGTGTACGGTCAAGGGCATGAGACAAATAGTATTGTACAGATGCTAGGATTAGCATCCAGAAATTTGGCAAATTCTTTATCTCCCACAGGAATTTTAGGAACCTCGCTGGTGTCCGTAGGATTCCCCACAGAATGTGAAGGGGGTGATTCAGGAAAAGGCACAGAGCAAGCATGTGAAACCATGGCGGCGGCTTGCTTTCGAGTGATAACAACCATGGACAGGAGTACCCAGTAGGGTTTCAATCTATCAAGAAAAATGACTTAGAATGGTGAAATTGGTAGGTTCTTTGGTTTGTCGAAGCGTAAAAGACATGATATCGATATCGGTCTGATAACCGATGTCGGTTAGACTATAGCCGACGTCGGTCAGTTAACCGATATCGGTGTAATAAGACTAGTATAAGAAAATATAAGAAGCTACTGACTTGATTGTTAACAAAGCTTAGTACATTTATCAATTGTTCTGAGGTGATGACAGAAGACAGTGTATAACAGAGAAAACAGAACTGAAAACAAGCAAGATGCACACGCAAATCCAGAGACTAACCCTAGGGTTAATTTAAATTATCGTGGGCTTATGCCTTTAGACGTAAAATGATGTCAGAATCCTAAAAGAAGACTTAGAGGAAATGTCAAGTTTGTTTTGGCTTATAAGGTTACCTCAATCGGGCGGAGGAATACCGCGGAAAAGGGGGGATGTTTTGAGCTGTTGTGTTAATTATGAAGTGATTCGGTATGTGTTGTGCAGTGAAAGTAAGATTAATTTCCTGTCAATACCGTGGAAATCACCCCACGTGTATGACCTGTTACTTAGTCTATGTTCACTAGAATTGAAAACAACAAGCAAGAATGTAATGCACGTGTTTTAAACCCAAATCGAAAATGATATTCGATGAAGCAAATAAGATGACTTTCACTAATGCAAAACTAGGAAAGCAAGACAAATTCCTTTACTAAATATAACAAAAACAACAACAACAAGTATGCTCCCTAAATGAAAGCAAACAAGAGAAACAGAAACCCGAAATGGGTCCCACCGGGCGTGCCAAAATGTTTCGCGCGGAATGTTTCAACTTTTGGGAATAGAGTTGCTTCTATCCTTTCATTCCTTTTAGAAACAGATAAGGGTTAGGGCTAGGAGGAATACCTGTTGAATGTCGAGATGGTGTGCGCGTACCGTAGAGAAAGATCAGGTTGATTGCGAAGAACTCCTTTTTGTCTTGGAAGGACTACCTGTAAATAAGAATACAAGACCACAAGATTCTAATTAGACAATAAATGAGGGAACTGCCTTGGGCCCAGGAAATATAAAACTTCCTTTCGAAGGTGGTCAGTTCCCCTGCTAATATGAATTAACACAAAAGATTGTAAAATAACAATTTAATTGCCTCGTTGAAACAAGTAGGGGGAAAGGCTGGTTTTTGGTTTTGAGTCAAGGTAACCGATACCGGTTGCTGCTAACCGATATCGGTAGGTTCTATGTTTTAGGGGCTTTTGGTGAGGGTCAGTTGTAGGGTGGTTGTGTTGTTTTTAAGGCTAATAAATGAGTGGGATTAGGTAACGGGGTGATGAGAGGGTAGAAGAATGATAGTTAGATGTAATGTGTTGCTGGGTAGTAGATCTGGGAATAGATTTATGATGGCTGTGATTCAAAAGTCTAAGAAATGTTATCAAAGAGAACATACAAGATTCTACTTACCGTTTATTGACGAGAATGCAGGTCCAAGAACTGTGATGACAAAGGTAGAACTCAGATAGGACGTCCTGACGACCCGAAGATGAGATGTCTTCCCTCACGATGATCAGCTGAGTGTCACAGGGCTCTGGTTGTGCAGTTGCAGTCTTGGGCTTGATGTCCTTCTCTGCAAACTCTTCTTGTTTCTTCACTTGTCTCTGCTTGGCTCAACAAATCCGGATCCTTTGAATAATCTCTCCTCTTTTTTTTTTCAAATGAAAATCCGATCCTTCTTTTTTGGTTGGAAGTGGTCATTTACGGGGAACCGATGGTGGTTACGCAACCGACGGCGGTCGAGTAGGAACCGGTATCGGTCAGGTCAAAGCGGGCTATTTTTGGTAAAATAGCCAGCTTTCCCTCCTTTTCTTCCGAGGGATTGGTTGCGGGCTTGGTCAAGTCATTATGAAGTTGGTTTTAGGTGCGGGTGAGGAGTAATTAGTCATAGGTGTGGATTTGGACCAAGTTATAGGTCTTAATTAGGTTAGTTTTAGGGTTAAGAGGTATATATAAAAATCATATACAATATATCATACAAATGAGTCAAGAGTGACTCTCTCCCACACCGGTAGTGCATGGTATCTCCTTTCCTTCTCTCTTTGGTGGCATATGCATTGATCTAACTAACCTCGACAATCGTTGTGACCCGCCGACCTCATGGCTCTACTACCTTGATGCAGGAACATCAACTCTAGGATGTGTATAAGGATGGAAACATCCAAATTTTGGCTTAAAGGTATGTTAGTTGAGTCCTAGAGGTCATTTACTTTTATTTGGGTGTGTCGGTGGGGATTTAGGCCTTTCAAAATTCAAATTATCCATTTCCCTCCAAGAGTGCAAGTTAGAGTCTTAAAGGCCTATTTTGGTTTGATTGAATAAGTTGGCATGTTCTAGTGTTATGTGTTGGAGCTAAGACACCTCCTCATGTTTGTAATAGTCTTTTTAAAGTAGTCAATAGGATATAAAGAGTTATAAGTTTAAGGTCATAAGTTATTTTGTAAAGTTGAAGCATGAAGAAGTGCCTAAGTGATTAAATATGAAGGTGAAAGGTCACAACTTGGGTGGCAACTGTCTTGCAAGGGTATAAACATTAGTTTGTAACTGATTTCAATCTATTCCCATTCAAATGAGAATCTCTGTGAAGCTTCAAGGAAGAGTTTGTGTGTGATTTTTGTGTGTATACATACTTTGTTACTATTTTTATGCAAACTTGTGCATGATGGTTGTTGATCTTCTGCGAATCGCTTAGAAAAGGAGTTAAGATTGGAATGAAGTGTCTTTTTAGTATCATGCATGTCTCGTGGAGATTGTATAACTTATGACATAGGATTATATATGTTAGTTAGTCCAAGTTGGAGCCTACAAATCATCAGTAGCAATATGTAGCTTTCATGAAGCAAGAGAGTTTGTAAATTTGAGAGCATCATGTTTTTATAGTAGAAAAAATGAAGTATATGGAGTTTATGGGTGTGTATACAAATCCTTGGTAGAATGTGAGGTTCATAAGTGGACATGTACTTGACAATACCTTGCGATCGTAGCACCACACAAAGAGTTCCAAATTGAGTAATCTTCTTATTGTAACAATATTTTCAAGTCAAAAGGAAAGATATAGTGAGAGGAGGATGATAAAGGAACTTAAGTCAATACATGTTCTAAAAGATCGATTCAAACAAGAAGTGACCCCTTTTAAAGATATACTTGCTTAAGGATTGTAAAACCCTTGACTTCCGGGAAGAACAAAGAAGGATGAGTTTACTCACATATCTAGGATTCAAATTGAGACCTACCGATAAAATAATCATGTGGAAGGTGATGAAACAGAGCTCGGGTAAATATCCTAGCCCCTAAAACTAATTTTTTACAGTAACTTATAGTTTATTTTGGTCTTACCAGGTTTATAGAGGGTTTGATAGGGTTTACCAAGGGTTTTGTAATTGAAGGCTTTAATGGTGGACACGAGAGCTAAGATATTGAGAAAATAACCCTTGAATTATTCTTTACAATATTATGGTGGTCTCATGACTAGATATAGCTCTTAACATCTACTGTTTAAGACAATATTTGTCACATTCCTATTCAAATAGGAAGAGACCTAAAAGAGCTCTAAAGTAGTAGCATTAGGTCAATTTTTCATGAAGGAAGACCTTGAGATATTTTTACCTACTAATAGTATGCCTAAATGGGTCCTAGAAAGTTCTCTCGATTAGATGAGTAAGTGAATAAACCAAAATTACCCCAAGGAAAGTGCCCAAAAAGGCTTGGAAGAGACAAAACCATCAAGGAGAGATCTTAGAAGGAAATGTACTTAGGGAGGGAGTGAGGTGCCCAAGTTTTACACACTCCAACTAGAGGACAAAGGTAATTTGAGGTTATTTTCAGTTTGTATGAAGGTTTTTAGACCACACCAATCATGAAAAGTGTAAGGGGATTGTTATTGAGCATAGTAAGATACGACTTAGTGAAAGAAAGGGAAGTTGAGGCTATGGTATAATCTTGATCGATTTGGGAACTAGGATAGACTAGTGAGGATTCAAAGGACATGCAAAAATGTTGATAAGTACTATAAGGGTTGAAACTCATAATTAACTAGGTTGGGAGCTTCTTGTCTCAAGAGAGAGGAAGACCAATTTGAACCTACAAGAGCATAGTGAGGGCTATTACGAGTTTAGGAAGTTTCTTTGAAGGAAGTACCAAGTAGAAGTAAGTGGAAAAATGGAAGGATATATTCGGGTATATAGGCGTAATGACAAGAACCAACTTGAGAAGAGTCAATTTTTCTTGAGTTAGAGCATGAATGCCAGCCAAAAAGATAGGAGCAACAAGAGATTTTCATCAAAATTGACCATTCTACTAGATGCATTAGCCTTATAAGTGGCTTTCAATAGGATCTAAGTGGTGGCTAAGGCATATAAGGTTTAAAAGGGAGTGAAGCTGCAAGTTTTAGCCATCTAAACCAAGACAAGAGTTCATTGAAACAAAGTATATTGTGAATGAAATTGTGTACATCTTATTGAGTGTTAGAAGTGATACTCTTAGGCTCTGTATCACTACTCTTTGACAATAGTTTGGGGATCTTTGATCTGTAGGAACATATGCCTCCTATAGGGATCGGTAGTACCCCATCTCCTCTGATATGGAAATAATTTCCTGCATCAAATCACCCATCCCTCTTGCCTCCGCCATGAGGCATGCATCATTTCTCCCTCTCTTCATCTATTGAACATATCCAAAAAAATGATCTCTATGTAGTCCTCTATTGTATATGTTGTCTCATATTGTGTCTCTTAGCATTCAACTGCTCTAACTACCTCTAGAGGGTATGTATGATGATAAATGTTATATCCCCTCGTATCATGGAAATATACCTCTTAGCCTATAACTCAAAGAATTGATGGCTCAAATGATGGCCCTAGGGTTCTTGTGGTCATACTTGTGCACTCTAATACCATACATCAAGTCCTCCAGTGATACTCCCCATTCATCACTATCTCCATCTTCTCCTCGTACCTTTGGAATCGATGGTATCGGTGGCAATAGTGGAATCTATCTTTGGTGTCTCGAAATGGCACCTACATCTACAAGTGAGCTAACATTGGTCCCTATCCTTGAACCTATAAAGGTGCATGTCTTGGAACCCGCATCTACACTACTAGAATATGCACTAACGACACATATGGTTATATTATAGCCTTTACCGTACCTATACCATAATATGTTGTGGCATTTGTCCCTATACCCGTGGTCCCTACACAACTTGTATCTATGGAACCGGTGCCACACGATCATGTGGACCCCGTCTTTGCACTTGTGGTCCCTATCCATGTGCCTATTCCTATCCCCATAAATCCACCTCACCTCATCCCGACCTAATCTATCCGTGTCTCCTCTATGTGGCCTTGTCATAATCAAGCTATTTACGACTATCCATGTTGTTATAGTTGTGCATGGAATAGTAATCCACCTAGACATAATCAGCTGTTACATACCATGTTACGTATTGTGGCATCATCCTGGATTGACAATTTTTTCTCATGAGTCCCATGCCAATGGGATGAATCCAAATAAGGTCTCCCTAACATCTCTCTCGATCATGGAATGGAGTCCACTATCTCACGTGCAACGTGCACGTATGCACGCTCACTCACCATGCCATGTATATCCCGAACCATGTCAAACTATTGCCTAATGTGATCTACCCTTTACATATCCAGGGATGTGGTTGTGGCTACCAATGATGAAGTGATCCACCTCGGTTATGGATAGCTCTATGGCATATGTCACCAATTGATATAGTTAATATGGCCTCTAGGTCACCATATGAAGTTGTAAATCATAAAATTATCATTTATAAAATGATCTATCATCGATATGACATCTCTTACCAACACCCACTATCTCACATTCAAATGATGAGGCTCATCTAGATGTCCGACACGTAAGATGCCCACTAGTCGTCCACTCACTATGTGGTCTCATGACCACATCTGCATAAGGTAGTTGGACTCGGGAATTCTCTGTTGTATGTAGGATATCATGTGCAAGTCCCTATATAAGTAGGTTAATATACATTGTCCCTAAGATAACACCTCACCCTCCATGATTTGTGTTACCACACCAATCAGGCCCAATGAAGAAATAAGACCATGTTTTATGAAGCGGTAAAATAACAAGAGATAACAGACCATTAGATAGAAATGTAGTTGTGATACCATCGCATCATCCATGTACTCATATAAGTGCAAATCCATCCCCTCCGAGGGAATATCCTCCATCACAAACAAGTCTCATATGCGTCCTAGTATCCACTGTTAGGAAATTAATCTAGTGCTCATGGTAATTAATGTCTTACCGTAAGTAATTAGTAATTTATTATTGGATATTATATTGTTATATAATTATAACAATATAATCTGTTATTATGTTACTCGTGACTATTTTAGAGTATTCGTTCCTATTTAATAGGATGTTGTTTTGCTACCTCCATGGCTATATAATAGCCAATCTATTTTACGTTGAATATAATGAAGAACGATTATTGTTATGTACAAATTTGAGTGATACTTTTCATCCACATGTGATTCCCATCCCATTGCACCATTCTACCTTGTATTGGAACCCGAAGGATCCGATGCATATCCTCTAAGGTCACTTTGTCATCTCACTAGTCAAAAACTTGAAATTTTGACTCTTATTGTGCCATCACTTGGCCAACGTAGTCAATAAACAATGGTCTAGAATAATATATGGCAATTGTGCAATATATGTCGATTATGTGTCACGTCGATGCAAACAAACTAAGTCTCATATAATGCAAAAATAACATTATTCCTTCTCTTATAAAGTGGATTTAGATGTAGTCTTAAGAACTAGATATCTTATTTAAGATAAAATGTAGAATATACTTGAAAATTCCATTGTAATCTAAATGTTTCCATTACCTAATATTTCTTGTAAGTTAGAGTCCAGATTGTGTATGAGCGGTCATTTGATCTCTAGAATGTATAGCCAAGTGCAAGGCTCAAATGGTCAATCACATGACTCACATAGGCAAGAGCGTAAGACTTGCACACCGCAGACTCACACATTGAAGAGCACAGAAATTACAGTCACGAGTGCAGGTGACTCACAGGTCATAGAGCACAAGACTCGTAGAAAACTTACTCGAACTGAAATTGTAGATTTCCAAATGAGAATATGAGATATTTTTTTGTTCTTCTTATTGTTAAGAGGAAAAACCTCTCTCCATTTTTACACAACAATAATGGTTACGAAGATATCAACATTTTAAGGAGGAGGTTTTCAAGTGCAAGACTCACACAAGCAACACCGAATTCTCTCTAACTAAAATTGTATACCTCTAAATAATAAATTGAAAGAGGTTTTTTTCCTCTTATTTCTAGGAGGAAAACATCTCTCTATTTTTACACAACAATAATAATTGAGGAGATATCTTCATTTTAAGTTTCAATAGAATAAGGTTGAAGGAAAGTAAATAAGATAAAAAAACATAAGTTCAATAAAAATATGATATCTCCCTCATTTCTCAATGAAAATAATAATTTCAAGATGTTTTGGAAATATTACAACAAGGAGCACCAAACCCATAAAAGGTTTGAAAATATTCTTCAAATTGAATTCACAATAATGATCAGAAAATTAGGGATGAGAATATGGTGGGACAACTGTCATGTTGAAAGATTCAATCATGCAAGAGCAAACTTGGCAAATGGAAAGTAGTTAAGTGCATGTGGAAGAGGTAGTTCAATATAGAGTTGTAATATTTGATTAATTCTCTTCCACGTTTGTCTCCTTGTCAAGTGGAAGAAGTAGTAATTCAATCTAGAGTTGTAGTGTTTGATTAAATCTCTTCCATATTTGTCTCCTTATCAAGTGGAAGAAGTAGTTGAATGCAAGTAAAATAAGTAGTTAAACTTGGAGTTGTAGTGTTTGAATAAATTCCTTCCACATTTATCTCATTGTAAAGTGGAATATGTAGTCAAGTCTTTCCCAAGATTATAGGTAGGTAGTTCTATAATCTTGGAGTATTGGCCAAGGGATGAGTTATAAATATCTCTCCAAAGCACTCAATGCAATAGTGGTAGAAGATGGATGATTTTTGTAACATCATTTTTGATTAATAAAATCCATAGTTCAAGTATCTTGGCAGCAACTTATTTTTAGTTTTGTTAACCCAACTCTGAGGGAAGAGCAAGGGCCCACTCTTACCCAAGGAGGAGGATGGTTTATTGTTTTTTAGAATAGAATCATTATTGTTTTACTTAGATTGTTTAAATCAACATTGTGTGTTTTATTTTGTTTTGTTTGTGAAGCTTCACTTTCATTTGTTTACTGTCATTTATTTATTTCAGTTTTTTAGATTAGATTTACTTTCAGTTATTGAATTTCCTTTCAAGCATTTTCAATTCTAGAGAAAAGAATTGTAAAATCATTATTTCCTTTATCCCTTTTTGTAGAGAGCCTAAGACGTCGCTGGTTTTGACATTCTTTAAGATTAAATGGTGGATTGCAACTACTCTCATCAATGTCACCTCCGGTAGTGCGGTCGATTATCTTTGTTAACTCCGTGTGAATCTCCTCTGGAACGATCACAATCATTCATGACTCTCTCACACATCCAATGACAATGGTCTCTCCTGAAAATCACCCAAAAACACTGTTAGATCATCTTTCTTATATTTTAACCCCCAAAATTCTTCTACAAATCACCTAACTCCATTAGCACACCCTTTGATACACTAGTGCGTGCACTTACACGAAGCACACCTACTTAGATACTCATGCACTCACTTTGATGTTAACGCATGCAACACACTCGGGTGCATTCTCCTTATCATGTTTATGCCCTCATTTGAATACTAGCTCATACACTTGTACTCTAGCACATTCCCTAGGCTACGCTAGTGCACTCAAGTGCATGCACAAATGTTCAAATTAAATTTCTTCCTATGCCTAACTAGCATTAAATTCACCAAAAAATAAGTTTTTTTGTGACTTACCATCACACCCTCATCCTGGCCTCCACCCAAACTCTCGATCACAAATCTACATGATGTTTCCATTGTGCTCATCAAGCCATCTTTATTAAACATCGGAGCTCAAATTTCACTCAAATAGCAAAAGAAGTCTAATAGCACAAATGAGTTGCAATGTTTGATAGCCCCCACCCATATATTTATACCCTAAAAACCCTAATTTCTCCTATTTTTGGCCTTTATGACCAAAATGATTCATTTTATTTGTTGTTCCAAATCTTTTCTTCATAGTTTCTTCTCTATTGTATCATGCAATTGTATGTCACTCCGTCGCGATGCCCATCCACTCGTAGGGACACTCCAATCAACTAATTCGAACCTATTAGGGGCATTCAAATGCTTTCCCATGACATATTTGGATTCCCTTACCATGCTTCTTTCATCTGTTCTGACAATACCTTCTTTTTTAAGTCCAAGACTTTAAAAATCTAAAAATTTCAAAAATTTCAAAATCCGCAAAAAATCATATATATCGAAAAAATTATCAAAAGCATTCAAGTAATCCCAAAATCCTACAAAGTAAATTTTTTTGATAAACCAACACAAATCAATGAAATTAGACAATTCATTCCTACCATAATGATTGTTCCAATTATCTTACGACTATAACGATAAATCCACTTCCCTTTCCAAGTTAATACCTTCGCTTGAGGAAAGTCAAATCAATCATTTCCCTCATGTGTATCCTTGCTTGGGGTAATCTCAACTCTCATTCCCTCCCTTGCATTTCAGTGTTATTGCTTTGGGGCAATGACCCTTCTTATTTTCATATCAATATTCAAAGTGTGGATCCAACAAGAGTGTCATGAGGAGTAGTTACTCCGCTCTTCGGTCTGATCTTATCCCTTGGAATTTAAAAGTTATTGCTTAAGGGAATTTAAATATGCTTATTTATCATTGTGGCATGCATTAGGGGAATCATTAATTATCTTCTTTTCAATTTGTGTTGCATTTTTGATAATTTTTTTGACCAATTACACGTTTTTCATTATCATCTTGGCTTCTTCATAACCATGGTGCATAATTTTACGGTGTATATTGGTTTTTTAACCTTTTTCTCATTTCTTTTTGTGTGTGTTTGTTTACGCACATAATGGGTTACATGTCACAACTCATTCATAATCATGGTGACAACTCTATTATGCAATATAAAAATAAGGTTTCTCTAACTTTCACTATATAAATGAAACCTCATGCTACGAGCAAAATCCCTCCCTTCCTCCTTTTAATCTTTTTTTATCAAATGGTTGTTCATTGCTTTGTTGTATCATCCATTCGTTTGAGGGTGTATCCCCTTAGCATCCATAATCGTTAGGGAATCTAAATGCTTCATCAACTTCCCTATCTTTTGTTCACTAATCTACATGTGTCTATTATCTTTAAAATGTTATTACTTTGTAATAACACTTTAAAGAGGGAAAAATGTAGATACCCTAAAAATACATACCCATTTCTAGCATATTCGTAGTTATTCATATCATTTACATACTATGTTGATTCACATTCCTTTAGAATTAATTAAATTAATTATATCATGCTCCACATTCCTTTAGAATTAATTAAATTAATTCTATCATGATTTAAGTATTCATCCCTTCAAGATTTAATTCAATTAAATCTATCACATCCCCTTTAGAATTAATTAAATTAATTCTAATTACACTTAAACTATACTCCTATGATCATTGGCTAATTTAATTAAATAATTATTTAATTAAATAGTTAATTACCTACTCATCCTCCACTTTAAAATCTCCACTTCACTATCCTAGTCACCCCACTCAACTCCACTTCTAGAATCCTACAAAGGTGGAAGTAGCAAAGTTGCACATACAACCACCTTCCCAGATACAAACTTATTGCTAACTGAAAATTTATTGCCCCTCAATGGATATTCAATCCATTTGAACTATTATAACTTCCTCCAATGCTATTTTAAGAATATGCATTCATGATCTCATTAAAAACCTTCAACCACTCCATGGCCTCTCCTTCAATTATAAATAACATGCCATATCCTTCACAAACAATCCCTAGAAGCTTTGTGTAGATTGCAAAAAACCTCTGCCTCTTTTCCATTCGATATCTACATAATGAAAGGATGTCCTTATGCCTAATTTTCTCATAGCATTATCATTCCTTCATTTGGAGATCAATTTAGAGCATCCACAATCCAACAACCATAATAAATTCAACAAGTGTGTGTACACTTCAACAATTTCATCATTGAGGTTGCAAGAGAAGCTTGGAGAAAGGTTTGTTGTTGTTTATTTGCTTATCTTTAATTTTCTTTCATTTTTCCTTGTATACAAGATATCAAAAGAAAAAATAAGATTTTTAACTACATTTATATTTTCTATGGTTAAAAATGAGATGATTTCTCCAAGTGTAGTTTCATGTACTTATATTAATTGTGAATCATCAATCTCCCTCTCTGTCAGTAGCCACAATAATTCTTATGTGCAAAATTAGGGCAAAATTAGAGACAAAATGGGGAAATATGGTGACTAGTGAAAAAATTGGGAAATTAGTATGAAATTAGGGTAAATTAGTGAAAAATGTAACGAGGGTCCATCCACCTCTGCTCACCCTTTCAATCTCCATGAAGCCTCGATTTCTCCATACTAACGATTTTCATCTCCAAATCAACAATGCTCGTTATCTTAAATGTTTTTCCATAGATTGATCTATGGAAAATCATTGAAGATAATAGACATCATTGATTTGAGTTTATCAATAGATCAATGTGCACTTGTCAATAAGGACATATTGATCACCTAAACCTAATTTTGACAACTTAATGTCATTTTAAACTTGATATGCCTTGATTGAGTGCCTTGTGCAACAAATCGCTTGATTTATCGTGCATGAGACTCTCAATTAAGGAATATTGATCTCCTAAACCTAATTGTGAAAGACTAATGTAATTTTTACTTGATTTTCCCTATTTGAGTGTCCCATGCAACCAATCAATCAATTAGTTAGATGAGGTACACAATTAGGGCATATCAAGCCCGTAAACGCAATTCCAATTATGTAATGTCATTTCGGACTCAATACACCCTAATTGAGTGTAGCATAAAAATACCTAGTGAGGATGTTTGGAAATCGCTAGCAATCCTTAGAGAGGAGTGTTCGTTGCAAAATCTCAAAACAAATTTCAAGAAACAAGATAAGATTTTTTATTACATATATACTTATATTTTGTAAGGGGCACTTAATTAGGGCATATTGAGCCCCCTAAACCTAATTGCAACAACCTAATGTCATTTCAGGCTCAATTTTCTCTAATTCAACTCACTTGGTGGTTTTAGGATTGATTGGTGATATTTACATACCCTCGAGCCAATCACTTGATTAGCTCAATGTAGTATAAGAATACGACTAATTGATCCCAAAAGAACCATATATCATCACATTAGGTGGATTTTGGGTTTGATTGGCGTTATTAACATATCCCATTGGACTAATTAATTGATTGGCTTAATGTAATATGCAAACAGGCCGATCAATCCAAAAATAATAGAGCACTTACAACAAATGAGAGGAAATTAGAGAAATTTGTTGTAATTATTCAAATTGTTGTAAATCAATCTAAACTCCCCAAATGCTCTAATTTCCCTAAAGCTCAAATTTCCCCAAATTTTCCTAATTGTGTAAATTTAAATTCTAGTTTTTACTAAATTGCCCTAAATTGCCTTAAATGCCCTAATTTGTTCTAAATTTCTTTGATTGCTTTATTTTTCCTGAATTTCTCCAATTTTCTAATTTCCTTAATTTTTCTAATTGCACTAATTTTCTCTAATTGCTCTTACTCACTCTAATTTGTTGCAATTACTCTAATTTTCTCTAATTTGTACATCATCACACTCGATGGGTTTGTGATCGATAAGCCCCATTCATGTATCACATTGGGAGAATTATGTGTTTAGCTCAATGTATTACACAAATGGGTCCAATTGTTCCCAAATGAATCCTACACCATCGCATTATGTGGATCTGGGATTGATTGGCCTTGTTTGCATACCCATTGATACAATCACCTAATTAGCTTAATGTGACTACATAAATGAGGCCAATCAAGCCTAAATGAGCCCTACATCATCACATTAGGTGGTTGTTAGTGTAGAATCACAACACCCCCAAATGAGCTCTAAAAGATCGCTTTTCTAAGGCAGGCTCATTTGGTGTGATTGCATAACATTGAACTTTCCCCAAGGTGTGGGACCTCGCAAAAATGGGAAAACTCTCCAGATTGAAGGTTGGTTCCTTATTCCTCTATTTAGGTGCATACACAAAAACTTACAGAGGGTCCTGTGTTCTTAATCCTAACCTAAAATTTATCAAGGAGACAGGGATAGAAGGAATACAGAAATTAAAACAAAGCTAAACTACGAGGTGATGCACCAAAGGAATGATGGACACTTGTTCTGCTAAATAGACACAAACCAACAAAATTCATATGATAACTGGACACAGATGACCAGATTTATGATGAAAGATCAGGTGAGAGAAAAGAGGATAGGAAGAATCTATAATTGATCACAAAACCTGTTTTATTGCTCTGCAGATTGATACAATACATTAATAGATGGCCAAGAGGCGAGAAAGCATATTACGTTTTTATGGAAGGTCTAAACTCCACGAGTCCCTTGCTAGAAGGAAAGGGGAGCCTACGCAAAAGACAAGAGAATGTCCAACCCTTTACAATGGATCCTGCCCCCGAATTTATAGATTCGACCCAAGGGAAGAAAGAGAAAGAGAAGCGAGAAAAACAGGTTGTAGCTCAACCACCACTGTTAATGCCTCTGATGAAATCTACCCCCTAAATCCATCTTTACTGCATCGATCCTTGGTTTGGCACATTGAAAGAAGAGGAAAGCAAAGGGAGACAGATCGAATCCGATCTAGTTGTTGAGACAGATGGATCATGTATTAAAGGCCCAAAGACATTTCCTCCATCTGGTTGGTGAGGCTGAGATCTTTCCAACGACATTAGATTTGTAATATTTCGAGCCCCGAGATGAAAGATATGCCCCTTTAAAGTTTGTATCGGAGTGCATGCAGGAGGGTGGGAGAATAGTTTGAAAAACTGGATCCCATTTAATATGGGACATGTGACAACCAAATTAGGGCAAAATCGGGTTTGCTGGTCCGTAATTTATCTTTTGCCCTTTTTCTACAAGAATCAACAAATCCAGAAAACTCCCGTGGCCCCGCTGCTCCGCTTGGACACGTGGTACCCTTTTGTTGGGTGGGGAGGTGTGCTCCAATATTTTCCTTTGTGCCATTTTGTCAAAAGGAAAATTTTCACCTTTTCCTCTGCCTCCCCGCTTTGGCTTTCACTCGGGTTCAAACTTTGAATTTTTCCTTTGCCTCGTTCTGGAATGCGAGCTCATAGGTTTGAAACATTTTTCCTTCATATTTTCTCTATGTGCGGGGTTGTCTTGACCAAATTTGTTGGGGGAATTTGGGATAACAATTTGGTAACTCACGAGGACATCTGCCTGCTAGATGAAGAGACCAGTGGCTTTGAAGCATCCATTAGGCATGGAGTCTGCTTGATGAACATAAAACTGATCTGAACCTAGAAGTCTTGATCCATGAGCCACTTGGAAACCCGTTGAAAATTGAAGTTGGACTTCACCAAAAGCCAACTGAATGCACTATGTAAGAGCAATAGCACCAAAAACTATGTACAAACTAAAAATCATACATGCTTCAAATGGAACATGCAAAGTGTGCAAAAGCACTTCTTTTGCTGAAACAAAGTCTATTCCTACTCCTACATTAACCAGAGAAAAATAATGCTAAACAAATCCTGCTACAGCAGGAGAAGTAGCTTCCCTTTCTCAAGAGGGGCAGCCATGCAAACGATTTGACACTAAATATAGCTACCTGTATGAGTGAAAAATTGACAATAAGCCAGTCCTCCACCCAAATCATCAAGGTATCAACATTAAGGGAAAATACCTCCTCAAGCTGACTTGCATCGAACTTATAGAGGTGTTGATGATGACCCTTGGTACTTTGATGCTCATCCTCATGCCCCTGTAGTAGGCATGACTGGTTTTGTTTCTCCTTTGGCTCCAATGAAGCCAAGTACATGATTGGGCACGGTATAATCCTTTGATGTGCCCATTTCTCTTAAATTCAACTCCAAAAATGGAGTCTTCTTGTGGACCTTGTTGGATGAATTTCGTGGAGAATTGGTGACATCCTCCTGCCTTTTATCTTCCTCCTCCTTTAAAGAACATGGAAGATCAAGATCTTCCAATCTTAGTTCCGTGCAGGTCTGGGCATGAAGTGCAAGTTGTTGTTCTTGAATGTTCTCCTCCATGGCAGCAGGCTCATGTGCGTGGGATGTGAGAGACGGAGGAAACAATGATCCGATCTCCTCGGGCTCCTCTCATCAAGGAAATCCTCCAAGTCGATAGGTAATCTACCTCCTTGTTGTCCCGCCGCAGTGCTCAACCTACTCCATGGTGCCTTCCCGATCTGCAACTTGATCACCATGGCTCCTTCACTCTCAAACATGAAGTTTGAAAGATCAAACTCTTCTTCAAAGATCGAGCTTGAAGGGGATGAAGTGGTAGGAAGAATTGAAGGTTCTTCAGCCTGCTCCACACTTAGAGCCTCTAAAACCGTATGGTCCTCCTCCATCATGAGTTCATTAATCAAATCAAGCACTTAAAATGGAAAAAAATCTTCAATGATGCCTTCTTCATTGAGTGGCCTCAAAACTGATTTGATCTCTCCCAGCTGCTCCTCATCAATGGGGCTTGGGACTGATTGTTCCTCCTCTTGTTCTTTCTCTTATTCTACTGCAAACTCAGCCTCAGCCACCATTGATTCTTCAATCTTGATCTCCTCTATTGGCATGACCATTAAGGGGACCTTTGAAAACTCAAATTTAGCAGCCCAACTCTTCAGATTTTCTATCATTTCTTCTCTGTTGGGTTCCTCTGTTTGATGTTCTCCTTCACTAGATTCTTGAGTCTCCTCCCAACATGGACTTGGGAAAGCAATAGGAGTGGCAAGTTGGGGTTCAACCATCTTTGCAATTGTTTGTGGTGGGAAGCGAGGTGGAACTTCTTGTTTGTTTGGAGGGGTTGACTATTTGGAAGGGAAAAGGACATAAGAACTGAGATGGGGTGGAAGACTAGGGAATGGAGAAATGGAATCAACACTTGGGAAGCAAGTGGGAAGCTTGACTCTTGCCTCTGCTAAAATGATAAAGATTGAGGGAGAGAAAATGCAAGACATAGAGTGGTGATTGACATTCCCATCAAAAGGTTGTCTCGACTTCAACTCATAAGCCCCGATCTCCTCAGCCCACTGTGTAAGCTGAGGCAACACTTCAACCATGAATTCAAGCTTCTCTTGAGGGCTGTAATGTCTTGGAAAAGGGCCTTCCCATGTACAAGGTGCCCTGCAACCAATCTCGAATGCCTTCATTCGTACTATGCCCCTTAATTGAACCATGTCAGCCTCCATTTTTTGAATCTTCTCTAGTAGATCAGCATCCTCTGCATAACTATCGCCATTATATGCATCCCCTTGTTCTTGATAAGCTCCATGGCCAAACTAATTTTGACTTTGCTCATATGGGTAAGCATAGTGGTCCTGGATCTCATTATAATGTTGATTTGGAGGAGTTGGGAAATACATTGGAGGTGGACAACATTACTGTAAGTGTGAGTTCCATGAAAGGAATGAAGTCATGATTGCATAACCTCATGGAATGGGAGAAAATGAAAGAGATGGAAGAAGAAAATGGATGGAAAAGGTCTGCAACACAGAGAATGGGTTTTGACCGATGGAGTCGCCAAATGTGTTTGAAAGTGCCTCCAAAGGATGAAATCTTCATCAAGAGCACATCAAACCTGATGAAGTGAAGTGGTAAGGTGCTTCAAACCTATCCCACCAGGTGTGCCAAAACTATTAGTGCAAAATCACAACGCCCTCAAATGAGCTCTAAAAGATATACTTTTCTAAGGCAAATGAGTCTCATTTGGTGTGATTGCATAACATTGAACTTTCACCAAGGTGTGGGACCTTGCAAAAATGGGAAAACTCTCCAGATTGAAGGTTGGTTCCTTATTCCTCTATTTAGGTGCATACATAGAAACTTGTAAAGGGTTTGTTCTTAATCCTAACCTAAAATTTACCAAGGAGACGGGGATAAAAGGAATACGTAAATTAAAACAAAGGTAAACTACGAGGTGATGCACTAAAGGAATGATGGACACTTATTCTCGTTGAATAGACACAAACCAAAAAAATGCATACGATAACTCGGACACGAGATGACCAGATTTATAATGAAAGATCAGGTGAGAGAAAAGAGGACAAGAAGAATCTAGAATTGATCACACAACTAGTTTATTGCTCTACAGATTGATACACTACATTAATAGATGGCCAAGAGGCGAGAAAGCATATTATAGTTTTTGTGGAAGGTTTGAACTCCATGGGTCCTTCAGAAAGAAAGGGGAACCCGCAAAAGACAAGAGAATGTCTAACCCTTTACAATGGTTCCTGCCCCCAACTTTATAGATTCAACCCGAGGGAAGAAAGAGAAAGAGAAGTGGGAAAATAAGTTGCATCTCAACCACCGTTGTTAATGCCTCTCGATAAATCTAGCCCCAAAATCCGTCCTTTACTACATCGATCCTTGGTTCGTCACCTTGAAAGAAGAGGAAACGATGGAAATAGATTGAATCTGATCTGGTTGTTGAGACAAATGGATCCTACATTAAAGGCCCAAAGATGTTTCCTCCATTTGGTTGGTGAGGCCGAGATCTTTCCAACGACATTAGATTTGCAATATTTCGATCCCCGAGCCGAAAGATATGCCCCTTCAAAGTTTGTATCGTCCGTACAGAGGGTATGAAAACAAAGTTTGAAAAATTGGGTCCCCTTTAATTTGGGACACATGACAACCAAATTGGGGCAAAATTGGGTTTGTAAGTCCGTAATTTATCTTTTGCCCTTTTCCGCAAGAATCACAAAATCGAGAAAACTCCTACGGCACCTTCTTGCCGCTTGACACGTGGCACCCTTTTGTTGGCTGGGAGGTGCACTCCAATCTTTTCCTTTGTGCCATTTTGTTAAAAGGAAAATTTTCACCTTTTCCTCCGCCTCCCCGCTTTGGCTTTGACCCAGGTTCAAAATTTGACTTTTTCCTTTGCCTCGTTTTGGAATGCAAGCTCGTAGGTCCGAAACATTTTCCCTTCATATTTTCTCTATGTGCGGGGTTGTCTTGACTAAATTTACCAATGGGGAATTTGAGATAACATTGGTTTTGAGCTTGATTGGTCTATTTGTGTACCACATTGGTCCAATCACCCGATTAGATCTATATGGTACGTGAATAGGGCCAACTAAACCAATAAGGTGAAATTATCCTAATTATCCTAATTTTATAATTTCTCTAATTGCCATTAGTTTCTTTAATTTTCTCAAAATGTTCTCTAATTTGTTGTAATTGCTTTAAATATCTCTAATTTCCCTAGATGTGTTAGTTTCTCTAATTTCCTAAATGTGTTAGTTTCTCTAATTTCCTAATTGCACTAAATACCCCAAATTCCCTAAATGCCTTATTTTTCTTATATTTGCTCAATTCCCCAAATATTAATTCTATATTTTTGCTAAATTACCAAAAATTGTCCTAAAATTCCCTAATTACCTTTTTTTTTTGTAAACTGTATAAATTTTCCAAAATTTTCTAATTGCTTTAATTGCCCTAAATTGACGTAATTATCTCTAATTCTTGAATATTTGTAATTTCTCTTTTTTTTGTAATTGCTCTAATTTGTACATCGCACTTTGTGGGTTTGGGCTCGATTATACTGTTCACATATTGCTTTGAGAAAATTAGGTGATCAGTATCAATATGTAATGCTAACAACACCAATTGAGCCCAAATGAACACCGCATCTTCCACAAGGGATCACTTTTATTAAAGTACCTCATCACATCCATTTATAAAAGGGTGTTAACATTGACCAAAATGAATTCAATATATTTCCCATAATAAGAGGTAGAAGGGGTTTTTGTAATATTATTTTAGGAAAATAAATGGGGTATGGTGTGTGGGTGGACCATTTGGCACTATTTCATTGGTGGGACCACTCCTTTAGCTTAGTTAAGTCCTCAATAGAACCACTAAACACTCGTGTGTAATCCAAAAATAGGGGAAACATGCTTTACAATAGATATTACCTTTGAGATGTGTGTTTTGGCGTCCCCATGCTCGTATTCCTTTTTGCAAAACTTTCAAATGTATGTATGTATGTATGTATGTATGTATGTGTATGTGTGTATGTATGTATGTATGTATGTATGTATGTATATATGTATGTATGTATGTATGTATGTATGTGTGTGTGTGTGTATGTGTGTATGTGTGTGTATGTATTTATGTATGTATGTATGTATAATTTTGAATTAAATGTCTATATAATTGCAACAAACTTAAATTATGTGAAAAGACATTAAATTTTCACTTATAATTACAATTATGTAAATCGTCCAATATATTATAAATTGTCACATTTAGTGAGCTAGGGCTCAATTTATGCCAATTGATCCCTAATACACCCAATGCAAAAATTTAACGTGTGTTAGGACTCGG